>VWZT01004479.1:397425-410088 GCA_013397055.1 Pachycephala philippinensis | reverse complement strand
ATTAACTTTTACTTCGCTCCCAACTATAGAATTGTGCACAGTGCAAGAGCAGATTGGCGCTCGGAACCTGCCATGTCCGAGAAAGCCGTCAGTCTTCCTTCCCAAAGCGGGGGTGTCCAGTGTCCCCCGGCGCAGCCGCGGGGCCGTGCCCGGTGACAGTGCCCGGTGACGGTGCCCGGTGACGGTGCCCGGTGACAGTGGCCGGTGACAGTGCCCGGTGACGGTGCCCGGTGACGGTGGCCGGTGCTGTCCCCTGGCGGCGAGCGCGCGTCACTGCGGCAGCGCTTCCCCGGCGCGGCCAAGCCCAGGAGCTGCTGATGCAGAGCCAGGGCGTCTGTCAGGGACAACAGAGCCAGGGTTTGCTCTTTGGGACTCACTTTTTAAGCAAGACCGGGACTTTATCCTGAGAGCTGATGTTACTCTTCCACAAAGCTTTTTCTGTATCCAGTTTTCAGTATGGGTACTTTTTATATATGGGTGTTAATGCATGTGATCCATATGTATCTAGCTACATGATAGATGTTGGTATTATATATATAAGTTTACTCTGGTAAGTACAAATCACAGTCATTCACATCAACTGGGTTTTTTGAGTTTCAGCGAGGATCAGGCTGCTGTTTCAGTCTATACTGTATGGGTATAGAAATAGGAGTGATGTGGAACACAATGCAGTATCAGAATTGAAAAATGTACTGAACCATTTACCATTAAAAAGTAATTCTTGCTCATTGCACATTAGTATTTTAGGTATGTTTATTATCTAAGTAGCTTCTTCTTTTACTATTTGGTTATCCAGGTAGGATTTGATGAAGCTTCTGTGAGGTATTATGCTTATTTCTTTAAGGGTGTCAGACCATAAAATCCCCCACAAGCACAGAGTTTACATGGCATAGAGTGTGAATTCCAATAATACTTCTCTGGATGCTTTAATTTATGGTAAATGTAAATAACAGTGTTCCTCAATTCTGTTTTTTCTTCCTTTGCCTCTGAAACACCCCCTCAAACACAATGTAAGAATGCTATACAAATGCCAAGGGAGAGAATGGTGTAGGAGAACTTGCAGATGTAAAGGAAGTATCCAATGATGATGAACATCTTTTAGATTTTAATATGGTAAGTTTGTCAATGGTTTTGGGGAGGAAGTTTTTTACTTATTTTATAAGGGTGGGCCACTGCATCTTTCCTTTCATCACAGTTCTCAGTCTACCCTCAAATGAAATTCCTGCGAAAACTTTCAAAAGCTTCTCTTCTCTTTCTTTGTTTTTTAACCTCCTCTGTATCTTGACCATCGTTCTGAAAGTTCCTCAAGGTGTTGTACTTTGGGGAGTACAACCCTTTGTACAAACAGCTGTACTTCTAGTAGATAAGCAAAGCCAGTTTCCTTTGGGAATGCTTGGCATTTGCTTGTCATGAGTGTTAAACATGAGTCCTCTTTTCCTTCAACTTCTGATTTCAGTAAGTGTAGAGTGAGCTGAAGTGCATTATGAGGGCAGAAAGGACCAGTAATTAAAGGCATAAAGATAATTTATGCTGAATACTGTCCTCATTACAAGCAAAAAAACCCAGATTTTTTTTCTCTAGGGAAAAAAATTCATGTACACATGTATTTACTGATATTTACCTTTAAACTTCATAGTGATGATAGCATATAGTTTAACATTGTGGCATGCTTGCTATAGCTTTACTCATCCAGATGAAAATATATTTAAAATACATTTGCTTGAAGTTTAGTCAGATCTGTGCTGTGTTTTCTTACTATTTAATACTTACTACCAAGTTTTGGAGATAACTTTTACAGTAATTTTTCTAACATGAACTGTGATAAAGATACATCCTGAGTTCAGTTTTGATTCTCTTGCTGTTTTGTGCAAATCCTAAAATTAAGGAATAGGAAAAGACAACAAAAGCCCCACCTTTTTTTCCTGCTGTTCTGCAGTCCTTTCTACATAGTGGTCTAAGTCAGGAAAGAGGAGGACTTGCCCTCTAATCATGGCATCTCTCTTGGACAACTACAAAACCATATAACCTCCTAGCCCAGAGAAAAGCAAGCATGTTCTTTATTGTTCCCCATCAACACTGTCAGTTTAAATCCTTAGGTTTCTTCTGTTTATGAAGCAAGATGTGCAGATGATATAAATGCTGAGGCAAAACCAAATGGCTTCAGGAAGAAGATCTACTCCAGTGATAGCTCCAGCTCTGAAGACACAGCTTCAGAAGGTGGAAGCGAATGGGCTGATCCGTGTGAGGAGGAGCTTTTTTCTCGAACTCAACTGTAAAAACTGCAGAGTAGAACAGATGATTGAAAAGTAACATGAGATGGAAAACCATCCTTCTTGAGGGTCTGTAGCTCTAAAACAACAACTTGAGTTTCCTCTTCAGTTAATGGATTCAGATGTGTATTTATCTTTCTCTTCTTGCTTATTTTATAGATGAGGACACAGCTGTCCTGTTGAAGATTTTTTTTTCCCCAAAAATACTGTTAAATTCTTGGCTATTTGAACTAGACTAGATTGTGTTGTCAAATCAAGAATGGATGTGCATGTGCTTGTCTTAGTAGTACCACTGCTTTTTTGCATCTTAATTGCAGTTATTTTCATTCGTAACTGTAGCTCTACCACTATTACGATCTTCTTAGCATCGCAGTGTCTACAACTACTTCTGCTATTCAGAGACTTCAGCTTTCTGCACATTAGGCTTTGTTCTTTAAGAACTGGGAGATAAATACTTAACACTGTAATCTATCAGTGCCTTTCTGAATGCAGGAGAAATGCATGAATGACTTGTCCAGTCTTCATTCAGTAAATCTCATAACTTTGAAGTAGGAACAACAGGGTTGTGCTTTAGAGACTTACAGAAACTGTGTTTTCTATCCTATGATTCCCCCCTCCCGCAAACCAACACTGAGGATACCATGGTTTGTATTTTTGCTAACTGGAGAAGCCAAGGATTTTTTGTAGGTATGGAGGCAATGTGGGGTTTTTTTTCCTTTTTTTCTTTTTTTTTGTCCTTTTTAGCAACTTGCCGATGTGGGGCAGAAGTTCAAAAAGTAACACCAAAAATAATAAACCACTGGGGTGATGTGTGGATTGTTGTGAATTTTGTTAATGAGTAATGAGAATGTTGTCTTGTTGCAGATGAAGGCATTCATGTAACCTGCAAAAGCATCCTGTAACTGAAATTGAGCCTGAATGACTGAAACTCTAAAATGCTCAGAGTGTTCAATGTTTTAAATGCAAAGGGTCAGTGCTTCACTTGAAAGAAATCCTGTGGCTGCTGCAGTTAGCTGCTGTTGTGGCTGTAATTTAGTAAATCTCGTAGTTCATTTTGTGTTTCTGAGAGAATGTGTGGGGCAAGTTATGTGTGTGGTGGGTGGGGGTAGGGAAGGTGATGATTACAACATACATGTGTGATTGCAGTAGTGATTGTTGCTTTATGTGACTTGCTTTTAAATTTTATTTTGTTAACTTAGAAAGTCAATACATTGTCAAGTTGCATCTGTACAAGACTATCAACTCCTTGTGCTTTTAACACATTATGCAAAATGTATAAGCCAGGAGGAGCAATATTTGCAAAACTAAACATCCTAAGTTTTTACCAACTCCTAGTTTAAAAAATGACAACAACTAACTAGTCTACACGATTGCAGCATGTCTATAACACCAGGAAGTGCAGAAAGTCCATTACTGACTTGAAAAGCTTCACCATTATTTTTGACAGGCAATAAACCTCACAAGAAACATAGCTGTTTGAAATGTGAGCTGAACTGCCTTTGAAATATGTTCTGCGCTAGAAATGCTTTCTGAGTAACTGGGTTTTGTTGCCTTTTTCGATTGACAGTGTAAGAATTTAAATACGTGGTTGGGAAACCATGCCGGTCTTTGTGCAACGCTTTTGGTGAGATACTTACTAAAACTGGCTTGGTCGCCCTTACCCAAGGACTTTCTTTTGGTCCTCCTCTTAGACTATGTTTTAGGGTTTGTATTCATACAACAAATCTTTTGACACTTTACAGCTTCTTTTCTTAATTTATTTGCAGACTTTGAATAGATTTTTATATATTTTACTTTCTTCTGGAGCTTCCTTGAGAGGTTGTTTAGCACCTGCACTGAAACTAGTTAACTGTAACATGAAAGTAAAAAAGAACTTTACACACAAATTCTTCAAATCACTACAGTGAAGAATGGAATAAAACTTCATTTGAGAACAGGAAATGACCAAATGGACATATTTCAAACACAAACTTCAGCTCAGTTATTCTGGCTAGAGCTGCTTCATTGGTAAGAAAGGGCTCAAAAGTAACAAAGGTGTTGCTCATAGTTACATTGTGGCATGTAATGATTCCAGCACCTTTGGGGAAAATAAAACCCTATACTGAGCTTGGGCAATAACAAATTGTCTTTACTTGTTTTCATAGTTTAATGGCTAAAGCTCTAAGGCTTTCAGTGAGAGTTGAAGTGTGGTTTTTAGTTTTTCTATACGGATAGAAACACACACCAACAACAATAACAACACCAACAAGAGCATTAAAGGTTGGCATACGCTGAACCGCACTGTGGGATGAAGCGCATTGCATATCCATAGCACTGAAGTATCAGTTTTCCATTCCTGGGCTGAAATTTGTTTCTACTTTTTGCTTCAAGTGGTTGTATTGTTCTGATTTCACGTACACCAGAGTAACTGATTTTGTTTTCTTGTGGAGTTACTTAACACCGAATAAAAATATAAAAGGACAATTGGATGGTGTGTGTATGTCTTCATTTTCTTTTCTAATGTGTGTCAGTTAGATACAACATGCATTTAAGTATTAAATATCTAGTTTGGGAGTCGTTTTCATTCCTGTAATTTTTTAAACTATTTTTAGGGTGTGCGAAATTAAATACATATGTTTTTTAAAAAAAAAAAAAAAAAGACAAAATGAGCTTTGTCCCCACTTTATTTCTGTAAAAATTTATAATGACAAATTCATGTTTAGAAAACATGAGACCTTTTAAAAAAAAAATTAAACCCAAGCAAACCCAGACCCTCTCTCACATAACAGTTTACAGAACTTGTATGTAATACGGGATCTAACCCAGCGGATTTCTATTTCTGCTTTCAACTTCTGTTCAGCTGTCAAATAGTCAGTATCTCACTTATAGAAAAACTGCATCTGTGACAACAAAGTGCACTTCCTAATTCTGTGGCCGCACCTCCTTTCATAGAAAGGAGAAGTCCCAACAGCTCACATTCCACATGGTGGAGCCTTGTGCACTTTGGTGCTCTAAGTCTGCAGCCAAAGTGACCTGGGATTCTATGCAGAATGATTCTGACTGCTGAATTAGAAGTCCAGTGAAAACAACACAGAAACACACACTTGGAAATAACAGAAGAGTCACTCTATAGGGTCTTTGGGTGAGTACTTTTATTCAAACTTCATAGTTGAAACTTTTAAAGGCATACATTATTTTCAATTATTTCTTAAATACAGCAGGAGTATATTTTCATAGTGTTTATAGAAGATGTTTGATTAAAGAACTACATTTCATCAGCCAGGCTTTTCAATTCCTGTATCTGAATTAATATTAAATAAACATATCGTAAAGAATGCTTCTGTCATGCAAAAACGACTGTATAGTCCTAGGCAGCAAGTGCATCTGAAGGACAGGCTGTAAATGCATGTCACACTGTGACTTCATGGGAGTGTCTGATGTGAAAATACATGGGAAGGTAGTGAACCTTCTGGAAAGCCAGGATTCTTTCAGAGTAACTCATTCTTTCCCTGCCAGGACCAGAATAGTTAAGTATTATCCCCAATGAATTAGTCATTACCTTTCACATACAGTGTCTCACATAATTTTCTTTTATTACCTGTAAAACTAGTAGCAACAAGACTCCAGAGGTTTGGGACAAAGGAGACTTTACTGATACATTTTAGCTTCCTACTGTAAGACTTCTGTTCCATTGTTCAAGTTCCTCTCAAAATGTAGCGCTTATAAATTTTATGATCTACCTCTATGCTCCAATGGAATGATGATGGGATGAACAGGAAAAAACAGCTGACAGCTGGCACAAGCCAACACGCTGCTGAGAAAAAGCCACTGAGTGACAAAACCCTGGTGTCCCTGCCCTACTTCATCTGTGTGTGACAACTTCACCTATAAACAGCGAGGGCAGAGGCTGAGCTGAGAGGCTGCCATGGACGCTGCCTTCTGCCTGACAGCCTTCCTGTAGGGCAAATGATTGTGGAAGGCTACAAAAGCCCGAAGTCTGTGTCCCTCAGTAAAAATGCAGGGTCCCTTCTATTAACAGCAGTAACAGCCATTTAATAGTGCTACAACTGCTTGTCATATAAAGATTGCAGGAATTGTTAATGGTTAACTGCCCATCATTTCTGCACAGGCCTTACTTTACTCACTACAAGCAGAGACACATGAGAAGCAGCAACTCTCCTTGTCTCATAAAATTGAGAACTCTCAAATTCTTTAATTTCTTCTCGAACCACTCTAAGCAATCATGTGTGTTTAAAATACTGTTAAAAAGTATAGATGAGTACATTTTCAGATTCATCTCTCCTTTTCTGTTCATACCTATGGAAATGCTCAAAGAGCAGTACAGTACAGTACAGTAGCAGTACTGAAAGCAAATACATAAGCACTGCCTAAAAAAAGGGTGCCATTTCCACCACTGGAGTTTTTTAGGAACATACTAAACAAATGTGTCAGAAATGACATAATGACCCACAAAACTTGGGTAGTTTTTTCCTTTACTGATCCCCAACTTACATTTGAAAAAAAAGTACAACTTGTGTGTTGTTTAGGCCCATCGACTTAGGAGTGATTTGCCTCATTAACCTCTACCTGCTATGATGGGCCAGCCTGATCCCTTACAGATAAGGGACAGAAATTGGTGTTGAATTTTTCATTTTTGCAGTTACTTTATTCATGTAATAATGAATATTAAGAACATCCTTTATGTTTCCAATACCCTTTTAGTAGGATTTTGCCTTTTTCCCTTTTTTCTTACATTTCATAACTTCTAATTTTTGCATTGATATTTGGCTTCTAAATGTCCTCACTTTGCAATGGAGTTCTAGCCCTCAATCATTTGACTCAGGAACCCTCATCTATTTGATAACAAAGTCTTCAGAAAGTCTAAGTTGTCATTCATGGGTTTTAAATATTTTTCCACCATTTTTCTTGTAATTGTATTCAATACAAAAATATTAAATTCTTTGAAGCACTGCAGATCCATGGAGACATAATAATGGGATCTGTTCCCTGCCCAAACTGAATGTTACTTAGTTTCATTTATCCTTCCGAGGTATAGACAACAATTGATTTTTAGTCTAGTACTTATTTTTTTCTTTGTAGTGAGTTCCAGTAGAAAGTTGCCATGTTGGCAACTGCTACAGAATTGATCTGTTTGCTTTTGGAAATGTAATTTAAATTCTGTTTGCTTAAGAGAATAAATCTGTTACAGAACTCCAACTTTTCATTATGCAGCTGTGCATAATAACAACCGTATTTCCTTCTCTGGCATGATTTAGTGATGAGTGAAGATCTGTAACAGAGCTACCATGGAGGCTTTGTTAGCAATTATTTATGGGCACTTAGGATTCTGCATTTCTGAGATATACGAGGAGCAATATTTTTAGTTGATATAGTTTTACTCATTCACACCTTATTACTCATTTTGTTTTTCCTAAACAGCTTGTAGACAGTGATAGAAACAATCCTGTCATGCATCCTGTTTCAGTAATATCAGTTCAAACATGCTGGAAAATCTCACACACTCTTCCCCTGCCTTTCCTGCTCTTCATTTTCTTGCCGTCTCGTGGAGGGTAACCATCTCAGTCTATTCTTACCCAGTGGTAACAGAAGGGTTAACAGTGATGGCAGCTATAGACCAAGCTTCCTCATCCTTTATCAGGTCTAAGTTCCTATAGGAAGAGGCAGCCTTTTGGGATAATCAAATGGCACGTTCTCCAGCTGTTCCTGATTCATCCCAAACCTATTAAAATGGCCTCGTGTACAGATACTCCACTGCTAGTAGGAATGCCCGTGTGAATGGTGGCCATGCTGGAAATGGACTGCTATCGAATACAGACAGGCAGAAATAGTTTTGTGTGAACAAAATTAATTTCTGATGAATCTGAAGTAGAAGAGCATAATACTCATTTCTCAAAAGCATCACCATTTGCTTCCAAGATACTGATATTTTTCACAGAATTATATCCTTTTCATTGCTATGAGTCAGTAGAAACCTGAATTTATTCATTGTTCCCTTTTCTTGTGCCATATAACATGCACGAGGTACTTTCCTGTGCCTACAAGTAATTCTGGAAAGCAAGGAGGAAAAAAGAGCAATGTCTCATCTCTGTGCTAACATTTGCTTTCAAGAGAGAACTTCTCTGACTTGTGGCATGACGGATGATTGATAACTCAGAGTATCCAGCACTGCCACACTTGGTACCCTTGCACTCTGGCTTGGGTGAGCTGAAACTGCCTTAAATCACAGTGATGGCAAGTGGAGGCAGGAGCTGTTGGTTAGTTCACATTGTCATGCACAACTGTTGTACCTTCACAATATGCAAATCTTTGGTTAACTTTTTAGAGAAAAAAATATATTAAAATGTCCTCTAGCTTATGACAGAGAATTACTGACTTCCAAGAGGTGCACAGCAGATTCAAATGAAGCTCAGTTTGGCTGGCTCTGAAAGCTGCTTGCATCATACTTGGCTTGTGATGAATGAAAATTCAATCTAGATGTTCTCATCTAGCTCTTAAAAAAATAAATTTGAAGTTGTATCAATTACAAAATTGCTGAAGCTTCAAAACAGAACTGAAAGCCTAAGCAGAGAATGCTTTCTCACATCTACAGGCATAAGAAGTATGACAGAAACTTGCATTTCTGTTCCTTGGCTCTAATGAAACAGAGGAAGGACTGGAATTTGGTGTACTTTTATCATATGTAGTGTATTTTGGAGAAATCACTGAGACAGAACAGAGCATAAACTCTTTATGCTTTCTTGCAGAATAACCATAAGGCTGGCATATCAAACTCTGCTGGCATGAGTCTGTATGAAAGTATGAGACAGTGCTTTTGAACTGAATGTTTTAAAAAAATAAATTTTCTAGCACCAGGCTGTTATTAGACATGTAAAAGCTTTTTGCCCACTAGGTGAACATAGTTGCCAGTTTGAGGCTGCTCTATGCTGTGTTTCATTTCTAAGCAACAGCTGCAGGCCAAGACACTCTTAAACAAAACAAGATTTTATCCCAAGAATTTTTATAAAAGTAAGTGTTCTACAGGTTTATTTGACCCTGAATCAGTGGCAGAAGACTGATAATAACCATGCTGATTAAGTGCTGCAACTAACTTCTTATCACACTCCTGAGGATTTATTTACAACCCATGTGTTTAAACAGGAAGAGTTGATTTCTGTGTGCCCTCCTGTGTGGACTTTAAATTTTGCACAGCTGCTGCAAAAGGAAGGTGCTAAAGGTCCCCTTTGCACTGAGTTATACTTTTATACTTCCTGTACCTGGCAGTACCTGTTCTGTTTCCTTTTTGTAATTAGCACATGCCACACTTCATCAGAGCTAGTGGTGTGACACTGTATTCAATCACAACGTGAGCCCTTCAGCTTTTCCCCCTACAGAGGAGTAACAATACACAGCATTTGCAGACAGAAACTCCCTTATCTGGGATGGAGGGGGCATGAACGGAACTGATGCTAACTGCTAATGCAAAACACCGTTTGGTAATAGCTCATGACAACCAGAAATGCTACTTCCTCTTTCCTATGAGTTATACAGCCATTCATGTGCAATAGAGGGTTTTTTTTTTATATTGACTAGGCTGTAATCTTCTGTGACTTTCTATATGCTCTGATACTGCTGAAAGATTTTCTGCACCAGGTTTTTCTAATAGTTTCTTTAGCCTAAATTATATTATGAAGCTCAGAGTATCATTATTTCCTGTGCAGGCACTCTACAGACTTAAGAGAATTCCTGACTGTGTGTTTCCATGCTGTTATTTACCCTGGGAACCAAACAACTGACCCCGGTACAATGACACACCATGATGACAATGCTGTCTTCTGGTTGCTCCAACAGAAGAATTGATTCCCACTCTCAAAAACAGAAGAAAAAATACCAATACCGAAAAAGGAATTAGAGACAGTATATGCTCCAAAAATCTTTTGCACATGAGCAAGTTTATAGTGCCTCAAAATTGGTTTGCTTTTATTTAATTAATATGGAAGCTATCTTACAGACATAGTAGTGATTTTCAAAGGAAGATATGGAGAAATGAGTGCAAATCCTAAATAATTTTATGTCAATACCCATCTTAGAAATACAGCAGGCTAAGGACTGATCCAGTCACAGAAACAAACTATCTGCAGAGGTATAATTTTTGACTGATGGTAGATTTTCAGAGCACTTTCATAATGACCAATTTTTATCTTTATAGTATGGAATTGGTCTCAACAGGGTCATGGTGGCAAGTACTTCTGTACAGTTTACCTCAGCCTCTCACAATTCATTCACGCGTAACCTGCCCATACAAAGCTTGAATAATCATGGATGTGTACTGCTTGATATCAAACTAGCTACACCAACACAAGTTCAGATATTTCTGCGTTTGCTACCCTCACACTTCCAGCTTCAGTGTAGACATGAGAGGTGTGAGGTGACAAGAGTGCTTATATCCTCGGTTCAGATGGGGGACAGCTTTATCTTACCACCGTTCTAGAGACACGATTACCGAGTCTAGGTGCGGCACACATGACCTCTGCAGAAAAAAAAAGCAGTGCCAAGTTTCACAGATGATAAGGAAAAACGACAGCTCTGCTCCTGTCAGGTGCTGACTGCTCGGAATTTCAGTGTGGGGGTAGAGCAGCCCGTGTTAACGCCAACACGGTGCACTTTGAGACGCAACGTGAAGAGAATGGAAAGATAAACATACAAAAATCCCAATTACCACCCTAAAACCTACACTTCTGGCATTACAGAGCGTAACGCTGAAGTTCCACAGAGCTAAGGACACACCTACACTTGATGCCTCCACACCTTTCGCAGCCCACATTTGTAAACACACTGAATTCTGTTTCCCTCCTAAACGCAGGCAGCAACAGGAGTGCAGCCCGCCCGCCCACCTGCTTCCCCCGGGGACGGCCAAGGCCGCCCGCCGGCCCGGCAGCAACGCAGCGCCCGGCAGCCAAAGAGCGGCTCCCGCCGAGCGCAGGGCTCCTCGCAGTGAGCGCCCTGAGCCACAGACCCGCTTCCCTCCGTTCCAGGGGCTCCTCGAAAGCAGCACGCCCAGGCACAGCCCCGCTCCCGTGCCGCCCTGCTGCGGGGCCAAGCGGGCACCACCGCCGCCCCTCAGCGGGCACCCCGGCCATACAAAATGGCGCCCAGCGGCCGCCCCTCGCCCCCCTCCGCGCAGGCGTTCCCTGCCCCGGCGGGCGGTGCTTCCCCCGCCGCGCCGGGTACGGGCAGCGACGCGGGAGGAGCCCGAGCCGCGGGGGCTGGAGCATCGCCGGAGGAGCCCGGCACCTGTCCCGCAGCCAGGTGTGCGCCGCCGGCGCCATGGGAGGCTCCGCGCCGCGCCGAGGGGGCGCCCGGCGAGGGCTGGCTGCTCCGCCTCAGCCGCGCTGAACCCGGCGCTGCTCCGCGGGGACCGGAGAGCAGCGGCATGGACCGCCAGCCGCAGCCGCCGGCCGCCTCCTAGTCCCGCAGCAGCGGCTGTGGGGCGGGTCGGGCATGGCCCAGCGTGACGAGAGCGACGGAGGGCAGCGCTACCCCGGTGAGGTGTCCGGGCTCCTCGGGGCTCTTCCTCTCTTCCTGCTCGCGCGGCGCAGCCCTGCCGGGGCTGGGGGTGGTGCGGTACCCGTCGGTGTGAGGGGCAGAGCCCGGGGCCGAGCGGGGCAGGCGGGAGCAGCCTCAGCACCGAGGGGCTCGCCGGGGCCGCGCTGGCTGCGGCTACTGACTTGCCCGGCTGTGGCCACCGTAAAAAGTTAAGCGGAGCAGGTAGGCTGAGCCGTCGGAGTGTTCAGCGAGTGGGTCAAAGACCGCAGAGAAGAGTGAGCGCTGCTTCCTCAAGGCTTTGGTCGTGGCTCTTTTTTTTTTTTTTTTTTTTTTTTTTTTTTTTTTTTTTTTTTTTTTTTTTTTTTTTTTTTGGTTCGTTTGTTTTGGTTTGGTTTTTGTTTCAGTTTCTTTGGGTTGTTTTGTAAGCGAAGGCCGCCAACTCGGAAACCTTCGCAGAGCGAGTCGGGCTCAGCCCGTGAGAAGGAAGAAACTTTCATCTCGCTACCTCTATTCTAGTCGAAGTCTCCCAGGCAATTCCCAAAGACCAAACAAAACTACATCTCGCAATAGCTGAAGTTCTCCTGGCGCTGCTGCTAATTTAATGTGGTTCAGAGAGTTTTCAGTAATAATGGTGTGGGGAGGGAAAAAGCCCTGTAAACCGCTTCTGGAGCAGAGGCTTTACCAGAGCACTGTAACTTGTTTGTATTGCCTGCCTGACGGAGCAAAAGCAGCCGAAAAGCGGTGAATGGCTTACTTATGATTGCTCTCCGAGCACTCCACTCAGAACCCAGATTTGCAAAGCTCTGAAGGGTCTTTCTAAAAGGTCACCAGCTGAGAGTTAGATAACAGTCATCTTAGTTAAAAAAAAAAA
>VWZT01004479.1:331885-397405 GCA_013397055.1 Pachycephala philippinensis | reverse complement strand
AAAAAAAAAAAAAAATCCTCACTAGTTTCATTTCTTTTGCCGGTAAAGTTTCGGCTGTACTTACATAGGTAGTCTTAATTGCTGTATCTCATGTTTTGTTTAAAGGCAAACTTTTTGTAGCTTCAGGAGTTCTTCACTGTTGGCAATGTTGTGGCTGTTAGAACGTGCACGTAAACAGACTGAACCAAGAAATCTTTAATAAAAAAACCTGAGTTTGATGCTGTTGTGCACCAAGATCACCCAAAGCTGCACTTGGTAACAACGTGTTTCTTGGTACGTGCAACAAAAATATTGTTAAACACATCGAGAATATAAATTGTTAATTTAAAAAAAAAATTCCTTTAGGAAGAAAAAAAAAGTTGCAACTTTGTAATTTAAGAAATTCCAAATTCCTTGTTCTTGAAAACTTCAGAAAAAATGCTGGCAGAGGTAAGTGTTGAAGAGATGAGGTGTGTGATATAAATTGTGATGTTAACTGTTTGAGAACTGAGCAGTATATGTAATCATTTCTCTTCTCATTCCTGTGAGGCAGAAAATACAAAGCCTGTTTTGCAAATTGTTGTCTTACTCTTGTTGCTTGCCTAAATTGTATCATAACTCATAGCAAACTTGGAATAATGGGCCTTGAGTTGGCATCTTTCTGGTTTTGTTTTACTCTAATGGTTTGGCATTGCTGTTATCTTTCTTTAACTTTTATATCAAAATGGGTTAAAAAGCCATTTTATTGTAAATCTTAGAAATTATAATCAAATATGAGTTGTTCCCTCTGTGTGGTTGAGTGGTATGCAAAGCCAAAATCTGTTTTAAAGCCTCTGGTTACTGTCAGAACATGCCTTCTTACATGCTGTGATCAGAATTTGGGGAATGTGAGGCCATATGGACAGCCCTACTGAGACAGATCAAAGCTCCACCTGTCAGAGAAAAAATTACCCAGGAGAGGGCCTGAAAGCAGAACTAATGTATGTCGATGTTTTCATGAAGTTCTGACACTTGTGTTTTAGAGACTTTCTAAGTTTCTTTTTGTTTAAGAATCGTCAGTGGATTTTTATTCCCAAGCTTACATGTAAATTTCTGGCATCCACGGTGTTCTGTGACAAGGAGTTGGACAGTTTAGCTGCCCTTTGTGTGAATAGTTGTGTCCTGATGTTAATTTTGAACCTGGCTACAAAACTGTCTTTATCAGGTGCTCCTTAGCACTTAAGTTGGGAGTGTTAATGAGTAAATATCTACCTTCTCTCTCATTGCCACTTGTGACCTTGGCTGTATTTTCCTAACTGCCTTCCCCTTGTTATCTCTCGTGGGATGTTCACTCTTATGAGATCATGTTCTCTATAAGACATATATGTTAAGACGTAACAAATATCAATTTTATTTAGATCATAATATATTTAAATGAACAATGGGGATTATGAATGTTGTGCAGACAAAATTGCATACTATTTCTCAGTAGTTTATTATACTCAGATCATAATGTTTCAACATTGTTATGTTAATAAATGCTTTATGGAAAGAAGCTAGCATTGGAGTATATGACAGAATATTTGACATCAATTGTCAGATTTTGCACTTACCAGTGAGGCAGCTAACACAGAGTATAAATATCACTTCATCCTTAAAAACAATCCTACAAAAACCTAACATGAAATGAATCGAGGAGTTCTCATGTGTGTTCCTGACAGCTGATTGCATCTCAGGTTTTCATTTAAAGCCCTTGATGGGTACACTTCAAAGCCTCCCACAGTTTCGCTGAACTGTGTAAAACCTTTGTAGCTTGCTGTTGCGTAATTTGCTCCAGCAAGCTGTAGTGTTGTGTACTTCTGCATTTGCTGGTTGCCCATTTAAAGGACCTCTTCCTGTTAAATTTATTGCTTGAAAAAGTACCAAGCCAAGTTAAAACAGCTTCAGAACCCAGCGTGGAATTTTATTTTCACCTTTTTTTTTAACTCTTTTGTTTACAGTATTTGGCCTCCTGAGCTTCTGTGGTTACTGCCTCTGCCAAGGTCACTTGAATGCTTACCTTTTGTAAGCTTGGTTGAGAAGAGCAATGCAATTAAACTAAGGACTGGCTGCTACTTGGGAAAATCATTGAGCAGAAGTGAATGCAGTCATGGGAGGAATTCATTACGGGAACATGCTTGTACTGTTTACCCAAACATCATCAAAGCTGTTCCTGAGAGATTACATTTCTGTGTTTTGTTTTCTGGGCTGCACTTTCTAGATGCATTTATAAGTTTGAATTCTTGTAAGTCAAACACCTTGGTTATACTGTTCTGAAGTGTGTATGCTTTAGAGTAACATTGGGGCTGGGTGGGCTGTGGATTTGAAGAGCAATGTAATGTATATGAAGGAATAAAGGTGAGCAAAGGGAGAAGAAAACAGTCAGACTTACATTAGAAAAACAAGTGAATTCAAGCAAGAAGGTCTGAGAATAGGAGATCCCAGTATATACAACAGTAATTATATCTCATGCTCCATGTTATGTCTTATTTGTACACTTCAACTATCATTGTTCACTTCTTGAATATAGCTTGTTGCCTGCATTCAAGGATTGCTATTTAGGGTTGTTTGGTTTTTTTTGCTGGCCCTTGCAATTTTAATTTAGCGAATAGAGAATTCGTAATGTACACAGCTGGTGTGCCAGCTATTTCAAGACACCACTTTAATTGCAGGGGATGTAAACTTTTCAAACCATGGTAATATGAAAAAAAAAGTTGCTATAGCAACTCTTTAAGAAAAGTGTACATCTTCACAAGCTTTTTGGTCAAAACAATACACTTGAAACCTTGCTTATGCACAAGATTAGGCAATTGGTGCATTGATTGATTTGGATCGGCTTTTAAAATGTTCTGAAGAAGTCTAAAAGATGAAATACCTGGGGTTATTTCTGCTTGACTTTTGCATGTGCTTAGGAGTGGATTGAACTGGAGTGCCATGTCTGCTAGCGAATACCATTTGGGTAGTAAGTTAAAGATTTAGTATAGCATACAAAGTACAGTTGGATTCCTGACCTTTCCACATGACTGAGAACTTGTGGAAAACAAATTTCAGTTTGGACCAGTGAGATATGTTTGAAATGAATTTTCTCTCTCTCACTGCCTGTTGGTATCACAATGCCAGTGTATTGATATCCTCAGATCTAAGAATGGACTGTGTGTCAAACCCTGGTGTTTGGCAGGGCTTAGGCGACATTAACCAGGAGTTTAGAACTGCTGTGAGATAGCAGTTTTCACTGATGTTTGAAACTGAGAAGTTTGGGTTTTCTTTTGGGGTATGAGTGTATTTGTTTTTTAAAAATAGAATGTGGGGAGGACCTTCTAGAGAACAACTGAAGGGAGGAGTAATTGTATCTCATGCTCCATGTTATGTCTTTAATTAAGTGCTACACTTGAGAGAGAATAGGAGACCAGAAGCAGGAGACCAGGCTTCAGGAACTGAAGAAAAATCTATCTAGAAAGCAGTCTGTTTGCAAGATGGAAGGAGTGTTCTTCACTCATTCACACTTATCCCAGAGTGTTTCAGAGAGAAGAAATTGAAGCAATATGTGCATATTTGTTCTGCCAACTGCTGCAGAGTAATTGCACTGCAAACTTTGGAAGAGCTGTAGACAATTTAACTACTCATATGGAAAGAGAAGATCAGTGTAATGGCGTATTAATAATCATGTAGTGTTTAAAGGGTCAGTAGCAGTTCTGGAAGCCAGGGCAATATTCCTGATGGTGTTCCAGGTGTATGAAAGTTGCCAACGAGTTTGGTGCATCCAACCTGTAGTTCCTATTTGACGGCCCTTGCTTTGCAGGCCATTCAGATTCTGACTGGAAGTGGGGCACTGACTGGATTAGCTGACCTGCTGGCAGCCCCTGGGGAGACAGCATGGATGGATAGTGCAAAGATGAAGGATCACAGTCCCTGGGTGCAGTAAATACAACGTATTTGCAAATGTCATTGTTACTGTGTGTGCACTGATAAAGTGTATCATGTGTAGTCAAAACATTGACTATATGGATAGGTTTATAGCTGTTCAGATTTTGCATCTCTTGCTTAATGCAACAATGATACATTATGCATTCTCTTTTGTGACAAATTTATTATCAGTTTAATGGTTTCCAAGAATGCTGAGAAATTTTGTTTAAATGAGCACTTCTGAATCTGGTCTAAGTGTATATAAACAAGTTTTGTAGCCCTCTGACATCAGCAAATATGGATTTATGATTGTATAAAAATAAATTTCATATATTTGTCTCAATACTGACAGGGAACATTAAAATACTGCAGGTTTTATAGTATATAATTTCACTCGTAGGAGATGTGTAAGAAGCAAACATGGGCACACAAACTGCTTATGAAAAGCTTTTCATGCTTGACATTTTCTAGAAGCCTAATTTAAGTTGCCATTGTCCTGGTTGTTCAAGCTGGGGGAAGGGGTAGTAATCATGTGCAAGAGAAGACAAATAATTTTTAATTAAAAGCCTAAATTAGGACAGGACTGAGTGTATTAAAAAACAAACCAAGAAACAAAACCAACAAACAACCATGAAAAAAAACAAACCCTACCAAACAAACAGTTGAGAACAAACCACAACCTTCCAGCAAACTCATGATTTTTTTTTTTCTTTTTAACCAGTTACCAGCTGGGCCAAGACAACCAATCTATCCAACTCTTTAAACTCTTTAAATGGTTTGACCTTCGTGGGAATTCTGGATGCAAGAGTGGGCAGCAGTATCCAGGGCCTTCAAAACTTGAACTCTGGGACCCTGAGAGATCTCTCATTGCCTGAGTATGGACCTGGTCAGCTGTCCAGTGCTTTAGAAGATTGTCATAGCCTTAAATCAGTGGATTCTGGTATTCCTACTCTAGAAATAGGAAATCCAGAGCCTGTTCACTGCAGTGTGTTGAATGTGAAGAGAAAGCAATCAGAACCTGAGCTCGTGCCTGACAGGGCTTTTCAGAGCGCGTGCACGCTGCCGCCGTATGTGCCTCCACATTCGCTGGCTGCTGAGCAGGACCACGCTGTGCGAAAATCCTCGACTTTCCCAAGAACTGGGTATGACACTGTCAAACTTTATAGTCCAACCTCAAAAACTCTAAATCGAAGTGATGATATCTCTGTTTGTAGTGTGTCTAGTCTTAGCACAGAACTGTCAACAACTTTATCAGTTAGCAATGAAGATATTTTGGACTTTGTGGTCACAAGCAGTTCAAGTGCAATTGTGGATCTCGAGACTGACGAGGCGCACTTTTCTGATGTTACCCTGAATTCCACTAAAGAGAGCAATGACCAGAGCCATCAGCAGTATTGTCATGAGACAGACGTGGACAGTAAACGGAAAATACTGGGACCTTTTACAAACTTCTTTGCCAGGTAATGTTTCCATAAAATATATTTTAACAGATTATGTAAGATCTTAGGAGAAAGGTCTTGTTTGATACTGTACTTTGAAAGATGTAATAGCTTGCTATTTTAATTTAGATTGGTATTAACATTTTTTCTGTTATGAGCAAATAGGCAAATATTGCTGGGGACTAAGGCTCTGCATCCTACTCCATATTATGTTTATGGTGTATGGAAGCATCTTGGAAGATTCCTCCTACATTGCAGTAAAAGGATTTCTGAACAAGGTCTTTTTTCTGCTGAACAGTGGCTTCTCCAGTGATATCTTTTGTGATTTTGGCCAAGGTCCTAAATCTTGTGTCACATAAATAGATAAATATAGGTAGGATCCATACCTGTATTAAAGAGCTTTGACAGCTGAGGATTCATGAATAGTTTAGTAGTCATGGAATATTTTATTGATCATCCTAAGGGTATGAAGCTTAAAATACAAATACTTTACAAACACTTGGTGTGACTACTCTTATGTTTTCAAATCTCAGTTACTGGTTTTTTTTTTAAAGCCTTTTCCTTAATTTTTGTATGGAATGGAAACATCTGACATTGTGTCACCCACTTGTTGAAATGTTAGCATTGGCCACCCAAAGCAGTTTCTAAATGTGGCCCTTGTATGAACGATATGGGTCTAAAAGCAGATACCCCAGGGAAGTGGGGAATGAGGAAAAGGGCTAATCTGCTTTTGGGGGGTTGAGTTGTTTGCTGATGGGTTCTTTCTTTTAAATTATGTAAGGCATTCATAGTGTTTCTTACTTATAAGTTATGATATTTGAAGTGTGATATATTTTAGGGAAATTGTTCTAGAAAGAAATTTTAGACATCCAGCAGAGTTGGCGGTATATAACCTGTTTTGCACATGGCTTCAGCTAATCTATTTTTCCTCATGCAATTTTTTTTTGCATGAGACAAGTAGGCTAATAAAATACATCAAGAATTGGCAAACATCATTCTTTGAAAGGCTGCCTTATTTGCAAAGCTTAAGAGAATCAGTTTGTTTAGACCTACTAAACTGGCTGGAGCCTTTGTTGATTTTTATTCTTAGGTTAAAGTACTATGCCAGTCATCAGTCATGTTTGAGGTGCTGATGCTTTTGTGGACCCTTGTCTGTTTGTTGCCATAGAACCAGACTTAATTCTGAAGCAGGAGGCTTCTCAGCACTTCAAAGCATGAGCTTTTGTTACCCATTCTGGTAGCACAACTGCTAACTCAAACAAATGCTGTCCTTCAGCCTGGAGGGAGCACAGTGGAACAGGCACATTTAGACCCTGCTCAGAGTAGATTGTTTAACCGCTTCTCAACTTTTCTTATCCAACAAAGCAAAGCCATCTGTCCAAGTTCTGTTCCAGTGAAGTCTGTGGAGGTTTTGCCAGTGTTGCAGAAGCTGTAGTACTCACTAGACTGAGCTTTTTAACCTGAATCTTTGCAGGTACATTGAATGCCAGGAAACAAAGGCTGTCATCATTGCCTTTTAAATGGGAAACAGATAATCTTGGTCACTGGGTGATGTCATTGTAAGAATATGAGGATTAAGTTCAAACTAGGTGATCGGCTTTGAAGTTCCAGGTGCTCAGTCTGTAACCTGACCTTGAATATCCTTCTCTTTGGCATCCACTTCCTGCTCTGTTTTGGAAACAAGAGTTGCCCACTTTTTGTCTGTACTTGCACACCACACCCCCATATTTTATGCATCTGTTTCATGTCATGAGACCTGGTGGTGAGTTTCACAGGTATTGAACAAGCAGGGAGCCTTGGAGGTTGTTCTGTGCCACAGGGAGTGCTATCTATATTTACGCTGTCAGCATCGTTAATGTTCAAAACATGCTGTTGCTAGTTTTTGTTGGTATTTGTAATCTGCCATCCATGGGGTTGAAAACTCCCTGTTCCCTGGAGTTCCTGTGGGCTCCTTGGATTCCCAGGGCTTAAACCAGCACTGCAGTAAATGAACCTGGGCCTTGCAGTGTATTGTTTGAAAGCACCTGCTTTCTAAAGGCCTTCCTACCTAGCTCCCCCTGTGCTCTGTACTGGGGTTTGTGTGCAGTGTGAGATGAGGAGGAGGTGTTTTGATTAGTATTGCTAAAGACCAGCTTGCTGAGAGGGAGCTTCCTAAAGCAGTTTGTTACAAGTGCTGCAGTGGTGGGTATAAACAAAGTCCCAGAAAGGTGTGGTTTTAGCATGGCACTCTGTGCTGAAAGGAGTTTCAGCTGAGATTCAGTCTCGCAGGTTAAGTGCATAAACTTCACTTCAGAGAACCAAGGGTGAATCGTGGCAGGAGAAAGTCAAATTGTCTTGGCTTTGGTCAGTGTCTGGCACACTTGTGTACAACATGGAAGAATGGGCCCTGAGTGCTTTGTACACAGCCTTCCAGCAGCTCAGTGGTCATGGGGTAAGGCTGCAAGTGCAGGGACTCAGCCTTAATCTGCAGGTTTAGCTCTTTGAGAGCTTGTCTGGGTAATAGGATACAGGTTTGAACCACCGAGAGTGAAGATGAGTCAGCTTAATTTTTTGCACAGGTTGCTGATATTTGGTAAAAGGGAGAAGCCTTGCTTCTTGAAATGGCACCCGTGCTTGGACTGAACCCCATCTGGTGTCCCAGGATGTGTTAGTTTCTCTGATCTTATCGAGAGTAAATTTGGCCTTGACATGTCAGTTAAGATTTGTGGCTGCCTGTAGAGATAATACTGACAATAATTAGATGCCTCCAGTGCTTGGTCACATGTGCTTAAGCTACTTACATATCAGTTAGGGGTAAATCTTCTGCAGTATCAAGAAAATGCTTAGAGAAGTACTTGCTTTAGAATATAAAGTTATTTTTTGGCACTTGGTACATTTTTTTTTCCTTTTGAGACTATATGCATGTGTACTGTGCACGAGGTTGCATGTTCCATGTCAGTTCTGTGGTGTGTTACAAAGTGTTGGCTTGAGACTGCATTTACAAAACGAGTTTTAGAAGATATCAAAGAAAAGGGAACCCTGTTGGCTCATTTCCTTCAGTCCTGGCACCTTCAAGATCACTTGAGAATGGAGTGCTCCTACACTGCCTTCTTGAGCACTATGGTGAAGACAGTTTCTCTGGCTTAGTTTGTTTCTTCAGCAGTTTAAGTCTGGTTGTTTCCTCAGGCTGTTGGATGCATCCTTGGGTGTGGGCAGGAAGAACCAAAGTGAGAAAGAGGCCGCTTTCTTGCTTACGCACAGCTTTCCTCTTGAAAGAGCTTAAGGCACCACAGGTACAGTGCTCTCATTAGGCTCCAGGCTGGTGTATGAAAATGGATTATTGCTTCTGAAAGCAGCTGTAATGCTGACTGTTGACAAAAAAACCTGACATGTTAGTTGTTTTCAAGTGTCACTTGAACTTGTATCAGCTTTAAAAGCCCAGAGGTCTTTCACGTAAGCATGAGTTGGAATTAATTTCCTTCATTTGAATATATTCAGGAACTTGGTTTGAAAACTAGTGTGAGCAAATAACTGGGTGGGAGACTAAAGAGTCGGTGGTTTGTCTGCTCCTTTGCCTTATTGACCCAGAGTAGTGTGGGTTAATGAGTTTTACCTTTGGACTTTACTTCTGTACAGTACTGCTGGAACTTTTAAAATGTGTGGGTCTGAAACAGTTTTGCTGAGTCAGGACTCTTGTGATCTTACTGCAGAAGTTGCACTTTTCAGTTGTCATTTTCAATTACTGTTTTGGAGACTGAGAATGAGGATTTTTAGGGTTACATGGAGAGTGACCATAAAGGGATTAGGACTGTGTACAGTTAAATAATAAGCCATGCAGTTTGTTTCATTTTAATGGATTACAAACAGTATAAGTCTTTACTCAGTCCACTACATGGATATTGTCTGTTTACCCTGGAGTCAGGATCTTCTTTTTTTTCAGACTACTCTTAGAAGTTTCTTATCAAAGTGTTCTAAGTATTTGGATCTCAGGAAACCTCTCAGGAGCATGGGGCCTACACATGAAGTAAAGGGCTTTAAGAAGAACATTACATTGTATTTGCAAAGAATCTCTGCATTTCTGGGAGAAAACTTCTGGAGCAGGATTGGCATCCTATAGCATCCATAGCAGTACATACCTTGTCCAGGCTGTGACCTTACTTGTAATCTGATAAGAAAAAGGTCTTTAATTTTAAAGTATTAGCTACTGATGTCAGTGTGAAGTCTGAAATCATGTGAATTTAATATGTTTGTATCACATATGTACATACATGTTTTGAGATTACTGGTCACACATAATTTGTAGTTCTGAATTTAGGAATTACGTCCATTGATGGCATAGATCAGTCATCTGTGTTAATGAATAGGACCCTTTCATAATGCTGTTTGTTGCTTTTAATGAGAGGACAGCTTATTGTACTTCTTTAATTTTGGTGCTAAAAGGAAGGTAGAATGACAAGGAGCATTTTAGCATTGATTTCCTGCTTTCATGTCTCCAAAAGTGGGAATTCACTGACCACAGGAAGGAAGAAGAATTATGAAAATAATTGCAATTGACTAATCTGAGAAATTAGATCTGATGTTGTCTCGTCTTCCCTGCAAGTTTCTGTTCAATGAAGCCTCTTATAGTATTGGCTGTTCAGGAGGAGACAGGCTGAGAACAAGACTGAAGTGTGTAGGAGGAGGAACAGAAAGAGCTGGATGCACTGTGGGGGCAGATATAAGTTCACTGCTTCTAACCACAAATGAACAAAACCAAACTGAGCTGCAGGTGGAGTTGTCCAGAAGCTGATGGGAAGGACTCCAGAATGGAGGGAACCTGCATGGCCACCCAGCACAGGCTGCTTCCCTGCCCTGCCCTGCCGTGGGCTGGGCTCCCAAGTGCTTTAGTTGCCTGGCCCCACAGGATTCACTGCCCTGTCAGATGGAAGAGAATAATCTGGTGGCAGTTTTGTCCTTCCCTTCCTCTCTTCCCTGCTATGTTATCTGGGTGCATTTCTAGCAAATTGTTGTCAATAACAGGCAGCTAAAAGGGCAGGGAAGAGAGGAGGGCAAACAAGCTCATGCTTTGGTGCTGTGGGAAGCAGCATAGGCACTGAGGATCTGTTTAACAGAGGATGCTGGCAGTATTTCAGCAGCCTGTGAGGCATTCAGGTATGCTCATCTGAAGGGTGCTTCAGTCTGCACAGTGTCGTTTTGGATAGTTCACATTTGAAAGCCACTCTGTCTACTTGAACTGACAGACTAAAGGTCCTCTCGCCACCTGTATTTACTACCATAGCTCTGTGTGAAACAAAAGAAAAGCTGCAGAATTTTCTCAAATAAACATTCTCTCTCAAAGCAAATCTTCCACAGGTGAAAAGCTGGAATTCTGCAAAGTATCAGCCTTTGCTTTTGATAAAGGTTGAAAATTATATGATACAGTTTTCAGAATTCCTGTCTTCTTATTCAGAGTATAAAGTTTTGAACTTTGTCATGTGGCCTGTTCTCCACTAGGTGTTGAACTGAAACTGTCTAAATTAATTGCAATCCTTATTTTCCCTTTATGTGTGGGATAATGTAACTCTTTACAATTACAATTCTTTTAGTTATGCCTTAAACTTTTCACTAAATTTTGAGATGCAGCTCTTTAGAGTAAAGGGAAGTTGCTTTTGTAGATTAAAATCTTAGTTTTGCTGTTGAGTAACTGGAAACAGTTTTGCGCATACAAGACTTTAAACAAAGAGGCTTGTTGAAGTTATTTGTTCATTATGGAAGCTAAATTAAAATCTGCTCAGTTTGAGTTTTGGAGTTTTTTTTGTAATGGTACAAAACTGTGCAGTAAGTGAGGACGTAATGTGGTCTAGTTATTACTTAAAAAGCAGGTAAAATGGTTATGTTTCTTTTCTAGTGGCTGGTGGGAAGCATTACGGAAGTCTGATACTGGCTGGTGAATGAGATCTGTAGCGTAGATGGGTGTTGTATGTTACTTGCAGCATTGAGCTATAATGCTCCCCCCATCCTCCCTTCCCCTGTGGGATCACAAGTCCTGCCAGCAAACCTGCTCCAGCACAGGCCCCTCATTCCAAGGGGCCACAGGTGCTGTCAGGAGCCTGCTCCTGTTCTCACAGGGTCCCACTCTCCTTTAGGCACATCCATCTGTTCTCCTGCGGGCTCCTCTATGGGCTGCAACTGGATCTCTGCTCCACCCTGGACCTCCAGGGGCTGCAGGGGCACAGCTGCCTCACCATGAGCTGCTCCAGGGCACCTGGAACACCTCCTGCCCCTCCTCCTGCACTGACCTTGGTGTCTGCAGGGATGTTGCTCTCACACAGTCTCACTCCTCTCTTTTGACTGCTGCTGCAAATTTTTTCCCTCCTTAACTGTTATTCCAGAGGAGCTACCACTGTCTCCATTGGACACAGCCTTGGCCAGCGGCAGGTCCGTCCTGGAGCCAGCTGGCATTGGCTCTGTTGCACATGGGGGAAGCCTCTGACAGCTTCTCACAGCAGCCCCCCACTACTGGAACCTTGCCATGCAAACCCAATACAGCACTGTGCACACTTGCTTTTGAATAGAAAGAGTGAGAGCTACAAATGTTTCTCACAGATGTATATGAGACTTTAGGAGCTAATTCAGATTAATGAAGTTAAGGTCAGTTTTCATTCTGATTCATTGTCTATATGAAGGTTTATTGAGTGGGTGGGTTAGATGGTCTTTGTATCTTCATTTAATTTGCAAGAACTTTCCTGATGTTTTCCTTTGTTTTAAAAGGAGCTGTGAGAAGTAGATGACGTGGGGAATGGAGAGTATCAGCACAATTATTGCTGTGTGATGCTCTATCTCTCTCTCCATCTGATCAAAGTACTGTTTAATGTTCAGCTGACTTCTTTTTTCCTGAAAAATGCAGTGAGCGAGGTGAAATTAGGTGGAATAAATATAATTTTTGCTCCTTGATGTTTTTGTTTATACGGTCTCCCTTCCTGTTACATAATCTGTGGAGAAGTTGGAGTCAGTATTAACTTCGGTTTTAAACACATTTAAAAAGGCTCGAACAAGAGATGGTCTGTTGAAGAAGTTTTCATTCTTATGTAGAATTTTATTAACAGAAATGGTATATGGAAGCCATGAATTTTCTGAATCCATTCCTTTTTTGTGTTAAGCCTCTCTTTTAGTCATTAAATGCCTCCAAAGTTCTCCAGCCATACTGTAAAAATAGTAAAGAAAAAACCCCTACAGTAAATATTAAGGTCATTCACATCTTAGAACTGACAGAATAAACACAAGAACTTGGCAACAACTGGAGGTAGGACAAGGCATGTACTTGGTGCTTGGACTCCCCTTTGTGAGCAGGAGCCTTCCATGAGTATGGAATCACAGAGCAGTTCAGGTCAGGAAGGGTTTCTGGAGCGCTGTGTGTAAGCCCCTGCTTGGTGCAGGGCTGGCTTCAGCACTAGGGCATGTTCCTTGGGACCCTATTCAGTTGTCGTGAGTACATCCAAACTTGCTGTTAACTTCTCTAGACTGCACAATTCAGGATTTATCTTCTACCACTGTGATTTCCCCCCCCGCCCCCCTTNCCCCCCCCCCCCCCTTTTATCCATTTGAAACTTGCCTTGCAGCAGCTTGCTGCTTTGCCTCTTGGGTTTTATTCCTCGTTGCATCTCTGAGGATAGTCATCCAGGCTAAATGGAAACACCTTTCTCAGCATCCCTGCTTGTATGTTGTAGGCCTCAGCTCCCAGCCATCATAGTGGTCACCCACTGGACTTCCTCCAGTTTTTGATCTCTTTGTTGTAGTCCATGGGCCCCACACTAGATACAGATATAGTCTTGTAGGTACCAGGCAGAGCTTTTATTCACTTTTTCCTTTTGATGTTAATGCAAACAGGTTCATATTTAATCTCTGTTACTGCAGGGTCTTACAGTTTACTCGGGTTCAGCTTTTTGCTTAGGATGACATTTCATGTATTCTGGTTTTTTATTTGTGTGGTAATAGTGCTTCAAATCAATGAAGAAATCTACTTTCAGATTTTAGGAATTGTCGCGGTCACCGGCGACAAGTCCCCAGAACGGATCCGTTCCCCTGGGAGAGCCCGCCGCCGCGTTCCCCCCACGGACGTCCTCTGGTCCGCGGGCTGAGAACGGAGCAGGCTCCGTCTAAGGGAGACACCGGCGGAGGCGAAGGAACGAGAGGGGACTCACGGCATGGGGTTCCAAGGCTTTATTCTGGTGGCGGCATGATCCCGGGGCCACCATACCCCAAATACCACCATGGACCGAGAGCCCAAGACCACGAGGGGATTACACTATTTATACGGGACGGGAGGGGCTACACAATGGGGTGATCGGGTACAAACTAATGAGGATGGGGCAAGGAAAGACAAGGGACCAATAGGGGCTTAGGTACTCTGGTGTAGCCTGCACCCTGACCACACCTTCGTACCGAGTTGCTTTGGAATGGCCACGGGGTGCTAAGACCATTCTGCCACAAGGAATGAAATTTTCAATTATTCTGATAACATGAGGAGAAGTGGGAATTTGGCCAGCTAGAAAAGGATCATTAATTATAGCTGGTTGATGCTAACATATTAGTTTGAAGTTGGACCCAAGTGTTGATTTTGTATGACAGTCCTAACTTGCTGAAACTCCAGTTTCTGGGAATTCTGCAGTATTTGTGTGGTGGACCAGCACTGTGCATTGTCCATGTGCAAAATAGTTCTTGGCTTGCTGCAAGCAGTCCTAAAAGCTAAACTCCCAGGGTACTGCCCAATTTATCTTTGCACGTCTTGGACACTTCAGTGCAGTCAGCACTGCTTTGCTCACTGTAAAATGAGGGGAACCTGTAAGAAAAAAAGACAAATCCAGAATATTGTGGTTTTGATAAATAGTTTATTAAACTCTACTCTTTTTCCCAGAAATATGGAGACATTTCCAAGTTACCCTATTGCAAGCTATCAGGTGTCCTGTACTGCTAACTTATATTGTATTACTGTTTCTCTCTGCTGTGGAAGTCTTTTTTTTTCCAGACCTGCAGATATCTATTACACTATAAAGTGTTACTGTTCTTGATTCTTACTGAACATGCCAGAATGTCAGTGGTTGGAAAACTTTGTTTATAAAATGTGGTAGGAATTTATAAAACATAGTTCTGTGATTAGTTACCTCTGTCATAGGTAGGTAAACTTGCAGGCTGTCTGACTCTATTTCTATTGATTTGTTTATCCATAAACCAAGCATTGTTCTTCCTTTAGTCTGACCTTTGGCAATCTCCCAGAGATAAAATTCTGCAAACCCTGCTTTTGTGTGTAATTTTTGAATCTTATTCAAAGCATAACTTCGGACATGTTTATGGAGGTTCTTCTTCACAGCCAAAGTACTTCAAATTTTTTGATGGTGTTCTGTCTGTTGGTTGTTTTGTTGTATAGGTTGACTGAGGGGTGATTTGGGTTTGAGAGGAGGGAATGTAAGAACTGGCAGTCACTACATCTAGTGAATTATTTCTAGAAGCCAATGTTACTGGGTCATGGCTACCAATTGTTGGCTTTTACCTTCGGAGAATGTAGATTTAGGGCATTTCTGGAGTCTTTGGTGGGTCTCCTGACAAAAACGCCTTCTCAAGTCCATCAGTTCTCCAGTCATCATGATTTATGTGTCAGTCTTGTTCCTCCACTAATCAGATAACAAAAATTCCTTTGATAGACTATGTTGCTGGTTTTTCAGGATTTGTTTTCTCAGTCTCTGGAAATTGTTTAAATGAGCAAATTGGGAACATCTAGAGGTGAGAATCTTTCTTCTATTTATTGGTAAGTTGCAAAAGTTATGATTAGTACAGAATAGAAAAGGTCAGTGGAGGATGAGAAGGAAACAATGTTGTTGTACCTTTTGACTAAATTCCATAGTAGAATGTTTCCTAGATAGTGTTAATTGAATTAATACCACATCAGATCAGGTGGCTGGACACTTTTGATGACAATGCAGCAAATACTTAATAAAATTTATCTTAATATATTTTTTTGCTTAATAGGTGCCGTATGTTATTTAAAATGTCTTGTTTCAATGTAGTTTTCTGGATGTCTTGTGAAATAATGTCTGTGGAGACATCTTACAGTGCTTATGTGCTCAGTGTGGGTTTACCTGGTTCTTATGATTAATATCTGCTTACTTATCTAAAGTCTATACATGTACTTAGCCTTGGATAGGCCAAGGGGCTCAAGACCTTGGTGCTCTCTCCTTGTGTAGTTCAGAGTTATCAGGGAAATTTCAGGGTCTTCCTTCAGAAGCAGCTGAAATGAACTTTGACTTTGTTTCTTTCTTGCTTCTTAAGAACACATGCAAGTCTGATACTCATTTGAAAAATTGTCTTTCAAGATAAAATTGTTCTGCAAAACTGAACTTTTTGAACTTTCTCCACTGTCCTTATTTTTCATCTGTTCTGCTCATGAGACTGGTAAGTCCTTCCAGTAGTTAATTTGCATGACTATTCCACTTGCTTTGTCTTCTGAAAATAACCTTAATTGAAAGACTAATTAAAATTGGAGCATGCATCTTGAGAGCAGGAGATGTTGTGTGTATTTTTAAAACTTGTAACAAAAATTTACTTGCATTTGCAAATTAGTGTTGGTTAAATGCAGCTGAGAAATTGCATCAGTTTGCATGAGCTGGGTCAGTTTCTCGACAATTTTCATACATGCTTCTGTATGCCAGCTGTCTTTCTAAAGTAAGGAACCCATTTACTTGCAAATGTAATCTCTGTGCTAGGTCAGTGTTAGTCTACCACAGAGCAGCATATACCATCTCACTTTTCTCTTGCTTGCAGTTGTCATTCTGTGCTGTGTGCCAGTAGTTCAAGTACTGTAGAACTTCATCTAAGGAGCCCTGGCAAAATAGTCACAGCAAAACAGTTAAAATTCAGATTTTCTGAAGAACTCAAATGCTCTAGTGGTAAAAACTCCTAAATCCTAAGCTCCTCTACCCTTTGTTTCAGGAAACTGGTCTATCTTGGGCATTCTGGTAAAAAAAAATACTGTGTGTTGCCTGGAAGTCTGGGAACGTGTGTGTGCAGCAGCAGGTGTCAGTGGGTGTGTATGTGCCTGCCTTGCTCAGCTCCACCCTCTGACAGCTCCTGTGTGAGCCCGTCCTTTTTTCCTGTTGTTTCAGTGGCACGTGCCAGAGAAACAGTTCCTTGTTGCTGCTGGTACCAAACTTCAGAGGTATCTGAATGGGCTCAGTATTGAGCCTGCCTGGCTAGAAGAGACTTTGAGACTTTTCAGGAAGGAGCTTTACATCTGACTTCAAGACTTGGAGTAAATTAGCAACAGAAACCATGGCAGCACTGTCTGTGCTGTTTTAGTGGATAGGTTTGCATGCTGAACGGGGGGGACATGGTGGAAAGGGATGACCTCTTAAGAGGTGACTTCACATAAGTGACTAACCTTGCTTGGGACAAAGCACAGCTGAAATGTGGAAAAATGAACAGTTAAATGCTTGTGGAGCTGCTGCTCTCAACTCCTCACAGGGAGTTGTTGGCAGTTGTGTTGCAGACCTCCTGTCTTTTTGGAAAGAGAATTGGACAGAACTAGATAAACTTTCTGCTTCAGTGGTGATGCCAGACTTTTTTTAAAAGCAGAAGCTTGAAAATGCTCTAACAGATGCAATATGGATGGGTTTGACTTGATTACTTGTTATTGGTGTGGTTCTAATATCTTTAGAACCACAGTTTTAAAATTTGTTTGAAGCTTCAGCCTGATCATGACTGCACACAAGGCTACATAAATAGTGGCAATATATACACGTGCAGTACGTGTATATATGGCAATTATTTAGTACGTTTATTTTAGCAGTGCTTAGAGAACCAAATGGAATTGTTTTTAAAGTTTTATTAAAAAATAAGGTTTTCCTGACACTGTTAAACTTGTCTCTTGGTATTAACTTCTTGTTTTCCCCACAGAAAAGGCAGCTGGGCAGATCAGTATAGAGTGGTGATGCAAGATCTGTATGTTCAAGCAAAAGATTGTTCCATCTCTGTCCTGTTCCACAGGATGTTAATTGTATGTAAAAATTAAATCTGGAGTTAGAATTAAATTCTTTTGAGGCAGGTAATCCCTCTCCACAGCTCAATTAAAATAACAAGGTTAAACAGCTGTTTGGTGCCAAATACTGTTTTTAGGGGACTGTGCAAAAGCAGTTTTCTAATTGAAATTTGATCTCAATTTAACCTATGTGCTTCGCTGTTCTAAAATAAGCAGCTGCAGACACTTAGTGTAAAATAGTTAGCACATACAACAGGAATGCAGATGTAACCCATGACACTTTATTGACTCCACACTAATGAGACTGCAGACATCATGCATCAGGTCAGATGTTCTTGTTACTATCCCTGTTGTAAATCGTCATGATGTGCTCTGGTAGTTGTGAAGAGGACAGTGAGACTGAGCTAATGATGAGCATGTGATCTTTTCTTTCAAGGCATGCCAGCCCTTTTTTACATTCAAGATCTCAAATTCATTTTTGTTACCTTAAAACACTTGTAATGAAACTTTGACATCTTTTACACTAGAATTTCTAGCTTATCTTCGGAGTAAAGATCTGTTTGTTTAGAGTTTTGTTTTGTTTTTTTCAAATAGGGAAGTTTTGCTTCTTGTTAACCTGTATTATCTATTAGCAAGAGCTCCTTAAGTTACCTTTAGCATGGAATTTTTCTTGGTGAATTTGCTCGAAGTGAAACTGCTTAGTACTTTTCTTGAAATTCCAAGGGAGCTTTGTAACAATAGGAAGAAAGTAATTCCTTTTTGTGCTGTAGCAGCAGAAAAATGAAAGGTTCTGCTATGAGTTATTTGCTCTGACATATATATTGCAGAAACTTCCTCCTAAGGCAATTGCATATTTTAAGGGTTTCCTTTCAGTTCAGGAATCTCAAGTAGTGGCTTTATCAGGACCATGTGGTATTGTCCTGATTTATTGCAAAGCTCTGCAGAAATTGAACCAGAGAACATTCCATAGTTGTTTTTTGTTTGGTTGGGGTTTTTTTTCCGCTTAAGTTTTCTCAGAACAGGTGCAAATTAGGTGGCAACTCTTCTGCTCTTTCCATGCCATCCTGTCATATATTACCTTTGGTGTGTTCAAGTCTAGGGCAGATCAGGGTTTAATGCTGTGTGTCCTCAGTCAAAGCAAGAACAGGCTGTAGTTTGCTGTTCTACATCTAATTGTGCTGATCTGTGGCTGCTGATAACGTTAAGCCTTTGGGGGGTTTTGAGACTTTTTGGAGTTTGTAAAGAGTGTGGACACCAACCAAACACTAGGACTTAGCTCCAGACAGAGGGTGAAGGGAAAGGAGAGTACAGAATGAAATTTGTATATTAACCATGCCTGCTGCTTTCAGTTCAATATACATATTTTAAATTAAAAGTGAACTGGAAATCCCTGACATAGTACAAAGGGAGGAAGAGATGCCCGGTGCCCTAGAATGTAGGGATAGAGAACAGTGAGCTGAACAAGTGCGGTGCCATCTGCTAGATAAGCTGTAGAACAGATTATTTATTATGATGCTGCCTCTAAAGGGAAAGTAGACAGTTAGGATTGTGGAATTGAATTGAAAGGAAGTGTGTGATTGCAGATTTAGTTCGTTTTACGCAGGCACTTACAGCAGAGAGCTGTTATATACTTATATCATTCCAATTCATCTTTATTTTGCTCTGAGGGTAAAGACCTACTGCTGTTCTTAAAATCCCTCAGAGGAGACTGAGGGAATTGTTGCTTTTATATATGCTTGTGCTAGCAACCTCTAATGTGGATAGAGACAGAGAGAAAATTGCCTTTAATTTTTGTGTTATTGCAGTGCTAATGAAGTGTGGTGAAAGCCTTTTACTTGCAAAAGGATTTGAATGTGCACAGAGCTGTCACAGAGGTGTGCCTCCTTACAGGGCTCTTCCAGTGTCCCTGATGCTAGAAGTTCTTGTTTTCTCTGAAGATGGTTTGTAGTCTGGAATTTGCTTGCTTCTGAAGTAGTAACTATCTGAAAAAAAACCCTTTTGCAAGAACAGCCAGTCTGCCTTACATTGTGTATCCTATTTACATGCACTAGATTTTGTGGTGTTATTTCTGTCGTGCTTTCCTTTTTATTCTTAGATATATTTTAGAACTTGTTGATATTTCTCCATTTTAAATGGACTAAATATATATATATATATAAACTAATCTCTTGTCTGTTTGGCTTTATATTTTGTTTCCCAGGTAGCTGTCTCAAGTGATGAAACAAATCCATCATCTTGGGCTTTAGTTACCTTATAATCTCTGCATAGCTGAAAGGGGTTTGGAGAAGTAGAGTTACTGCTTAGCTTTGACATCAGTTGTAATTGACTTGCGTGTTTTCTGTACATAAACACTTAGTTCTTATCTTTTAATATGATAATCTGTTCTTGGTTTGAATTTCAAGGTAACTGTACCCTTGTGATACAGAAGCATGTGATAATTTGTATAAATATATGCATATTTAAGGATGGCAGTGCATACTATTAACTATATAATGTATTTTGGCACACTCTGACGTTATGACCTCAATTGTTTTCCACATATTAAACATATCTCCTTATTCCAGCAATGTTATCTTGGTTGGTATAGCTATGATATTGTTCATGGCATCTGATACAAAGTGACCAGGAAAACCAACTTTTTAGTGCCTAGGTTGTTCCTGTTGCAGACATGTATTCAGCTCTTTTAGAACGTGAAGCTCAATACAGTTTTATTTCCCAAACTATCACACTTTATATGTAAGAAACAATCTGTACTTGATGGGCCAACACATGGGGCATTAAGGTGGTAACTGTAAGGAAAAGCAGTAATGTCAGAATGGAAGCATCTGTGGCCTGAAGGTGCTGGAGCTGCTTGCTGAGTGCAGTAGCAAAATTGCTTTTATCTCAGTGGATTTTCTTTTCCTTTAAATGAGGGAGCAAAAACTTATAGTCAGTTTCCTGATAAACCTACCTTGAGGTGAGTAAATAACAGAACTAACCTGGACATATTTGAATACGTGCTAAACTAGACAGTAGGACAAAAGAAAATTTTTTGCTTTAATAATGCAGGCATGCCATGCGGGTAGAATATCTGTGCTCTTGGAGGAGCTGAATGCTATCAAAAGCATGAAGACTGGTCTGTACTGCATATCCAGTTTTGGAAAAAAGTAGTTGTGGTGTGAAGTTGCAAGTCTGGCAAATCACTTTTTGATTAAAAACTAGGAATGTCAATAAAACTAATCTAATTTTCAGTGGATTTATGTCTAGCTTTATGACTGTTCCTACAGTGTTTAAGCTAGTAAATATTAGACATTTCAGAGAGACTTCAGAATTAATGTGTTTTGATAGCTGCTTTTAAGCTTATTTAGGAAAAATAATCTTTTATGAAAGCAGATAAAATACAGTTAAAGGCTACTATGTCTCCAAGGTTTTTGTGATTTTTGGTAGTAATGTGTTATAACAGGTGGGTAGAGAATGTGCAGCAAGAGGTTTAGTGTCTTAGTCTTTTTTTAAAAGAGTGAGGCTGAATGATCTACAGGAAGGCTAAAAAACTTTTAGAAAGCTGGAAAATGAACTTTTTTTTATCTACTAAAAGTTATCATTTAACAAAGTCCATTGCCTGGTATGGTGATAATACTGCATGATGTACCTTTTGAAGCTGGGAAGCAGTGTCTGTCAGCACAACCACAAGAAGAGTTGGAATATATGATTAGGAATACATAAGGTTAGCAAATGTTCATCCTTCTTTTCCTTATAATTAGTCAATCAACCCCTTTTCTTAATAAAACTTCTTTTGTTTTTAGGAATTTGTTTACCAGGAAGCAAAGTGCAAGATTTGAAAAACAAAATGATGTGCGATGGAAGTTGTTTGGAAAAGTACCTCTTGGAGAAAACTTACAGAAAGACCCAAAGAAAATACAAAAGGTATTTGTTTAATTCTGTGTTAGGATTCATGGTGAAGAAGCCAGTTAAGTTTATGATCTGTTTATATGACTGTGCAGCCTTTTTGTTTGAGTTGCACACAATTTCAATACCAGAAAAGGCTCTTCGTAGAAATTTTACTTCTTTTACAACAGTGCTGTTCAGAAGAATGTGTTCTACTTGGTCATTACATTGGGTACGTGAGATGTGAAGAGCCTTCCTTAGTGTGTCATAAGAGAATAAAAAACCTAAGTGAAAGCCACTTTTTTTTCCAACATTGTTGAAAGCAACATTTCAGAGAACTGGTTCTACTACAGATGAACCCAAGCTCTTGGCTAGCGAATCAAATGACTTGCCTTTCCAATGGGGAAAATCTTGTGAAATCCAGCTGTGGGGTCGGTAGTTCGTGAGCTGCTCTTTCAGTGACAAGAAAACAACCTCTTTCAATCTGTCTGACTTGATCTGGGATTTTTGGATTGCAAGTAGCCTTTTTATGTGCTTGGAGCTTTTTATGTATTTCAGTTGCCACTTCCTTGTTCAAACTGCTATGGGAATAGTAATGTTTGCATGGAAAGAGACCATGTAGTAAGACTTCAAAATCAGCTGCTGTGTATGAAATGCAAATGCTGATTTGAAGGACTGTGCTGCTTAATTCAGGGTAAAGTATTCTGGAAATCAGTGTGTCATGTGACTGTTCTTAGCTGTAGTTAGGCTGGTAAAGTGAAATTGAGGCAGCTTTTTGAACTTGTCACTGTACTCAACCATTCAGATTTTATCTACAGCTTGTCAAGGCAATTAACACAATTAACGGTTCTGAAGCGTTCACCAAAGATTTTTGATGACAAAATTGAAGAGGCTTAAAATTGCAGTACTCTGACACTTAGCAGTATATTTTATTGTAGTGCCTGTTTTTTAATAAGTGAGTAGACAATTTATTAACATTTTGTGGTTGTTGCTGGTACTGTGAATGTTTTTCCTTTACATCCAAACTATCTTACATCACAGCTTTGAATGGTTGTATTAAATTTGTTACAGAACAGTCACTATTAAATAATTATGTGGTATGGCATCCAACCATTAGTGAGTTTCTGGCAAAATTGCAGTCTAAAACAATTGTCTCCAGTGCCTCTTGGATAATAATAACTAATCCTTCCTAAATGATTTGGTGCTTTTCTGAGATTATTTTTGGCATGTAGACTTCGAATCATGAGTAATGCTGTAAGTGACTAATTGCACCTCACCAGCATCTAAAAACACAGATTTAGATGATCCCTCACCACGACAGTGGTCAGACAGGCTTTTTGAGCACATAAGGCTTTTCTCAATCCCTGTAAAAACTCCTGTGACAACACTCCTTGTTCAACAAGTGTATATACAACATAGCATCATACTGTATTTTAACAATGTAGGTATTAAAATCACTTCAGCTAAGATGTTGCTTGTCCTATTTTTAATACTGAAAATATATGTGAGTATTAGTCTTCTGATGAAGAAGCAATATTGTTATATGCTCAGGCTGGGTTGCTTTACTGGGTCACTGAGAGCTTTTTCATAGTTTTTATCCAGTTAAATTAAAACTTAAAAGCTGTCAGAATGAGTAATCTTGGAGAAGCTGGAACTGCATTTGCAATGGAGGTTTGCATGATTAATTTTTTATATCAATTATCTTCAGGAATTCTGCTTGAGCAGAACTGGTTATGCCAGTTGCTTTTGCAATTGATGTTTGAAAATGCACTAAAAGTCAGATGACAGCGCCTCATTGAGAATAACCACCGATGTTAAATTCTCTTCTCTTCCAGTAGACTGTAGAACTGAGCTAGGCTTTGCAACCACTGTTTCTTTTAGAAACTCTTTTCAAGACTGGCAAGCACAGAAGTTGTAAATACCGTATATTTGCAACAACTTCTCTCGCCACGGTTTTGTTAGTGAATGCTCTTCAAAAGAAATTCCTTTAAAAATTCAAGAATCAGCGTATCATTTGGTTGTCTCCTCTCATGTGATCTGTCTTCACAGAACTTGTTTACATGTGGCCAGTCAAGATGTTGTGTATTAAAAGAATAAGGCTTGTAGAGGAAAGCCAGATTTTGGCTGTGTCTTAGAGACATGTTACAGCTTTCTTCCCCAATGAAATGACATTTCTTTTTTTTAACAGTGTATTTATTTTAATTTTTTTTTTTCTGTAATAGCAGAATCCATTTTTAATCAATGAGTTTTGGGATTTTTTTCCCTTCCAAGTGTGCTTTGACCCAATGAGGGTTGTACAATTTAGCTTTCACTATATGAATTCCAGTAAGAGCTCAATGGAACATCTTAATTTCTTTTAAGTTTCAATACTGGTAAAATTTAGCACATGTAACACTTGAGGCCTTTCAATAACAATCTTTACTCAAAAATTCAGGTCTAAATATTGTATGATCTCATTTTCTTACATTCCATATTGGAATATTTAAAAATTTTAATGGCAGTTCCTTAATAATTAAAAAATAACTATGATTTTTAACTTGAGGATTGTAGTTTTTCCAAATGTTTTTCTGTAATAATTAGGATATGGCTATATGTGTGGGGGGGGTCAGCATTCCAGTCAATTGAAATCACTTGTACTGAAGAGGCTCTCTCTGCAGCACAGGATAAAGTAAAAATGAGCTCTTGAAACAGGAAAATGAATTGCTTGGCTCACAGGTGATGCTTTGTTATGGGATGAAGAGTAAAGCTTATAACATTACTGTTGGAAAAACTTTGTAAATTGAATTGGGTTAATTATAATTCAATTCAATCTTCATGTGATTTAAGCTATAATCCTGGTCAATGAAGTAAAGTGATTTTATCAGAGTCTGTTTTCTGGCTTGGATCTGTTAGATGGAAAAGAGTTTCAAAGCAACAGCACCCAGCAAGAAATATGGAAAGAATTTACTACAACCCATGCTTTAGGCAGATAGTGATAAAATCTCCCATTATAAGCAGTGTGTTTCTCCAGGTTAAAAAAAGCCCAGAGCAGAGCAAAGAGCCCAGGCTGCTGATGTGTGGAGGTTCCCGTGCAGCTCCATGTGCAGGAGCAGTGCGGGCGGGAGCTGTGCAGCGTGGGGAGCTGCGGCCTCGTGTTCCGCATCCGCACATCTGCAGCCTCTGCTGATGGCTGCCAGTGGCTAAAAATACAGAGCTTTCCTGAGCGCTTGCCTGAGCCGTGCTTTACTGCATTCACATGGTCCATTTGGGGCCTTTGGAAGGGGAAGTGGTTGGTCCAAGCTGGCTGCTGGTTCTGGCAGGTGCTGGAGCTACAGCTTTGGATAAAGCACTGTCTTCTGCTTGTACTGAGTTGGTCTTTGGGTAGCCTGGGTAAGTCCTTGTGACTGATGGCTGTAGCTGCCAATAGGGCGAGCGCTTGCGCACAGACTTCAGTGCCACTTGGCAGCTAGAAACTGTGTAGTGCATTTTTTCTGTTCTGCACGAGAAGTCCAAGGATGTGAATGAGTCACTTCCTATGGCCTCCACTGTTGGGTTCATTTCTATTTGTCAGCCTTCAGAAAGGCAGGATTTAGATCTGTGGGCCAGAGTTCCTTTTTTTAACAAGAAGCAAGGGCAGTGTAAGAAGGTGTAGTTACTGTGGTTAGTCTAACCTATGCCTATTATTGTTACATTCTCTGGAAATAAAGGTGTAACTAACTTCCCCACTTGAGAATAATAACCCAAAACTTGCAAGTTGCCTTAATGCACTACTCTTTCATGTCTTTCCTTCTGATCCAGTTACAAATACTTTTATTTTATTGTAATCATATGTAAAGGACATCTAATTTTTGTGAAGGTAAATAAAAATAAGTAAAGGAACCTTTTACGTCAGTGATGAAGTCCTAAAGAGTCTTCTCTTTTTCCCCAGCAAGAACAGTACTAAACAGATCATTCAGCAGTTCCAGTAGACTGTATTACTCTGCAAAGAGTGTGTTGCCCTTGTCCTGTCTTGAATATTATCTGCCTCAAACAAAACTGCTATCATATTTAAACAGATAAAGCAGGAGTAGTAACTTCCATTCACCGTAATTGAAAGGGTGATTTAATACTGTCAGAGTGGTTGTTCCTGAGTATTTTAATAATAAAAGAATTTAGTATGACCCAGTCAGGTATCATAATCTAGCAGAGTGTAGCTGACAAAGTGCTGCTTTTGATGCTGTTGGAACTTCTTCCCGTATGTTAACAACATGTGAAAGTACAGAATATGTTACAAGCATCAGACTAATGGAAAACAGTAAGCTTTGAGTATCAGTTTAAATAGCTATGACAAGCTACAAAGTGTTTTTGAAAGGAAGTGAGAGGTTTTTTCCTCCTTTTCTGGATTTAAAGCTTTTATTTTAGCTTTCTCGCTCTCTAAAATGCCTAGTAAATTGTGTGGCTCAAAAGCCCTGGAAGGTGGAGAAATCGTAAAGAGGTGTAGCAGGCAGTGTTGGAGGATAAGTATCCGCTTTCAGGAGTGAGGGTACTAAACAGAAGTATAAGCCTGGTTAGTTGTTACTGCAGTTGCAATGTCAGCTGCTGGTCTCTGCTGCAGGGTCTGTTTCAATGCTGCTGGTATGTTTTGGGGGAAGTGCAGTAACTTTGAAGTTGTTCTCTTTGTCTCAATAGGGACAGTTACTTTGTAGCCCAAGTTGATACTTAGCATTAGCTGGAATATGAATTCTGATAGCACAAGATTATTCTCAAATGCAGGAAGCCACGAATTCATGGAAAAAATGATTGACTTTTGAGTATCAAGTACACAGCTCTTTCTAACCCCAAAATTTCAAGGCCAGAGAATATAACTTTTCAGGACAGCTGATTCATCAGTTGAAGTTTGCACTCATTTGTGTTAAATAAGAATCCATCATGTAACTGGTATTTGTGTGTCTTCCAATGCTAATAGGAAGATACTTAAACACTTACTTCTTTGTATAGTCAGTAAGTCTTTTTCCATGTAGTAACCTTCCACTGGCAACACACAGGAGGCTTTCAGATTCCCCCCCTCCCCTCCTGGGTTTTTGAATGAAAATAGATGTCTGTAGAGAGCAAGCCTGGAAATAATGCCACGTGCCTTTGACTGTTGCATTGCACAAACACTTGGCAAAGCATTGGTGTGAAGCAAAGCTGGCAATAAATTTTTGAAAGCAGGTGTGTAACCCCTAAATATGGTGGAACTGCCTGTTCTAACTGGAGACTGGAACTTTTCCACTGCTGACATGTAAAATTGAGAAAGCTTTGCTAGACTTCATTGTGCTAATTTTGTGTTAAGTTTAAGCAAGCTCCCAAGAAACCTGACCCAAAGGTTTTCTTTGTTTGTCTTCCAGTTTATACATCTCAAACTTCATCTAAAATTAAAGAGTGGGGGTAGATACAGCTTTTGAAAGGCTAACTCTTACCATGCTCTCTAGCAACAACAAACAAAGCTGATGTTCTTTAGCTCTGCAAAATGAATGGAGGTACTGTGTGTTACTGGAAACCCTGAAGATACGGATGTAAGGATTTTGAAAAGTCAGACTGGTGCTTTTTCCTGAAGTGTCTTTCTGAAGGAAGACTAGCAAATTTTGTGTTCTCATTTTCCTTCTGTCTCTGAGGACTCTTGGTCCTATTTTTTGCCTTGATTTTATTACAAATTTTTCATGCCCGTTAGTCTTTCCACATAATTTTCTTGTGCTCTATTGGGAAATTGTCACTTGAGCATGACAAAGTTCAGCGGAAACAGCTTCGTGAATATTAAAGCCTAAAAATGGTCATCACTTTAAGCCACATTATAACGGTATGTTGCCCTCCTTCACATGTTTTATTTATATTTGTGTGTATCTTAAAAAAGCTACAATTTCTTCTTGTCAAGACTGAACCTTAAGTTGCAAAGATGATTATATTCAGGAATATTTACATTTTGATATAGTTTTTTTGTAAAATTAAACACAGAATGCACAAGGATCTACGAGGCTGGGCAAGTGACGAGAGAGAGTATGGAGCACATTGTCAGTATGAGTACAAAAGAAGCTTTTATTAGGCATGTGAGCAATTGGCACCAGTAAGGGCTTCAGAGGTAATTTCAGGGATCAGAGAAGCAAACATGAATGCAAAAAACCACTCAGAGGCTTTAATGCAATAGGCTTATTACCTTGTTTTTCTGTAATTTCTAAGGGCAGACAAGCATAAAACTTTAAGAGGTCAGAGACCCTTAAAGATACCCAAATCTTGATGAGGAAGCAGAAGGGAAATTAGCAGAGAGATTTGAGAACAGGGGAGAAGTAGAATATGGTTAAAAGTATCAAGTGAAGTACCTTTCCCTACCTTAGTTTGGTGTACGTGCTGGAGTCATGATGCTAAATACAAGTGTGCACATACTTACCTACAAAGACAGCTGTTTGCAAACAAAAATAGTGACTGTGTGCTGTGGAGAGTATCTGAACAGCATAAAATACAAGTTGTGCATTGCAAAGTAGGTGGCATTCCTGGGTGACTTTTATACACTGCCTTGAAGATTACAAGTATTTGAGATTGTTTTTGCAACTGATTTGAGAACCTGCAAGGTGAAATGTGATATTTCTGTGACTCCTTTCCTCTGTATCCTGGAGTTAACCTGGATTTTTGGCCATTTCAGAGTGATGTCAGCATCAGGTTGATGTGGCATGGAGAGTCCTTTTATGTTTGTGTCTCACTCAGAATGAGGGGAACTGTTCTGACATGATCTTCAGCCACACTAAGAGCGTGTTATTTGAGACTAGATAGGAAAGGTAAGTTTTCTTCTGTAACATCAGCACTAATGTGAAATGTCAGAAGAAAAAGTTGCTGAGAGATTATCTGGAAGGGTATGATGCTGAGACTATACAGATAATTAAGGTGGAGAGATCAGTGAGCAGGCACACAGATTAAGTTAAATTTTGTTTTCACTTGAAGTCCATATCCAATGGAATTCCAGTCCTTGAAAGTGATGTTTATGGGATATGCTGAAAGCAAGTGTTGATAGTGTTTTATTCTGGCAGATGCTCACAAGAAAATAACAGTAAAATAAAACAACCATTTAGCTTGTGTTCTCTTGCTCACACATTTCCCAGATGCTTGTCCTGCTGGAGGCCTTTCTTGCAGATGTTTCCATTTGATTAATACTGCAGTGTACCACATAGTGTCAGTACCTAGAAAAACTGTGCACGTGTTTGTATATGCAGATTAAAGTGTGTCCTTTGCAGTGTTCTAAGCAGGAGGGTGTTGTTTTTTTGTTGTTACTGTGACTCATGCTGGAGTCACTCCTAACAGTGCGCTGCACAGTATGATTGAAGATCCTGATTTTGACAGTAAAAAGCTGTTCTTAAGCAACATGGTTCATGGTATGCTTTGCCTCTGAGTACTTCAAATACTTTCTTTCTTCTTCTTCTTCTTTTTTTTTTTTTTTAATGAAGCATGTCACTCTGTATAACGAAAAACCACTTAAATTATTTACATATAACGCAAACGAAACGTGAGCCCTGAGGGTGAGAGCCATCTGATACATAGCATGTTGAATGATTAGAGGCAACAGACTTCAAAACAGCAAACTGTTATTCTGTCTTGGAAGAACTAACCTGGCCTTGTCTATGCTTAGGTTTTAACTGTTCCTTAATCTAATGCCTCCATTACTCAAAATATGATGTTATAAAAATATGAATATAGAAAAATTGTTAAAATAGTCCAGTGGCTGGAGCACAGGACTGCAAAACAGAGTATGCGGCTTCTCATTCTTTTGGTTTACTCTTAACTTTCTGTAAGATGCATGGATTATTTTATTCACTTAACATCAGTGTGATTGTGTGCGATCATAGTTACCAGTCCAGGTTCTATATCCCCTGTAATCAGAAAGGAAAAGTAGATGCTTCCCAGGGGAAAAGAGGCAAATTTTGGAGCACTTGAAATGATGCCTACAAATAGCGTGAGGTTTTCCTCACAACCTGGCCATAGTGTCTTATCTTACCTTTTACATTGCTTAGGCATTCCTAATTTGTAAAGTGTGGAACAGGAGAATACTGTGGTACTAAAGATGAGAAAGATGTCCTGGTGGAAGATAAAACTTCACACATATAGTGTTATTACAGTCAAGTTCTGTTATGTCATTGCTATCTTCTGCTCAGGTATTCTTTCTTTAATGTAAGAGGATTAAATATATATGTATACTCACATAGAGCTGTGTAAAGCAAGTAGGGCTGATGATTCTTGAACCATTAATTATTCATAGAGCTTGGCAGATCACTAAAGTATACAGGTTGAGCGTGCAGTTCAGATTTCTCAGGTTGTTAGATCAGTAACTAATAAATTAATTGCATTTCAGAGTAGTTCTGTACTGGTTTCAAAGTTATATAAAAAGCTTCTTAAGAAGTTGTTTGGAAGTGTAGTGTCTGAACTCAGAAGTATGTATTCTCTGTTAAGTTTTGAAGGATAGTCTCATAATCAGATCTTTGCCTGAGGTTCCAGTCTCCTTAAATTCTCTTTGATTACTATATATATAAGGGTCTTTGTTGAAATTATTACTTTATGTCCCGGTGCCATGTGAAGAATCAGATCTTAGTTTCCCAACCCAAAGATCATCACAAATTTCATGATCTGGTAGTCCTGCTGCATATTCCTTTTTTTTCCTTTTCCTTTCACGTTTACATTGCCCCACAGCAGGCATTGCAGAGTAACCAAACTAATGGAACAGAACAAAAGGTGTGATTTTGGTGGTATCATTTCCCCAGTCCAGCGTATTGAACGTGGCTGTGTAATGGTGGCACAGAAATGGTGAGAGGGGCCTGAAGGGTTGTGGGGGGCAATGAAGTGCTGGGTGTGCACCAGCTGAAATACTTCTGGTAAATGACATCATCTATAGAAGGTAAGAGATTTCAGATGGACATGCAGTAGACAGTCATGAAACAGTGGAAGGGAGCATTGAACACTATTGAGGTAGTGTTAAGACTTAAAAAACAGAGAAAAAATAGTTTTCTGTTTGCTTGGGCAATTCTGGTCCAGTTCTTATGTCATATGCTGAATGAGGTGGGACATACAGTAGAAAAAATAAAATGTAATTAAATCTTGCACATAACTTGTTCAAGTAGTCTCAGGTAGTGTTTTAATTGCAGCAGCCTAAAAATAGTGACTGCTGCCAACTGTGTGTGTAACACGTGGCCAGCTGTGGTTTGTTACAGGAATACTTCACTTTTCACCCTGCAGTATCGTCCTGTGTCACCAGGCGTCCATCCCTCTGTCCCAGTCAGTGCTTTGCAGAAGAGCTGCAATATCATTCTATTTTCAGCATGAAAGCACAAACATCTACTGCGGGAATACCACTGCCCACCCAAGGGTGCTCTTCCTCAGCATCTGCTTTTTTCCCGTGTTAATAGCTGTAACTTTAATGAATGTTGTTTTGATATGTGCGATACCTTAGTTTCAGATAGTTGATGAGATAAAGCATTAGCACTGGAGTCTGTAGTGTTTTGCATGAGCTGTGCTGACTTGTGCTCTGACACGAGATGTGTGGATGGCAGGTGTCTGTAACTAATTGGCGTTGGTGGGAATGAAGCCGATACACTTTTAAACAGTGAGCTGTTCTGTATTTGGTGTAGTATTGCTGCATCTGTGAAATAGATGTGAAATCACAGATTGAAAACAATAGCTGATAAAACACCTAGCAATTCGGAGAAAATAATTTATCTCAACTTAGGTTAAGTTCAACTTAGGTTAAAGCAACCCTTTGAAAGCAGTATACTTAAGTGACCAGTTGTTTTCAGGTCAGTCCTTGCTGCTCATTTTGGGACTTAGGATCATTTTATCTGTGATAAAGACCGTGAGCAATTCACCCTGCAGCTGCAGACCATGGTCAGTGAGATTAAAGAATATGAAATCCTTACTGCAGAGCTGAGAAAATGGCAACAGTTGGAGGTGAATAGATAGTATTTTAAAATTCAAGTCTCCCAAAGATAGAGCCACAGCAACTTGAGTGTCTCCACTGATTTAAATAACAGAGCCTTTGGACAAAGAAAGAATATCAAGCTTAATTTATCTGGATTGAGGCAAAATATTTAGCAAGAGGTGTTGTGGAAGTTGTCAGAACTGTAGAAGAGATTTATATATCTGTCTCTTAGCTGTCAGAGGTGGACAGAGCATGAGTGGTACTGAAAATATGCTTATGCTGTAGGAAGCATTTCAGCCTAACGCTGCTGCTGCTCCTTCGGCACTGATGTAGGGGCTGGTGACTTTTAGCTGCTCTTGCACTTCGGACCGGTACCGAGGCTGTCTCAGCAAGGCACAGCAGCGGGACTCGGTACAAGCAAACGCCTGGCTTGGAGCCAGGGACGCGGGGAGGAGAAGCGGCAGTGGTGGAAATCAATGGAGAGGGATGCCAGTGTTTAAGGAATGCAGCTGCGTCCTAAACCAGCCCCCGTAATGCTAAGCTGACAAAGACTGCGGCTAATGCGGACGAGCTTGTGCGAGGTTTGGGTTGTCCGTCATGGACGCGGGTCCGCACCGGGCAGGGCAGGGCTGCCGGGGCGGCCCGGGAGGCGGGAAGCGTGTGCCAGGCGGAGCCGTGCGTGCCCAGGCAGCGCTGGGCGAGGCGGAGAGAAGCGATGGTGTGCGGCGGCTCCGCGGGTGATTAGCGCGGCTGGCGGGGCGGGGCGGCCCGGGCGGACCCACCCGCGGGAGGCGGCCCGGGCGGGNGCGTGTCGGTGAACCCGGCCTCGTCCGCTTCTCGGTCGCCTCGCCGGGTCCGGGGGAGAACCGGCTTCCCGGGAAGGGGATTCTCTTTGTGCGAGGCGAGACGCCGCCGGGATGGAAGGCGGCGGCACAGCCCCGCCGGGTGTTCGGGGTGTCGGAGCGTGGGGGCTGCGGGCTGGAACCCCCGGCTGTGCTGGCCGTCCCCTCTGCCCTGCAGTGCTGCCGCCCGTGGAGCCAGAGTCCCGCAGCCTGGTGTCTGCCGCTCCGGCACCCAACATGAATATTTCATATTCGGCTCCGTTGGAAAGTGGCTGCCTTTAAACAAGCAGGGCCAAAACAGGATGACCTTGATAGAGCAGTTTGTGTTATTGTACGTTCAGTTCTGCCGTGCTGCTGGTGCCTGGGGAGGCTCGGGGCGTGTGGGAAGTCACACAGCGCTCTCCCGGGTAGCGCAGTTGGTCTTTCAGCACTTGCCCTGTGTTCTAGGGGGTTATTTGCGTCTCTCGGTAGAGATGGTTGACGATCCTTTTGTAGGTTGGCTTCTCTTTCTTGAAGAATCGCAGAGGATCACCACAGTCTGAGCTTCTTGCATCTTAACTGCAAAGCTGGCAGGTTCCACCCAGAATTGAACTTGGTTTCAGGAGGCGTGTTTCCGTGGGTTTTCTTTGTTTGGTTTGGATTATTTAAATCAGTGCTTTAATCTACAGCGTGCTCTTATAGAACATCTTCAAACCCTAGTTCAGCTCTTGTGAACAGCTAAAGGTGAAACCTGGAAGAAAGCCTAGATGATCCCAGTGATAAGGCTGTATTTTAAGTCGCAAACAGTCAGCTCATCTTAAATTGATCCTAAAATTAACTTGCGACCATATCAGCTTAGTAACCCCTAATTGCAGCATAGCATTTAAACAGATGCTGAATTATTTGTACCTGCAAGAGATTTGAGTCTGGTTTAAAATAAAAAAAAAACTTAAAATGAGCTTTTGTGTAGCTCAGCCTATTGCAGTATGCCTGTATGTGCAAATACTTGTACTTGCTCAGTCAGCAGATACTCTTTAATACGAGTTTGTGGAGGCTTCAGTGTGCTTCATTGCTGTATCATACATTGTGCTCTGAAATTGCGTTCTTTTCTCACTGGAGCAAAGATAATTTTCATGAGCTTTTGTTTTCTGTGAATTTTGGGGCATTTGGTTTTCATGGTTTTTTTTGGGGGGAAACTGGGGTGGGAGGTTTTGTTTGGTTGTGTTTTTTTAATTTTCTCTGATTAAAAACCAGTCTTGTAGATCATATCACCAGAGGACATTTTTATTCTTTTTTGGCTACTACTGAAAAGGACGAAATTCCTACAAAGGAATCATACTTGTAATCTGATCAAATGTGCCACTCCCATTTTTGTGCTGGTCTGGCTTTTTTACTGTAGGGTAGTGCTGAGTAGAACACCAGCGAATACTTGCTGAAATGCAGGGTGGGCTTTGGCTCTTTTGAGAGGTTTGTGTAATTGTACTGATGTGCTGATACTGTAACTAGCTACTCGTATTCAGAAATAAAACATTTTCTTAACCAAGAAATTCTTGTAAGGATATGCATAGTGCTGGTCTGGAGAACTTTGTGCTTAGCTGAATGGGATTTCCAAATTAATTCTTGTGTACAGAATAAAATTCCCATTGCAGCTCAGTGTGGACATTGTTTTCTCACTTTCCAAAAGCAATTTTGCTCTTCAGCTGGCTTTCAGTGAAAGAAAACCCTGAATGTAATTTTTGTAAGTCAAAATTAAGCAGCTTTTCTGGAACTTCTACTATAATAAACACTGGGTGCATATGTTTTAATGTCAAATTCTGAGATGCTTTAGGGAGTAATAGAGGTTAATTTTTGACTATGTTAATTTGTGAAAAAGGGCTCATTGAAAAATCAGTCTCCTAATAGAAGCTGTGAGAAAGAAAAGCCATTTGCTTCATTCCTATCAGCACAGCGGATTTACTCCGCAGCTGGTGCGGCTGAAACCCATTGTGATGGTGCACTTACACACTGGTCACTCTCAGGTGCTTGCTCGTGCAAGTGACCAGTGTAAGACTATGCCTCTGCTTTCTGAATATGCTCTCTATCTTAATATCTTTTTTACAATATTTATTTGCTTGTTTTCTCTCTGGAGGTTTTTTTAGTAAATGGCTTTGTCAGCATGAGCACTGTACCTTTACTTGACAAAGCTAAGTACTAGTCGGTAGTTTAAATGCATTTTCCTTGGTTATTTTCCTTGCTTTCAAACTGATGTCATGCATAGCAGTATTAGCTGGTATTAATGAGCCAGACATTCCAAATTCGTGACCATGTTTCCCATTACAGCAATGTAGTCATCATAGGATTGATTGTTGAGGCAGTGCCCAGTTAATAGACAAGGAAAAATAGGGATTTTCTGTGTCCTGAGGGCTGCACAGACCTGTACTCCTAAGTCCCATGGAAGTAGCTTGAAGTAGAATTGAACTATACAACACAGAGTAGAAGACCAAGGCTGTGTTGTTCCACATTCATTGCATCATGTCTTGTTTTCATCCATCCTTTTTTTAAGGTGTGATTGGAGACAGCCTTTCTGGAAGGGATGGATCCCGTTTTAGTTGCTGAATGAACCTCATTGTGTTGGAAAGGTTGGATCTATTGCCCAAGGAAGTTCTGATGAAATTGAGAGGTTAGGTTGAGAGAAAGAAAGCAGTACCATCTGAGGAACTCCATATGCTAGGAGGAAAAGGTCCATGGCTGGAACACTCTTCATAGTGCTCATTAAGAGTGTACGTTTACATTTTTGTAAATTTTATTTTAATGGAAGTGGTATAAAAAAGCTGTGCATGAAAGCTTTTGAATTTTGGAAGTGGCAAGAATCATAAAGTTGAATGTAGAAGTAACTATAATGTGGATATGATTTTTCCATAGGACTGTTTGACCGTGTTTGTTGTTAGTATATCACTGATACTTTGCATAGTTAATGTTTGCTGTAACACTTCAAGCATTGAAGCAGATGGAAGTTGTGTAAAGGTTGTTTCATCCCATTAGGTCATGGTTTTAGTATACTTTTTTTAAATCAGTGTTTGTAGGAAAAGTAAAAATAAAATGGTACCTGAATGCCAAGTCCTCTCCTGTAGACCAGTGTGATGCAGTAATTAAGGGTAGAAGGACCTCTGAGGGGCTCACTCCCCTCTCAGGACAGAGTTTGCTTAGACCAGGTTCTCAGGGCTCATCCACCTGAGCTCTGAATGCCTTCAAGGTCGGTAGTTCTGTCACATCTCAGGAAACTTGTCCCAGTGTTTGCCTACCCTCCCTACAAAGCCTTTTCCTCTGGAGGCTGAGCAAGCCTGGTTCTCTTGGCCTCCCTTCGTATGGCACTTGCTCCAGACCTCAGGGTCCAGACCACCTTGATGCCTTTTTGCTAGTCTTGCTCCAGTGCATCAGTGTCTGATTACAGACGGAGGTTAACATGTCATGCTTTATTGTGATTTAGGATTGTGCAAGGCGTTGTAACAAGTGTGGACTTTCTGTCTTAACGGTGATTTTAACCTTTTTTTCTCTCCCCATTGTTGAACTGTTGCATATGAAAACAGCTTGCATGGGAGAAATATTACAATGAGATTTTAAGACGTGGAGCTTGTGGTCATTTTTTACTTTAATTTCAAAACCATGTAAATGAAAAAAAAAAATTTAAATAGGTCCTATTTTTATACCTCAGATAGTATTTGCTTTTTGTAAACGCCTTCACAGTAGTACTTTGTAAAAGCAGGCTGTCAGCCAGAGGGACTTAAGATGTTTTTACAAATAGAAGGAATGGAAAAAAGCATTAAGACTCACTCCTGAACATAAATTTTGCCATTGCTTTCAGTGTTGAGATTGCTGTAGTTGAAAAGCTTCAAAGGTACTGCAGTATGGCTGAGATGTGAAAGCATTATCTTGAAGACTTTTGTAGATCCCGTTTTAAATTCTCAAGTGCATTATCTTGGTGTTCTCCATTCTTGTAAGTTGCCCTGTGTTTTTCTTCTCTAGGAATATGAAGAAAAAACTGGACGAGCTCAGAGACCACTCTCTCCTAAACAGAATGTGAGGAAGAATCTTGATTTTGAACCACTCTCCACTACAGCACTTATTTTAGAGGACCGACCAGCGTAAGTTTTGGAAGTGCCACAGTGAGGGTCTCTGTAAAATTAACCTAGCAAAGATTTTCTAACTCAGTGTATTTGCTTACTCTAACTTAAACAGATTATTTAAAATGTAAAGCAGATTTTTTTTCAGACTAGTGAATATGAAATTGGGTTGATTATGAGAAAAATTATTCAAACAGAAGGAACCTTATTTTATAATAAAAGCAATGGCTTTTTGTGAAGGGAGGTAATTAGGATAGCAGAGCTTTAGTTCTGAGTAATTCTACCTTCCAAGCATGGTTAAGGGATTTTTATTTTCCGTGAGAGAACCTAAGCATAAAAACAAAGCTGGTATATGCTAAAGAAATTGAGAAGCAAGAATACAGTGTCCTGTTTACACAGAGAAAGACCACACCTCCATAAATAATGAAACAATATAGCGATTGCTCTGCAGTGAGTTCAGCATCACATTTGAAGGGTTGTCAAGCACTTGATGAGTTGTTTCATACCTCTTACTGCAAGGAGGTTTTTGCATATGCAGACTGACTCCAAAGCGATTTACCAGGAGCTGCTTTACCGTGTTTTTCTCCTGAATTACACAAATTCAGTCATGCTTAGTCAGTTTATGATTATGAATGTGATCTGGCTTTATGGGCATGACATCTGCATTTTTAGTATAGGTGTGCATTGGTGTGAAGAACTGGCATAACATAGATCTGTGTTTTCATCAACAAACCTGTATGAAAAATGCTCATATCAAAGAAGTCTAATTGTAGGGTTACGTAAGTAACTTTCTGGCTTGGCTGATGGACTGTGTGGCAAGATGTTGGGAGATGTAGAAAAACATAAGAGTGATTATTGTTATAACAGGCTTTATTATGTTCAACTGGAAACAAAACATACTGGCTTATCTGTTGTATTTAAAACCTGTCTGTTAAAAGTCTCTTTTCTTGTGGGATAATCTTAGTAGTACAGTGTTCAGACAGATGGAATTAGTGTTACATTTTACAGGAGAATGTCCAGATTTTGCTTTCTTTCCTACTGTTGATCGAGTGAGGAAATTCCAGCAGAAAAGGAAGGTATTTTTAAAATTGAAGACAATTGAAGCATCACTTCTTTTGCCTAGTGGGAAAACTGCTCTGGACAGCAGTGCTGTCCTCTGACTCTTTCTAAGGAATCTTTTTTTAATTGTTTACCTAAAGTTTCCATAGTATTTTTTAATGTTTACCTATTAGGCTTTAAGTACTTCCTTTTTTAAGACTTCAGACAGAAAAGTGGAGTGAGATTCTTTTTTTCAAAATAGCTGCTCTTGATTTCACACTCATTTGTAGGGTTTAGGTAAAACTTCATAGTAAAAAAATCAATAAATATTCCAAAATGCCTCTAGCTTCAAATGGAAAAAGTATTAGTTGAATTTTAATAGATACTAAACATCATCTCACATGTATGGTGGTAATGTTAAGACACAGGGCGAATAATTTGAGTGGTGGAATTTAAGTTAGCAGAACCTGATTTATTTCATGTGGTTTTCCTTTCCAAACTATCCCTAACTTAAATAATTTCTAAAGAGTTGGATTTAAAATAAGATGCAGATCAATTTACCAAAGTGAAACTGGAAAAAGAGTAGATTGCTCTCTGTGGTTAACAAACCAACATTTCACCAATGCGAAAATTTACTTTTGTTTCTCTAGTAACAATCTTGATTTGGAAAAATGCTCACAGGCCAGTATCACATGGTTATGTGTACATTACAGGCACTGTGATTACATAAATTGTAATGCATGCTAACTATTAATGGTGTTGGGGGCTGTCAGCTGCCTGATGTGTGATACCTTACAGGAACACGAAAGTGAATTTTTGCATAGGTTTTCTATTAACCAAAGATATAAACTGTTCTAGGAATAAAATTGAGTGTTCTACAGTACAGAAGAACAAACTAGTTAGTCACTTCCTGTTTTGATGTTTTGCTGATCCTGTAGTTGTAAGAGATACATATGGTTACGTTAATTACAAATATGATTAACTGAAAGGTCATGTGTTCTGACGTAGGAATGCATGTATTTGTATGGCAGAGCCTTAATCACAAATCAGAATGTTTTGTTGGTATTAAGAAGTGGAGAATATTAAAGATGACTCCAGTGCCACTTGTTGCTCTAGAAGAGAGGGGAAGCAATTAAGTCTTTAAAACAGAAACAGGGTCTCAGAGAACAGAGGGGAAAAGGTGGCTGGTTTGGGGAGTCGTTGTGTGTGGGTAAAGAAAGTTGTGGATGTAACTCTTGGACAAGGTGAAAGGTAAGAAAGAGTACAGTCCTGAATCTTACCAGTTCAAATCAAAACCTCCCAGCTTGGTATATACCAGTATATTCCCTTTATGAAGAGCAGCCTGTGGGTTCAGTTGGTTTAATAATAAAAATGCTGAAATTACCAAACATAAGGAAATTACTCAGCGTATTCTGTCTTTAAACGTAGTCATAGCTGGTCAGTGTTCTTCCCTTCTGCTGACTCTGGCAAAAAAAAAGATTCTTTCCAAGGATCCGTTGTTCTGCTCTTTGACTGGATATTTTGACAAGAAACAGAGTGTGCTTTTCTTCTAGAAGTGTCTAGAGTTTTATTTAGACAGTCATGCCAACTTTAAATAATATTTTTTTTTTTAAGGAACCTTCCTGCAAAACCAGCAGAAGAAGCTCAGAAACACAGGCAGCAGTACGAAGAAATGGTGGTTCAAGCAAAAAAAAGAGGTGATGCAATTTGTTGTCTTCAAAGGAGAAAAGTATAGGGGTATTTCTAAACCTGGAATGCACTTGTGTCAGCCTGTTGCTCTGTATTGTGAGGGATCTGTGCCTCCTCTCAAAGAAGAATCAGTCCAAAGAGAGAGGAGCAAAGGTAGTTTTGTTGAAAAGCCCAGCCCCACGCTGAAAAGAAAACGGTCCTAAAATCCAGCAGGAAATGATTTTTTAATCCATAACTCATAAATGAGTGGCACCTATTCGTGGGTTTAAAAACTTAGTAATATATTGAAGTAGACTGTCGGTCAAATTAGTCAAGACTGGACTTAAAACTGCAGGGTGTTTGTCAGTTTCATACTGGAAACAACTTGTTCAGGCTGTAGTACATAAACACATAATTTTCCATGTAGGAAAATGCATGCAGTTACGTTCATTTGATAATCTCTCACTTAAAATTTGCAGCTTTCTCAAGGATTTGCTCATAATTTCTTGCCTGATATTTTTCACAGAAGTGTTTTAGTAACACTGTACCATGAACATGATGTAGAGGTGATGGTAGTGGTTTCTTTTGGCTGATATTATTGACTATCTGGGGTTTCTAATTAAAAACAGGCATTGCAATAATAGGAGATTTGAACCTGGGTTTTGCATCCAGTGGGAGCGACTGGAAATATTTTCTTCCAGCTGGCCAGACCCTTGAACCATATGAAACACTAGAAAGGGTATATGAACACAGGACTTGCTTGCATTGTGCATTTGACACACTAATAGAAGTATCCTCTTGTGATTTTGAACATCATACACCTACCAGTGAAGTTCTAGCTTCATGTGGCTCCTGTTTAATATATCTACTACTGTGTGTGTAGTCTGAAGGAGTTTCCGTGTTCTTTCTTACCATGTAGGGTAAGTGATTTGGGAAAAATGGGATGATTGTTAGGTGATGGACCAGGTCCTTGTGCTGTCTTCATTGAACTGGAGTATGTCATTCTGTCCAGATAAATACCATGACAAACCCATTTTCCCTAATTCCACTCCAGATGAGCAGCTTTGCAGAGCGATAATATTGTCTAGAGGTCAGGAGATCAAAGACTGTAAACACCCTCTTGTTGGTTAGAGAAAAAGTGAAAGCCTGCATTTCAGCAGGCTTGCAAAGGGCTTGTGTCAAAGCTGAAAGCATTGTGAGGCAGTTGCTATGGTTTTGCTCAGGCACAGCTTCTGTGGGGCTTTAAATGGACCCATCAGGTTGAATGTGTCCATTCCAAAGACCTTGTTCATGGTACTGCTGTTCTTCAGTGAGTTCTGCTTGCCAGGTGAGCACCTCCTCATACCGTAGGAAGTGAATGCACATCCATGTCCTCTATTTCCACTGTGCTGCTATAGAGACTGTCTGCCTGCATTTGGTAAATGCACGTCTAACAAATTTCCGGTGGAAAAAGTAGTAGTTGATGATGCAGGAAGAAATACTGAGTGATAATTCAGAAATGTAAAATACATCTAAACTAGACATGAAATATGTTTTCTTGTTAATGAACTGAAGGTTTCCATTTGTGATGTATGACATTTAGATTATCCGTATGTGAAGTAGCATCAAAAACGTGGCTCTTGTGATTTGACAATATACCTAAATTGTAATAGAAGAATGAAAAGAGACCAAAAATTTGTATTCATTTGGTCTGTAGTTTCGAGTCTGCCATAAAAGGGGTGGGGCTTTATTCGGAAATACTCTGACCTGTTCTACTAGGTGAGGCTATTGGCTGTCTGAGGTGCTAATTCAAAGTTACTAGTGTGGTTAGATTTGAAGGGTCAAAGAAACCATACATTATCTAATTCCTTTTGTCTAATCTGTTGGAAATGAAACTTACTTATGGTTCCAGTTTGTTCTTTATTCGCATTTGGCATCACTGCTCAGCTTGCTGTGTGCTTGGGAAATTTTCAGAATTCGAACAGTCCACTGTACTTTAGGGTGAACACAGTGTGCCTTTATGTGGTTGCGTAGCCATGACTAACTGAATATTTAGTTTCTGGTTTTATTAACTTAAAAAGGAAATTCCTTCTTGCAGAGCTTAAAGAAGCCCAGAAGAGAAAGAAACAACTGGAAGAACGCTGTAAACTGGAAGACAGCATTGGCAATGCTGTTTTAACCTGGAACAATGAAATCCTACCCAACTGGGAAACTATGTAAGATAGTATGTTATACTGAGTTTTAATTAAAAATCGCAGAGTCTATATCCTGAAGAAAAGTTAAAAAGTTAGGACACATAATCTTTAAGTGGTCTTGGAAGCTTTTTTTAGAAAATGGACAGCTACAAAGGAAATAAGCAACATCTGTATTTGTACAAGGTGGATGGAAGTGATGCTGTGCTGAATCTTATTACTTGTCTTTAATGAAGGCTCATGATACTCAGAAACTCTGAGGCACTGAGAAGTGATCTGTGGTAGAGAAAGTAACAGCATAAAGGCATAATATTTGAACATCATTCATTTATCAGAAATGAGCTTTCCTTGACTGTTTGAGATATTGATGTAATATCAATGTAGACTGAAGTATGTGAATGGTTTATGAAGCCTCTTTAATTACAGAATTGTATACATGCTGGGATAATCGAATGATGGAAAAGAGAAATAGGGAAAAAGTTATTTATATTAAGTGCTAAAAGATTCCCTCCAAAGACATTGCACAGGCAGTTGGTAAAGTACCTTGGTGATCTTTGCTAGTCATCTTAAAGAAAACAGCCCCCACCCCCCCAAATACAATCACCATAACACCATAAACCATAAGCCAGCAGCATTCAGAAATGCAATTTGCTTAACAATGGAATTCAGTTATCCTGAGAATATATATTAAAAACATGGACAGAACTTGTTGGAAAATGTGTTTTTGGAGAACTGAAGTATAATAAACTAAGTCTAAACAAATTTTAGATTTACCTGTGTGTCTTTCGTATTTGAAGATGCATCTGTTATGGTTGTTGTGAAAATAAGGTCACCTTTTCCTTTATTGGTTTATAAACTCATGAATTCCCCAGTGTATTCACTGTTTTACATTTTGGTTTTCGGAATCTGCTCAAAGATAAACAGGTTGTTGTGTTTTTGCCACTTTTCATTGGTACTTAGGTGCTGTTCTGTTCCTCCTCCTAGGCTCTCAGATTGCTGAACATCAGCTGCATCCATTTCAAAGCCTGTTTTCTGTTAAAACGTCCTTCAAGCTCCCACCTAAAATTACTCCTTGTCATATCTTCATGCATTTTTCCAGAGGCACAGAACTGCAAAGATGGGTGGGAAACTGCATGTCTGTTTGCACAGCAGGGTGATGACAGAGGGCAGAGGGTAGACTTCCATAATTTGTTCCTGTAGTTGGTCTTGTATGGAGCTGTCCAATTTTTAGCATAGGCAGTGGCATAGGTATAGACTTCCTTTTCTTTTATTTACTTTTTCCCTATGATTCTTGCTGATCAAGTGTGGCTGCAGATTATGGGTATTGTGACTGCAGTGCTTTTGTCAATATAAAGCCATTACATTGGAAGGAAGTAAGATTTCCTTTGCAATTCAAAGCAAAATAGTACTAAAGAATGGATATGTGCAAATTGTATTTGACTTCCTGGGCCATTGATGTTCATTTTGGTTTGAATCCCGTCTGCAGTGGCAGGAGGGTACATTTGCAATTCAGCTGGCAATGAAATATTTCTTAGAATAATCTGTTTTACTTTAAACAGGTGTTGTTCCCGTAAAGTTCGAGAGCTGTGGTGGCAGGGCATTCCACCGAGTGTGAGAGGCAAAGTCTGGAGCTTGGCAATTGGCAACGAGTTAAACATCACCCATGGTGAGGCTGTTTTGTCAACGTTTTCTTACAAAGTCAAACAGCAAGGGGACAGTCTTGTATCTCTTGTGGTGTGGGTGTGAGGAAATGGTATCTAGTTATGCTTTTTTGTGCTCCTTTGATGTGTTTTGTTCAAAAATACAGCGTCTTTTAATCTTGTAGCTGTTCTAGGGCTGCTGCTGTGAATTGTTTCTGAGTATTGCTGTCACTGTGTCTTGCTTTGATGTTGGATGGAGATGGTCAGAATTAATGACTCAAGTTTTTTTTTTTCTTTTTGACACATAAAGTAGTTGTTAATTTTGACATGTCTGTGAGTATGTGTATAGTGTGCTTCCTTTGATTTGAAGCAAGACAACAGGTTTGTAAGAGATTAAAAGACCCTTGGCAAGATTTGTACTTCGATTTGTGAAAATAGAAATAATATATTACTTTTGAGTACAGAAAAATACAGCTCTGAAAGGCTAACATATGTAATTAATTCCAACATGGAAATGTGGTAGATTGCCTGTACTCCTGCTGTATTGTGCTGCTTTTCTGTGCATTGCTTAGTTACCTTGGGTGTAGTTCTTACATGAAATTTGCTAGACTTCCCTAATTATCCCTTCAGACTGTTATTCTGAACATCAGTGCTCTGCAAGAAAAAGCAAATATTTGAACGTAAAATGCAACTTGGATTGCCTTTCCTTTTCACTTAATGTGAAGTTACAGATCAGTGGAATACGTCTTTCAAAACTGTAACCCAGTTAGAAGTTCTGCTGCTGTTAATGTTAATGCCTAGGGCAACATTGCCCACATGGTAGGTGGTTAGTGCACGTGAGCATGTACAAATAGTGGACTTGGTTTTGTGTTTTTCTTTTTCCAGAACTGTATGATATTTGCCTGGCTCGTGCCAAAGAGAAGTGGCGATCGCTTAGCACAGGAGGGGCTGAAGTAGAATGTGAAGGTATGCTTTTTGTAAATGATTTATCCTGTGTTACAGAATAAGACATTTTGTAAAATAATTCCTTAAAATGAAATACATATTTTGAACAAAAAAAAATCATCTATAAAGTTGTGTTCTGGTAAAAGGAAAATGTCTTTTTGTGAAAGCAAGAAATAGCTGTATTCTTCTCAATGAAATTCTGGTGTGTTACAGAACACACTTGTTCATTTTTCTTTATAAACAGTCTCTAGGTACAGTTCTTCTTTTGATGCAGATTTGTAGGAAAACTACAAATGGGAGTTCTGGGATTATCATTTGAATTGCAACACTAAAATACTTTTCTGCATCTATAGTTTTGGAATTGCAACTCAAGTTAGAGCAGAAAATTGCATTTTAGTCCCTTGTTGCAGCTTTGAGCTCAAGTCATTGGTGTATTTCAGAGAGCAGCAATTTTTATTTGCAGATGAAGTAGTTTGAGATTTACTAATTAATTGGAAGTGTTGACTGTTTTTGAGAGATTATAAGACTACATGGAAATGATTGAAATAGCCTTTGGAGAGTAATTATGCTGAGCAGAGGATAAAAAAAGGAGAACATACATACTGGCATTTATTAGCAGAAAAATATTTTTCATTGGAAATCCCCACTTTGTTCTCTCAAGTTTGTTTACATCTTAAATAAGATAACATCTAGTATGTTTCCAGCTTCCTCTTGCTCTTTATTTTCTGGAGTGTAGATGCTCATGTGATTGGTACAAGCATTGTCTGGTGACAGCTTGCTCAGTAAGCAGCAGTAGGTAATTCCCAACTATACCAGAATACCAATAAGACATCTTGATATCAGAAAGAAGTGCGGTACAAATATACTTGGCACAAAATCTGTTTCAGTTAAGGAGAGTGTATTACAGGGTCAGTAACAAGATCTACAAAGACTAAATGAACATGAATCTGAAAGGGGAGCTTTCAGAGTAGTAGAGGTAGGCAGCATCCATCACAGGCTGCCTCTTTAGGACTTCCCTCTTCCACCACAGCTTTTCCACAGAGGCAGCTACTTCAGGATCCCCTGGGAAGCCTTGTTGGAGGTGAGGGGGTCACAAGTTAACAGGCTTCTGTCTGTCTAATGATTTGTCAGCAGATACAGGAAAAGTGCCTGACCTGCCTTGCCCTGCATCCTTTCCCACTTTGCTTCAAAACATATTGAGGGTCACTGTGCACTGTAGGGTTGCTCCGGGTCAGGACATATTTTCTGCTTAGCCTGTTTGCCGGATCTGGGGAATTGTTCTGTCTGTAGCCGTATTCCCCAGCATTCACATCAAAATAAATGAACTGTGCAAAAGCTAACTCTTACTGGAAAATAAAAACAAGATGGAGTGTACACTGATCTTCGTAATAAATGTAGTACCTTTGGCTTTTGCAGATGCTGGATTTTCTGCAGCTGACAGAGAAGCAAGCTTGGAGTTAATAAAACTGGATATCTCAAGAACGTTTCCTAGTCTCTGTATATTCCAACAAGTAAGCAATGTTAACTTTTGTCTTGACTTCTCAGGGAAATTAAGTTTACGTAATCTTGCATGTCCCTTGGTTGGAACAGGCCATTGAGTTCTGAAGGAGTACACATCTTGAGAGGATAAAGTTCCTAGAGATTTTGGAAAACTAGAAATAATCTAGAAAAGTGTGACATCAAGGTAGATACAAAACTCCAAACTGTTGGGTAATCATTGTGATTTACCTAACCTAGTTCATGCTGGTTTCTGTCTGATGAAGTGATGCAGGTGAGTGTTCCCAGGTCAGTGAATCAACACTGCTGGTTATAAATACACAGTGAGAGAGAACACCTCAAACAAATGTGACTGGTTGGCCTTTTTTTTGGTTTGGTGCAAAACTGATTTAACTTGTATGGTTCTTGTGTGCTTTAGTGACTCAATTTAATCAGATTTTGTTCTTCTATGTACAAATTTCAGCAGCCCTGTAAAAGGTTTAGATTGTGATAAATCAATGTTTTTAGGCGAAAAACTTGTCCCTTTGGAAATTCTCAGTCAGTTACAGTACTCAGTGCAAGATACGGCAGCTATTAATAGTCAACAATGTGAAGTTCTTTTTAGCTGTACATGTCCTTCTCAATATGCTCTTTCTGAGTTATGGCATATTGCTGTTTTGACTATTTTCTTCATGGTTGAATTCTGCCCCAGTCTCAGAGACAATTATGTGGTTTGCATTATTGTTCTACTTTCTTGGCACTATTGTCAAAGTGCTGCTGAGCTATAAGGAATCTCTTAGGCTTGCACTCCTATTGTGTAAGTATTTAATATGTAATCAATGTATTGGATGAATTGTATGTATTTATAATAAATGGGGTTTGGAGAGTTGTTTCGTTCCTTTAAAGCTAAAATTATTTGGAATACTTCAACTGTTCCAAGCTACACTGGGAAAGAAAGTGTCCTTTGTCAGCAGTAATAGAGACCATCTGTAGCACTGAAGGTTTTTTAACATGCTTGTTGTATGATCAGATGTATTGTCTTGTTTTTGTTTAATTATAGGGTGGTCCTTACCATGACACGTTGCACAGTATTTTAGGAGCCTATACTTGTTACAGACCTGACGTAGGCTATGTAAGTGAAGAATTTATTTTTCAGGGGTGGGGAGGAAGATATTTTTAGGGGAGGAAGGATTGTATTAATCAGTTCTTTTTAGACCAGTATTAAATGGTTTTGTGGGGTTTGTGTGTGCTTTTTTCTATTCCAGTACATGCTTGAGAAGTTTGTATAACATTTCTTTTGCTAGATTTAAGCTTTTTACAGGTTAAGTAATTGGAAAACTCATATTTGTACTCAAAAGTAGATAATTTGAAAATTGGAATCAAAGAGACGGTGTAGTTAAGTCCTTATTGTTAGTATCAGTCTTGCTGAGACTGCAGTTGAATTGAAATGATTGGCATTTTTGTGCCTTAGCACTGTGAGCTTCTGGACCAGTCTCTAAAGCAATGTCCATTGGAGCTACATGAGCTCACTCATAGTATTTGAAGTAGTAATTAGGAGGGGACTGAGTAGATTTCATTTAGTCTCTATGCAGAGCAGGGTTATACAGAGAGGCTTATTCCTTACTCAGGAGCAGCTTTAGACAAGGCAAGTGTAGAGAGGGGATGTTCCTACTCTGTAGGTAGCCCGTAATGCTTGGCAAGAGCTGCTGAACATCACTGCTGGGAAATGAGGCAAAGGGCAGATCAGCTGCTGTGCTTCATGTGGCGCAGCAGCAACCTGTTGTGTTGGGAAGGAGCTTGTTCCTCAGGTTTGTAGGAATGACAGTCACACCTTGCTCCATGTGACTCACAGTGGCAGCACTGCACCCTCAGGGTGTGAGAGGTTTGCCTGAATTCCACAACAGACTGTGTAGAGAAAGGGAACAACATCATGAGTTTATGGTAGATGAAACAAGAGCATAATCTTAAAATGGTTGGTTTGTCAAATGAGTCAGTGCAGTTGTCTTTAACTGCTGGTAATTGACTGAAAAACAAAAGTACAGGCTTTGTCTTTGGGGTCCAAGTCCAGCTTTCCACAAATAAGGTTCTAGATGACCCATCCCTGGAACAAAAAGAATTATTTGGAAACACCTTATTCTTCCAAAAAAATCTTTATTCTGTGTATTTGAAAGTGCTGTCAACCTAGCTCGTCTTGGGAGTTGGAGCCTTTGAAAGAAGGCAACATGGGAATTGTTAGCTTCCATGCACTGAACGTGTGATATCAAGGGGCATGTGGGTTAAAACATCCTGCTTTTCTGAACATTTCTCAAGATGCAGCAGCTCAGTGTGTGCATTAAACACTAGTGAACACGGGGACAAAATGAGGCAGTATAATACAGTTATTGCTGAAGGGTAACACTTCTCCTTTCTTCAGGTACAGGGCATGTCATTCATAGCAGCTGTATTGATCTTGAACTTGGATACTGCAGATGCCTTCATTGCTTTTTCTAACCTTTTAAATAAGCCCTGTCAGATGGCGTTTTTCCGTGTGGACCATGGCCTTGTAAGTATGCAAAAAAACCTGTAATCAACATGCTGTGGATAATGTGTAGGGAAAGTTTAAAAAAAATAAAAAAATTGATGATTTCAACAGCTTGGAAAATAAATCGGAATTTATTTTAAAGCAAGACACTTGATAAACGAAACAAAACCCCAACACACGTATGCAGAATTCCTCAAAAAAGTCCCAACCAAATCCCCCAAGCAAAGATCACCCCATCAACCTTTTTGAACAAGACATGTGAATGAAATTGTTAAGTAGCTATTTTATGATGCTCAGAGAATAGTTATGAGAATATTACTGTAGGTGATTTTCAACAGCACTGCAGTTGAAAGCTGAAAACACCTTAATGTAAGTGCCTTGAAGGTGCTTTTTGTCGTAGGCTAATAGGTTGCTAAAAACAGACTGTTGCAGGGAGAACCAGGTTTTCCGTATCTTCCTGTAGCAGCCGTGTTTGAGTCCCACAGGCTCCTTTTCAGAGAAAGAAACCTCTGACCCCTCAAGTTTTCAGTGGGAGCTGACTGGAGTCTCCAGAGTCTCTAAATTTCCATGTCAGCAGGTACACTAGCAAAATAAGACACATCTCCTCAAATGTGGTTTTAATTTACTTAAAAGGTATTTTTGTGTAAAATATATGGCATCCTGTATTTCTTTCTCACTTACCTCTTAGCACTATGAAAATAGGATCTGCCTCATAAGAGTTCAAATGCAAGGAATAAAGCAAGGGAATGGATGATAACAACAGTCACTGTTGTTGCTTAAAAAGTAGACACTAGAAATCCCATCAGTATTCCTGCTGGAAAAGCATTCCCTGTTCAGTCCCTGAATTTCATCAGTTGTAAATACCATAGGAGAATGTGCCACAGGGCAGACAGCATTGCTGGGAGCAGTATCAGCTATCTCCATTACAGTACTTGGAAAAAGAGGACATGCTTGTGCATTCAGTGTGTAAATACAGTTTTTGTAAAGATGGTTTTGGAATTAAATTGGATAGAATAAGATAAATATTTTTTTAGCTGAGCTAGTGGGGTTTGGTATTCTCTGATAGTACTGTTCAGTTCTGTTAGCCTCGGCCAAATAGGGACCATGTGATAAATGTGTGCTTACAGAGGGCAGAGATGGTGATACAGGAAATATTAACATCATGAAAGCAAATCCATGATTTAACAACACAAGGAAAATGTCATCGAATATTTCAAAGAGACGAGTGACACTTGAGTGAGATGGTTTTTGCTTTCTGTGGTGAACATACTGATTTGCAGTCTACCCTCATCTTTTTGTGTCAGCTTAATAAGCAAATGCTGATTTGTTGTATAGTAAATTAATAAAAAATAATACCAGGACAACCATAGTTGTGTGAATAATAGTAATTTATACAGGTTTATCTTGACTTCTTTTGTTGGTTAATTTTATTAAACTGTATTTTTTTTTTCATTACCTCTAAGGAAATGTCTTGTTGAATGTGGATTTGATCAAAATAACTACTTGTACTGCTGCCCACATTGCTATCAATAGAAATGACTGTAACAGTTATGTGTAAGGTCCTGTCTCTGCAGTACTTTTGAAAGTAGGAACTTCAGTAGAACTGTCTTACAGTGGTGCCTGCAGATCATTTTGAAAGTAGGACTGTCTGATGCATTACCTGCTTCCCTCTTTATACTCACAGGTCTCATAGGTGCTTGGATTTCACGCATTTAAGAATCCACACTGGGAAGCTGTTTCAGGGGTACAGCTCTCTAAAGTGGGTTCCTGGATTTCTGGTCTCATGTTTGACATGCAGCTGTTTCTCAGTAACTGACGGTTCAAAGATTTCACATAACTTCAGTTACTTCTGTAGCATACACCCATCTCTGGTTGACTTAAAGTCTTATACTCGTACTGACTACCAGGCTCAGGTTTTTATTTGTCACTGTTAATGAAAGTAGTCCACCATCTGTCACTTCATTCAGAGGAAATGGGAAATACTTCTATAAGGACCTTAAAAAAACCTAGGAAACAAACTTGTCATCCTTTAAAAAGATTACACACAGAAGTCTCCAAAAGGAGCCTCTTTTCCCTTTACTGTCACGATGTTTTGGGAAGATGTATGCTGTTGCAACTCAAACTTTGAAGAAACCACAGCCTTTATTACTTTTATTGGGATATTGTAGTTAAAATTATTGAATCATTCAAGGACTTTACTTAACTTTTCTCCCTATAGTATTAGGGAGGGTGATTAAATAACCTTTTGTTTTTAACTCGTAGTTGAATTGGAAGATTTGTTTTTAACATGCTCTCTGTTATGAAATTTGACTAAATACTCAAATTTTAAAGTAGCATAAAAGTCATTGTGTTAAAAGCAATGAAGGTCAGGGGTTATGATGTCAGAGAGTTACAAACTGTTTCTCTTGCATAGGTGTTCTGTCCCAGTCTTTGAATTTTTTGTGTGAAACTCCTACCTTCCTTTTTGCAAAAGAAATGCCTGTTGTCTAAATGTAGAATGTATGGTATTATGTTGGTATTAGAATAGCTTTGGTATTAGAATATGATTTATGACTGGAATATACTGGACTTTTCATTGTTGCTGTGGAGTATTAACATTATTTTAGTTTTGTATTTCATTATGTTCCATTGGGTCTTGGATTTTTTTCAGTGTAATATTAAATTACTGCCACAAGCATAAAACACCATTCTGTCATAATTATTTTGAGAAATCAGCAAAAAACTTCTCTCCTGCTGGTATTTTTCTTTCCAAAGGAAGCTGGCCAAGACCCAAAGCAAATGTTACATTGTTTAGTATGAGAATCGTGTATAGAGTAGATCTTAAACTCTTAGTGCTTGCACATGCTGCCTTTTATGTAAATGCTTAGCTCTTTATAATATCATGTAATTAATTTGATCCCATTTTTGAAGAGTGTTAATCCTACAGCAGATAATACATTTAAGCCTATTCATAACACAGCTAACTGCTTGTTTTCTCCCTGTTATATTTTCCCAGATGTTGACTTACTTTGCTGCATTTGAGGTATTCTTTGAAGAAAATCTGCCAAAGTTATTTGCTCACTTCAAAAAAAATAACTTAACTCCAGACATCTATCTAATTGATTGGTAAGATGTTGAAAGTGTAATTACTAATGTGTGTAACATACAGCTCCGTGTCAGTGTTCATGACAGGAACTGCAATGTTCTTACCTGCTTTAATATTCTTCTAAGATAAAGGCTTTATTTTTTGTTCAGTACTTGAGTTGTCAATCTAAATTATTCCCACATACTTCTGTGATGTTTAACATTTTCCTAACCTTTATTATGGTACTTGTTTTAAGTTGGAAGTTTATTTTGAAATACTGCTGGATAACAGTGTTTATCCATATGAAGTGCCTGTTTGAACTGATCTTCTGAGAAAATTTGACTATTGCATGTGCAGGTGTGTACCAGGGTTGTCTATTCAGAAAATATTGCCAGTCCTGCATTTGAAATGTATACTTTGTCCTGCACAGATCAGGAAAAGCCTAATTAAAGCATTTGTCCACACAACGTAAAACTCGAAGCTACAGAAAAGCTATTGTACATAGCAGACAGGCAATTAGAGTATTTTTATTAGATGAAACTGTCTTCCCTTTTAGTTCTGGTATAATCAGAACGTTTTCCTTAGAGAGGAAAAAAGACGAAGATCTTATTTGCACTTCTGCCAGATTTCACTGTGGTATTATGCACTCCAAATTGAGTGTTTGTATTTGTGCCTATCAGATCTTGGTTTGGGGCAGTTAAAACGTCTTTTTTCAGCAAGACTTTATTGTCAGTTTTGGGATGACATGAAAGACTTTTTGTGAAAAATTGGTTTGCTTTTACATTGTGGACAACGTCTTCTGTTCTCAGGTGTCTGACAAATACCTTAAGTAAAAGAATAAATGCCCAGTGGTAACAGAGGGATTTTTTTCCTGAGATTAGTAAGCTGTTCTTTTGGAAAATATTTGTAACATTAATGCAATTTTACCTGAACCTCACTGGCAGTACCCTGATCTTTAAGACCTAGTTGGTAGCACTGAACATGTTGGTGATCTCTTGAACAGAAATACATTTAAAGTAAATCAATCCAATACAAGCTCGAAGTTTGAATACATTAATTTTCATAGGATCATAGAATTTCTGAAGTATTGGAACAGTCCTCTGAGATCATCTAATCTAAATTCACTGCTCAAAACACAGTCAATTAGAGCAGCTTGCTCAGGACCTTGTCTGTTTGGGGTTTGAGTATCTCCAAGGAATGAGACTCCACAGTCTTTTCAGGCAACTCTGTTCCAGTGTTCAACCACCCTTGTAGTTAACGAGTTCTTTATTTTCTTATGTTTAAAATGGACTTTCCTGTATTTCATTTTGTACTTGTTGGCTCTTGTTCTTTCACTGGATACAACTAGCGAGAGCCTGGTTCTGTCTTCTTTTCATGCTCCTATCAAGTGTTTTTAGACATTTAGGTCCAAGCCATCTCTTCTCCCAGCTGAGCAGTACCAGCCTGCTCAGCCTCTCCCTCTGTGTCACATGTCCAAGCCTTTCATCACATTCATGGTGTGCAGGACTTGCTCCAGTAGATCCATGCCTCTCTTGTACTGGGAAGCCCAGAGCTGGCTTGTCAGTGCTGAGTAGATGGATGACCTGCCTTGGCACACTGGCAGTAGTGTTTCTTCTGCAGCCCAGGAGTTGGTGAACAATCTTTGCTGCAAAGGCACATTGCTGGCTTATATTTAGCTTGGTGACCACCAGAACGTCCCCATCCTTTTCTGCAAAGCTGCTTCTTGTTGTCCTTAACATCCATTGGTAGATTCAACTCCAAATGGTGCTGCCTTTGCTTGATTTGCGTGGTTTGTATATGCCTGTTGTGCAGAGTGGTGTAACGTGGGCTTTGTGTGACTTGGCTGTTACACTGGGATTAAATTTTAATGCATCATGTGTAGGGGAATTGTTGGAGGTTGTAATGAATAGGCTCATTTCTCCTAACATTTAATGGGAGAAATACTATGAGAAGGATTTTATGAGTGAAGGCTGAGAATATTAAACTGAAGTAGATCTATGCAGAGAATGGAAAAAGTATTAGGATAAGATAGAAGGGAAGAAGGAGACCAGAGGCTGGGCTGTTCAGTGATAAAAGGAAAGATGTTGAAATTGTATTGCCTCAATGCTGTGAAAAGCCTGTGTGTGGAGGAAGCAATTGAATAAAAGGGACATCAAAGTAAGATGACTGTAAACACGTGGGAGAGTAACTGGATAGACAACACTGAAATCACCAGGTTATTGTATTTTTAATGGACAGTAATGTCAATAGCAGTCCAGAAATTACATCAGCCTGTTACATGATGGGGATGGTCGCCTCACCAGCAGGGACACAGACAAGGCAGAGATATTTAATGCTGTCTTTGCTTTGGTCTTTAACAATGATGATGTGCTTTAGGGGTCCCAGAGCCCTGAGCTAGAAGACCTATGGCTATGAGGATGAGGCTATGAGGATGATAAACTTCCATTCAACCCTGAACTTGTGTAGGATTTGCTGCTCCAGCCTCATGGTCTATGGGGCCTGATGGGATTCATCCAAGAGCTAGCTGAAGTCGTGAGACCTCTCTCAATGATTTTTGAACAGCCTTGGGAATCTGAAGAGGTTCTAATTGTCTGGAAGCTGGCAAACATTGTCCTGATTTTCAAGAAGGACAAGCTGGGTGTCTCTGGAAACTAAAGGCCTGTCAGTGTCACTGCAGTGACTGGTAAAATTATGGAGAAGGTTATTCTGGGACGTATTGAAAGACACCTGGAGGACAGCACAGCCAGCACAGGTTCACAAGATGAAAGTCCTGCTTCACAAACTTAATTTCCTTTTATGACAAGGTTACCCACCTAGTTGGGTAGATGTGATATTTTTAGACTTCAGTGAAGATTTTGATACTGTGTCTCATAGTAACCTATCCAGATTCTGCAGCTGGGATGGGGCAACCCCAGATGGACAGACAGACTGGGGAATGAGATGCTGGAAAGGGGACCTGGGGGTCCTGGTCGATGGCGAGTTGAACGCGAGTCAGCAGTGCCCTGGCAGCCAGGAGGGCCAACCCTGTCCTGGGGGGCATCAGGCACAGCATGGCCAGCCGGGCAAGGGAGGGCATTGTCCCGCTCTGCTCTGCTCACCTCGCGTGCTGGGGGCAGTTTTGGGTGCCAGAATATAAGAAAGACATTAGAGAGTGTCCAAAGGAGGGCAACAAAGATAGTGAAGGGCCTTGAGGGGAAGCCATGTGAGGAGCAGCTGAGGGCACTTGGTCTGCTCAACCTGGAGCAGAGGAGATGGAGGCGAGACCTCAGTGCAGTTACAACTTCCTTGTGAGGGGAAGAGGAAGGGCAGACACTGATCTCTTCTCTCTGGTGCCCAGTGTAGGAAGCTGTGTCAGGGGAGATTTAAGTTAAACATTAGGAAAAAATTATTCTTCCCAGAGGGTGTTCAGGCACTGGAACAGGCTCCCCAGGGCAGTGGTCACAGCACCAAGCCTCGCAGAGTTCAAGAAGCTTTTGGACAATGTTCTCAGGCACAGGGTGTGGCTCCTGTGCAGGACCAAGAATTTGACTCAGTAATCTTTGTGGGTCCTTTCCAACTCAGGGTATTCTGTGATACTATGGATTACTAGTTGGAGATGATGCTGTCATAAATAAGGTGATTGTTATGTAGGAGAGACTAAAACTGAGCATCCTCATGGGACAGGCATGTTAATATCATGCTGTCTAACTTTACATTGTAAAGAAGAAATCCTGAGAAACAATACCAGAAGTTAGAGATTCAGAGAAAAAGACTGTTTTGACAGAAGGTTGAAAGTTTACATTCCCTTCAACAATTTTGTTTTGATAGAATACTCTTTATTGTATTTTCTTGAGTAAACATTTATGTGATTAATTTTTCTCTCTTAGTACATATATAGGGAAGAAACCCAAACCCAAAACCAACCAAAAAGGAAAAAATTAGTGACTTGTGAGCAAAGAACTAAAGTGATGAAGTCTGTGTTGAGGTGTTACTGAAGTCTTGAGGCATGTCAGGTCCCCCTCTTGTTACCTCTGTGGGTGTTGTTAAGAGCACTTGAAAGAAACTTCAGTCAGGAGTGACTGTGGATGCTGCTTCTCAAGGTCTTTATATCAGTGAACTGCCAATTAGCATTTCTTCCTGACTACCTGCATCCATATTCAAGCTGTTTATTTTAATTCCAAGGACAACTTACTGTGTTCCTTCCCATCCCTAGAGAGTTACAATGCTGTGATCTCACACAGGGGTGTAGGCTATTTGAGGTAGACCTGCCCAATACTCTATTAAACTTTTTCACGCTTGTCTTGAACTACACAGCTCGTACCACTCTGTCCTTAGTTTTGTTAGACAGTGCAGGTTGTATTTATGTAAAACTTACATATTTTACTTAAATATATGTGTAAGTGTATTCGTATGTGTGTGTGTGCATACATATACATACTTTCTGCTTCAAAATACCTTGATCCTGTAGGAAACAGATTTAGATTTTTTTTTCTTTAAATTGCCACTAAGAATGTGGCTGCAGTGTGTTTAAAGTCAGGAAAGAATATGGTACAGTGTTGCTTTGAGTAGGCAGAGCTTTTGCTTGTAGGTAAAAGTCTCTGTGAAACAGCCTTGCTCTAACATTAATTTTACTTAGATGAACATTTGTTCTGAGCTCCAAAGGGATGCCTGCTGTTATTCCAGTGGCTGGTGTGGTTACTGTGCAGGCATGTGTGCAGTAAATCTCAGCTGGTGCCAGCTCTGGGAGGCTCCAGTAGCCAGTGCTGCACAGACCAGTTGCTGGGAAACCCTCCTGCTCCTGCCACAATTACAGTGGAGTCAGCTAGTCTCCTTTGTGCTTCTTCCTGTAACCCATGCTGCAGGAACAGCAGTAGAATTGGTGTGCTTAAATAATTTCTGAAGGGATATGTTCCAAGAAAAAGAAATGCTGTAGGTGAGCCCAGCTGTGCAGGTTTTCTTGGAGCTGGTAGAGGACTTAGGGAGGAGAGCCCCCCTGCTAGTTTAATTCCACCGCTGCCCTCTATGATGGGAAAACTCCAAGGACTGAGTAGTTTAATTAAAAGCTACTGTCACATGATTATCGGGGGATACCTGCCACAAGTAAGGCATCTCATTTAAAAAAGGACCCATGTGCTTTAAGCCTAAACTCCAACTGATAAATCTTGTAGAAAGAATTCCAGCAACAAAAGGCTATACAGGGTTTTACTTTTTTGGGTGAGTATAAAGGGGATCAAGCGTGAAAGAGCCGTAAAGAGCAACGTGCAGTCAGGTGCACAAAGAACAGAGGGGAAATAGTGTGTCTGAACAGCCCAGTCTTGGCCTCTCGCTCTGTCAGCTGATGTTCCGCAGGCTCTTGTGAGCAGAGCAGAATGTGGATTTGCCAAGGACACATGCTGTCTATTTATGGCCTGCTGCTGCTGTACAAACACTTCTTTATCCCTACTCAGAGAAATGATTTTGGCAATAATTATAGCCAAGGGCTGTGTTTGTACTGATGGATTGATCAGTGGTTCTTTAGTATTACATGGACTGTGAGTGTGCTCTGTGAACATGAACTTTCTATTAACACCATATTCTTGTTATGATAAAGGTCCAAGCCACTTTGTGTGGCCATTTTTAGTGGGCACTTCCAGTAAAGTATTTATAAGCTTGTTTTCTGTTACTTTAAGAAAAGCATAGTCCATGTCATCCTAGTAACTCTCCACTCCCCCCCAAAAAATGCTCTCTTGCAGTCAGCACATTATATTAAATACTATTTACTTTTCTTTTTTCCAAATAAGAAACAAAGTAAACACTTCCATGTTTTTTTAGACTAACGATTTTAAAATTTACAGACATGGGAAAGTAATGTGTAGTGCAAGAATACATAAGATCTGATTTGCAACAGTGTTGTGTGTGAGTTGCCAATCCCAAATCTGGCTTACCTGTCTGCATTGCTCTTGCTAGTACCTTATAAAGACTTTTTAATTAAAAAAAGAAAGAAAATAGAAAAAATGAGAGGGGGGAAGAAAACGCAAAGGAAAGACGCATGGAGCCTATGATTATCATGGTAGCAGTGCCTTGCTTTCTTGATGACTTTATGGTCATATGCTTTCCTTGTGAACACCAAACCAGCCAGGACTTCATGCATCTACCTCAAAGTACACTTTTATCATAAGCAGGGCCAGGGAGGAGCAGGAGCATTTGTTGCTTCTTTTTTTCCTCTTGCAAAGAGAGAGGCCAGGAGCCTGCACCTGCCTTACTCTGACAATGGAATGTCTGTGTGAGTTAGCTGTGTTGTCTGCACCTGCGACTTAGAGTGGGTTGGAAGAGAGCTGCAGGCAGAAATCATCCCGCAGTACAGCGACAGCAGGTCATGTGCAAGGAGTGTGCCACTGCTGCTGAAAGGCACTGCTGGAACTGCTTCAGTCTGGCAGATGCTTTATTACTCTAATAAATTTCAGCTGCATTTCAGACCAGGAGCTCAGGTGTCTAATAAAAAATGTCTTTCAGTAGGAAATATTTGAAGGGATGAAATGCTGTATCCATTCTAAGCAGTGATTCCTACTGATGTTTCACTGCTTATTCTAGGGGCCCAGTCTCTGCTGTTAGGGCTTGATGCATCAATTCCATGCAAACATTAATGGAAGTTAATTGCCTTGTTAAGTTCCTGCAAATGGCGCTTCCTTCCACATTATGAAGAGCCCAGTGGCAAATACCTTATTTGATGTGACAGCTATTTTGATGTGACTAAATCCTTTCATATAAAAGTAGTGTTCTAATAAATAGTTCTTTCTTTTGACAGTTAATTTTCTGCATAGTTGGAGATTTAATACAAATTGGTTTTTCCGGTTAGGTCTGACTCATGACAGAATAATAGCTTTTGTGAATAAAAACAGGTCCAAAAAGCTGGCATTGATACTTATCTTTAACCGGGCCTGTTTCTGGTTGGGTGTTTGCCTGCTACTTGGTGATCAGGAAAGGACTCAGCTGAATTGCTTCCTATTACACTGTTCCTTTTAAATTGAAAAGCTGTTACTGTTTCCTGTACATGTGTGTACAGACAAAAGACTTAATTCTGCCATATAGGTATTCTGTGGCAGTTCAGTTTTTTATGTGTGTGACTGTGCAAAAAGATTGCAAGGTATACAAAGTGTATGGAGTCTGCAGTGCAGGACCAGCCAGTAACCCAAAGAAGGAGCTTGTATCCTTCTCTTCTTACACCTTCATGTTTGTGTGATGAACAAGTGTGTGTGTTTTTCATCCCAGACTTCTACCTTTTGTTTATTTTTATAATTCTAACTTAGCTTTTTGGAGAACAGGATTTAAAATGTTTCCACTTGTTATAAGACTGCCATGAGATGTAAGTGTAGAAAAAACAGTAAAATCCTAAGGATCATAAACCTGCAATTCACTTGTCACCTGAATTTGTGCAAATGTTAGTTTCATCTGGATGTTTATAAAATGAATATCTTTTCCCTTTTTTCTAAAGTGTGCTGATTTACACAGAAGCCATATACTTAATGACACATCATTCAAGTAAATTATTATATGGTAAAAAACAGATAATGCAGAAAACCTTTGATTATTAGACTTTGCTGTGAAAATACATTACTTTATATTCTATACCTATATAATGTGTGTGTGTGTATCTGTTCCATTTTATCTTTTTAATGTAAATCCAAATTTCCTGAATAAAAAATTGGAGGGGATAGAGGGTAGTTTTAAACACACGAAAACTACTATTCAATTCAACATACTTGAAAAGGAGTTCTTTGTTAAAAGCTGTGGGAAGATTTGATTGAAATTTGAGCCTTTGCTGACCTCTGCCGGTGAGAGAATTCTTTGCAGTTTTACGGAGATTTTTGTGCAGTGCATCTGTGGAAAAATTCTCTCTGAATTCTGAAGGAAAAAAACACTGTAACCCTTTCCCTTATAAACTGTAAAGTGATTCCAGGAAGCTTAATTCTCATTGCTTGGGTAGGTCGTTGTTGGCGGCAGCACTCACGCTCTGCCGTGTAGCGAGATGTTGGATAAAGGAGAGAGGAGGGAGCAATTTTTTGTTTCTGGCTGCAAGGCTGTCAGCATTTTGGTGAAGGAAGAAATGTGCTCATGGTAGTTAATGAGAATACAGTTTTAGCAACTGGGAGGAGGTTGTTGCTTCTGGTATTACCCTTTCGCTTCAGGGATCACATCTGTACAGGCACACTGAGCCACCATCTTACCACCACTATCGACGCCTCTCTGGACATCCTGCCTTGCCTGTTTCTCTCAGCTGAAGGGAGTTCAAGCTGATCCTTCCTCCAAAACTCATTCTATTATTACTTTGCCAGTTAATCAAGCCTGGAACACAAGAGTTAATTTTACTCCTCTCCTTTATCTGAATCACAAAATTCCAGTTGCGGTTTGTCTTAAGGTTCAGCCTTTTGTGTTTTTGCAACTCAAACTGCATCCATTCTCAGCTCTGAAGCAATGATTAAATAGGTCTTTAATTATAGCTGTGGTCATTGCATGCCCATTGTAAAACCATGTATATTGTTTCTTCTGGTGTGATCCAAGAAAATCAAACTTAGAGACCATGTCTTAATGGTTGTACAATTTTATATTGTGTCATGGATTGGTATGCTGCGACTAACAGAAGTACTTTTGAAATATAAAAAAGAATATTCATTTACAAATATTTGTGAAGCCTCAAGCTTACTGATGATTGGTGTGTGTACCTCTGTGAGTATCCAAGACTTCTTGTCCAGTAACTGAAAGTTTTGTTGTGCTTTTCAGGATATTCACGTTGTACAGCAAATCTTTGCCACTAGACCTGGCTTGTCGTGTCTGGGATGTGTTCTGCCGGGATGGAGAAGAGTTTTTATTCCGTACAGCGCTGGGAATACTAAAACTTTTTGAAGATATTTTGACCAAAATGGACTTTATTCATATAGCCCAGTTTTTAACAAAGCTACCAGAGGACTTGCCTTCGGAAGAATTCTTTACATCTATTGCTGCCATTCAGATGCAAAGTAGAAACAAAAAATGGGCTCAGGTAAAGAGGATGGCAATCTTTGGTAACTGATAATTGTACTTTACTCATGAAAATGGGATTTGGCAACATCTGGAAGAATGTTCTAGCAGAGCTAGTGTCTGATTTTATGGGTAGGTAGGACTGTGTAGCTCACTGCCTGCTTTTAGTGTACATTGAGGTGAGTGGATTTCCTCAGCTTAAACTCCTCTGGAAAGGGAGAGCTCAGTCAACATTCAAAATTGAAATACTGAGTAAAGTTTATGAAGCGTCACACAACTTTTAAAATTTATTAATTCCAAAGGCTGCTGTCAACATTACAACTTGATACTTAAAAGCAGAAATCCACTCCTAGGGAGAAGATGAGTTTGTCAGGACACACTATCATACAGTCATCTTAATCTTGAAGATCTCTAGTCTGCCTAATTTTGGGCTCTACAGAAGTGATTGCATCTCTTGACTTTATTGGGATTTAGTATGGAATTTCAGAAATTGTTTCATCACTGTAATTTCAACTAAATTCCAGTTTAAAGGAAAAAGATGTCACCTGAATGTGGAAATCATTAAGTGGCTGTAACAGCCGTTCATGTTGGAGAGTCAGCAGCAATACGGCCCCCTTTGTGAGTCATTCCTTAACAGAGCTCTGCCCATTTTATCCAATTGTTTTTTTGCAGAGAAAACGAAAGGTGGTGTTAAACATAGTGGTTGAGGCAATTCAGCTGCAACTGGGTGTTTCTGGTTCTTTCCTGGGGTAGCAGTGCCTTTAGATGCTGGGCATTGCCAGCTTTTCTTTGAGATGAGGATTTCGAACCTTCACAGCAGGAGTTGCTCCACAAGTTGTTCATTGTCTCACCTTCCTTGAACATGTCATGTATGCATGAGGATTGCATTCCAAATAAATTCCCAGCCTGCTGCTGCTTCCCTCGTGGGGAAGGAGAGATAGGGGTCCTGTTCTGCCAAGTACCCCAAATAACAGGCTTCAAAAGTGTGTATTGCGGGGGGAGATGGAGTAAACCTTTGTTAAATCTGTTTCTATCCAGGACTTACGGGAGAGGTCTCTTATTGGTGGAGAGTTTCTCTAAATTTAATTACATTTAATAGTTAAAATAATATTGCTCGGACATAATTGGAAACTCTTCAGAATAAATTATTGAGTAATTTTTTAAGTCTAATGCTTTTCTTCTCTCTCATTTCTTGAAATGTCTAGATACTGGCTGCTCTGCAGAAAGATAACCGGGAAATGGAAAAAGGAAGTCCTTCACTCAAACGTTAACATTGGGTTTGCCTCCAGTGACTCCCAGGAAAAGAGCTAAAGTGGCAAAAGTATTGATTACTGTTTGACATGTATGAGCCTGCAAATCAAAGTATTAGTTCAGAGTTCTGTTTAGTAGTAGAATAGCCTTAAGGGGGAGAGAAGAAAAATGAGGAGGAGGAGTAAAAAAAAAAAACAAAGAAAGGAAATTAGGGGATAAATCCCTTATAAACCTAGGCTTAGCCTTAAACTTTTAGTGGTATGAGCATATGCTGTGGAGAGCATTACACATTCTGTACTTCTGATGAGGGCAGTCAAACAAAATAATATCAAGGGTTTGGGGTTTTCTAAATTTTTTTCTTTGTTTTAAAAGACTGGACATTCAGCAATGTTGGTTGCTTTGACAGCTATTCCCCTGTTTCATTCTTAGGCAGGATATATTTCCAATACCTGTAACAGTAGCTGGATCTGGATTTTAGATAACTGGTGCTGGAATTTTAAATTATGTAAGGACCATTTCTTTAGAAATGCTTCTGATTTTATAGGCTGTGGGTCCCATTTACCAAAGAAATCATGTAGACATAGAACTACATTCCTTTCTTTAATAAGAAAAAGTTAAGTAGAAAGTAAGCTTGTAAGAGAAGTCAAACTAGCAGTGCAAAACTAATTATTCTTCAAGATGCCTTGGAAATTTATTTTTCCAATCTGGATGCATATGGAGGAAATTCCATTCATCAGACTAGATTCCAAACTCACCAAGAGGATTCTAGTATTAAGGTGGCATCATTTCCCAATTGTACTCTCTTTCCTCTGTTTAAAGCCAAGGTCACATCCTACTAAAGGCATGTTTCCATGTGTCCCTCTCCTGGAGCAGTGCTGTTTCAGGATGTTCTTGCCTACCAGCTGCTTACTCCTGTGCTGTGTGTCCAGTCATGGAGATAAAACTGTGGAGTTAGCAGATAAACTGAGAAATGGTTAAAAGTAATTTTGATAGTTACTTTAAGCCCAGCTTTGCTCACTGGCAGAACTGAGGAGGAGGGATGGTAGGGGAGCAGTTAATGTTTGCCAGTGTTGCTGCTGAAAAGAAAAGGTTTTGTGGTATCTCCTGAAGCTGCTGCTGCTGCTGCCACAGTGGGAAAGTTATGTGGAGCTGATCCACAGAGTGACAAGGGAAAGAAGTTTATTGAGAAATGTGCCAGACACCATCAGGATAAGTACAAGCTGTCATTTCGGAGTGTTTTATCTGACCTCTAACACATGAGAGCAAGTTGCAGCAGCAGCAAACTGCTGTTACATAAATCCCTCATACATCTTAGATCCTCTCTGCATTCAGGTGAATGTTGAAGGGCAAATCATGAGTGCCTCTGATTTACAAGAATGTTTATTGCATAGTGTATAGTGTAAAACCTATTTTATAATAATGATGATCATTGAAAAGGGAAATGTAACTGAAGCAATATTTGTGTTAACTGTGAACAGGCGTTACTAAATCCTCCAGCTGTATGGTCAGCGGTTTCCCAGTGCTCTTCAGCTGGTTTATGCTGATTATTTTGGCATTGTCTGAATAAAAACCAAGAAGAATAGTTGCACACTGCTCAACTCAACATACAATGTAAAGGACTGTGGGACATAATGAAAACACCGTCCTTTGGTACAGACATTATTTCTGTGAGGGATAATTTGATGGTAATATTAAGAATAGTGAGAACAAGATTCCCTGGTAAGTGAGGACTCATAATCACTTTAGAAGATGTGTAATGCAAATGCAGCCTGCAAGTCCGATACCTCACTGACCTCTTCTCCTGTCCACTCTGTGTACCTGGTGTAATGGATGTGGTTTTTTTGTTGGTCATCCTAATTCCTCCACAAGACATCACCTAGTTTATCACTTACTGAAAATAGGTGTTAAGATGTGATAGGAAACATGTTAATTCACTCAGAATTTGTACAGAATTTGTTCTCCAATGACTGGTACTTGTATGCCCCGTTGCTTTGAAGTGCAATAGAAAGCAGGAAGGTCAGTAAGTGTTTTTAAATATTACTTTTTCTATTACTACAACAAATATGCCTTTCCATGAAGAATACGAGAGGCCTACCATCTGAAACATTTGCACTATGCTTTTAAACGGTTTATTAAACACAGAGATCACTTTTTCCTCAGTATACATTTTTAGGTGGTACTGTAACTGGCTTTGTGGTTTAAGTCTTCATTGCAAATAGATTTGTATTTTCTTTTAAAGCAAGTCTACAAGCGTGGCTCATTTGTCTGGTTAAAAATGCATTTTTTAGCTACTAGCTATCTTGGCAGCCATCGACAGCCTGTTCTTTTTCTCTTCTCAATAAGATGTTGAATGTAACAGTGACAGTGGGCGTAGTTGTGGGGAAAAGGCCTGCTGCAACACTTGTGCACTGTTTGTTACTTGCAAATGTAATTACTTTGTTTTGTGATTTGATCTGTTCTTAGAGGTTGTATATATTTTCTAAATGATTTCTTTGTGTATATAAGGTATGTTCTTTAATGAAGAAACAGCAATGCAATAAGGAGCTTTGCACAGTTTGTTTTCAAACAAAATACATGTGAAAAAAATCACCTGCCTAAACATACAATTATTTCAACTTCTCAATAACTTGATTTGAAGGTAACGCTTGAATTTTGATAAAAACAGAGATGAGTAGTAATGGTATAGAATTTCTTGCCACTGAGCTTTTCAAGTTTCTTGCAGTATACCAAATCTCTTAATTAGCTATTAGAGAAATCTTCCTTAAGAAATTCAGGGAATTGCATTTTAAAATTTAATAATTTTATTGTTCAGATGCTTGAAAGTATCTGTAACAAGATGCATGAGATTTTCTTTCATGGAGCAAATGTCCCCATCAAGCAAACTTTTTCTTCATGGGTTTAAGGAAAAGTAAAACTGCTGCAGTACATCAAGAGTACCACTGTACATGCAGCAGATCAGAGAAACCAGAAAACTTCAACCAGCTTTGGGATTCTTTTCAATCTGCACTTTATAATAAAGCAGTTTTGCAACTTCAATCTGCAGTCAATCATTAATGTTATTTCATTTAGTAAGCAATTTCATTTGGGGAAAAAAGGTACCTTGTAACAGCTTATTTTTGAACGTTTTAAAACAAGAATGACCTATAGAGAAGAGTTGGTACATCTCCTGTACATCATGTTTAAATTGGGTTATGTAGCTACCACGTTTGTTTTGTTTAGATATGTGTATCAAATTGGAACTTTTTTCAACTGTAAATATATGGTTTTGTTAAATAAAGTCCTGTAAAGTTACCATAATCGTCTGTTGTCAGTGTAATTCAGATATTAAAAATTCAAGTACTTTTTCTTCACAGGTGGCTTTAGCAGTTTTTGTCTGTCCAAAAAGAGGACTTTGGGCCGTTTGTGTATTGGAGGTGGAGGACATTTTGCTGATGCTTTCCAAGTTCTCATGTTAAAATAATTGTTAAATTCCATGAGATGTGTAGAAGATCTGATACTTACCATGTGCGTGGCTTTATCCCTTTTCCTACGCCTTTCTCTGGACTAGGCCTGAGGTCTGATAAATTTATTATGAAAAATATTTGTAAATACATCTTTGTGACATGCACAGAACTCAGAAATGCTTAAACACCTTATCCTCTCTTTGTTTGAAAAGAAGAAATCTTAGTTTATTGCAAGTTTCATAATTACAAAGCATTTTTGTGCTCAAGTTAAGGCAGTATTGTTTTACTTCTGACATAGGAATAAATTCAGAACTCAAAGTGAAGAAGCTTCCTGTTGCTGCTTAAGTGAAAAGAGGTTGAAGAACCAAATAAAAGATAGATAAAGGAGGGGAGAGAAGGCAGTACCTGTGCAACACGGCTACATGCAGAACGCAGGCAAAGCCTTGGCTGCCATGGTTTATCCCGTGAGCAGCTGTCCCACTTCCTTTGCTGAAGTATCTCCTGATGTGCAGAATTAGAATATGAAATCAGATTTGTTCTCTCAGAGCTGACACCGATTCGATACTGAAAGAGATTTGTGTTGTATCTGTTACAGGAGTTGCACACATTTGTTCAAAACTAGATTTACTTTTCTTTACTTGTTTTCCTAAATAATAAATATGTTTCTTCAGCCATGCTCAGTAAGGAAAGAGGAATTTGCTTTCTAGCTTTTTATCTGAATTCCCCTACGCGTAGGGGTCAGCCCAGCGTAGTGACATTTCTGCGTTTCCAGCTGCTGCCTCAGCAGCCCTACAATATCCACCTTTTCCTCAAAGTCCTGAAGCGGTATTTCCACTCCAAGCAACTCACGTTTGTGCTGCAGTTTCAGGTTGTTTCTCCACAGGCTGGCTCTGGCCGGCTTTGTTTCGGTCAGGATATCGCTCTCCTCTGACACGTCTCGATGCCATCAGTTCAGCCTTTCTGCCTCGGCTTTCCGCTTCCAGTAACTCAAGTTTCCATGAGGGGGCTGAGAATACGGACTGTGTTCGAGACCTTCTTTTTGAGCTTCAGGATTTCATCACAGACAGTCGAGCTCTTTCTTCATGTGCTCAAAGTCCATAGAGAATTGACCAGTCTCTCTGAGCGCTCAGGGTGGTTCCAGGCGTTTGGATTTCACGCCTCAGCCTGATGCCTTCTGCGTGGGCCGAGAGGAGTAGAACTACAAGAAGAATAAGCTCTATTTCTTTAATCCTCACCTGCCCGGGGACGAGGTGCTTCCGTTTGAGATGTCATGACGATGCCGAAGCTCGTCGCGCCGCGGTGCGGCTCCGGCAGCGCCTCCGTGCCCCGCTCCC
>VWZT01004479.1:269703-331412 GCA_013397055.1 Pachycephala philippinensis | reverse complement strand
CCGCTTCACCCTCTGGGGCGCCGAGGCCGAGGGCGGCTGGAGCAGCCGCGAGGAGCAGCTGCTGCTGGACGCCATCGAGCAGTTCGGCTTCGGCAACTGGGTAAGGGGTGAGGGGCGAGGGACAAGGGGAGGGGGCGATCCTTCTCCGCGGACCAGCGGCTCTGACAGCAGCGCCCGGGGGCGCGTCCTGCGCTGCGGACCCCGGGCTGCCCCTCTCTGGCGGGGCCGTGCCGGGGGTGGCTCCGGGCGGGCTCCTCGCGGGCTCCCCGCCGGTCCGAGGAGCGCACCCGAGAGCTCGGACCTGTCGCTACCTGAAGTTCTGCGTTTCCCTCCCGTCAGCGCGTCCGTGTCACAGATCTTGCACCTGTCTCTTACCCGTGCTCAGCCTTTGCCTTCAGTGTGTCCCAGCTGTGGGCTGGCTGCTCGCCTTCCCTGTCACTGCACAGCCAGGCTGGGTTTTAAAAAACAGCAGTAAGAAAGCATCATTTCACAATCACAGAATGGGTCAGGTTGGAAGGGACTGCAGTGGGTCATCCCAGAGCACATTGCACATGATTGCATCCAGACGGTTCTTTACTGTTTCTGGTGAGGGAGAGACCACAGCCTCTCTGGGCAGCCTGTCCCAGTGCTCAGTCACCTGCACAGTGAAGAAGTTCTCCCTCATGTACATATGGGACTTCCCGTGCATCAGTTTCTGCTTGTTGCCTCTTGTCCTATTTCTTGGCACCACAGAGCAGAGCCTGGCTCCATCCTCTGACACCTCCCTTCAGATACCGATGGACATTGGTGATGTCCCCTCTCAGTTGTCTCTTCTGGAGGCTGAACAAGCCCGACTCCCTCAGCCTGTCTTTTTAAGAGACATTCCAGTCCCCCAGTCATCCTCATTGCCCTCCACTGGACCATTTCATTTTTGATTGACTTGATTTGTTGTTACTTATGTTTTGCTTTGTTTAATACAAAGACTTTTTCAAAACCTTAAAGTGTATGATCATTGCAACTTACTTAGTTCTTAAATAACTAGAAAATAATAAATATTGTTATTCTCACAGTAAATACTGTTGTTCCTCAGTAATGTGATCTAAACAAGCAAAACCCAAGCTGTACAGTGCTGTTGGTGTTGGCTTGGGACTTGGACAGCTTCCTGGTCATGGTGAGCTGGCTTTGTGGGAGTGCCATGGGTGCTCAGGAATCACCAGGATGCACTATAAACACTCATCCAGAGCTGAAATCACAGATCTGATGGAAACACGGCCAGTATTGCTAGAGAAGTTTGGGTACTGGGAGATGGCTTTTGAGGAGCAGAGAGAAAGTCGTGCTCTTTCCCGAGTGCTCATTATGCTGGAGATATAGTGGGAATCATTTTATCACTCCTCCTTTTTTTCTGTTTAGGAGGACATGGCTGCTCATGTGGGAGCATCCCGAACACCTCAGGAGGTGATGGAACACTATGTGAGCATGTATATCCATGGGAACCTGGGAAAAGCCTGCATCCCTGACACCATTCCGAACAGGGTGACGGACCACACGTGTCCCAGCGGCGGCCCGCTGTCTCCCAGCCTGACGACGCCGCTGCCGCCGCTGGACATCTCGGTGGCCGAGCAGCAGCAGCTGGGGTACATGCCGCTCCGCGACGACTACGAGATCGAGTACGACCAGGACGCCGAGACGCTGATCAGCGGCCTTTCCGTGAACTACGACGACGACGACGTGGAAATCGAGTTAAAAAGAGCTCACGTGGACATGTACGTAAGGAAACTCAAGGAGAGGCAACGGCGGAAGAACATCGCGCGAGACTATAACTTGGTACCGGCCTTCCTGGGCAAGGATAAAAAAGACAAGGAGAAAACTCCCAAACGAAAGATCACAAAAGAAGAGAAGGAGTTGAGGCTGAAACTGAGGCCTTTGTACCAGTTCATGTCTTGTAAGGAGTTTGAAGACTTCTTTGAGAACATGCACAAGGAGAGGATACTTCGAGCAAAGATTCGGGAGCTGCAGCGGTATCGGCGAAATGGGATCACCAAAATGGAAGAGTCGGCAGAGTACGAGGCGGCCAGGCACAAACGGGAAAAGAGGAAGGAGAACAAGAACATAGCTAGTTCCAAGAGAGGGAAGGAAGAGGGTAAAGAAGGTGAATTTGCTGCCATTGAAAACCTGCCTGGCTTTGAGCTCTTATCGGACAGGGAAAAGGTGCTCTGCAGCTCTCTGAACTTGAGTCCTGCACGTTATGTCACTGTAAAAACTATCATCATTAAAGACCATCTCCAAAAAAGACAAGGAATTCCTTCAAAGAGTCGCCTTCCCAGTTACTTAGATAAGGTACTGAAGAAAAGGATTTTAAACTTTCTGACAGAAAGTGGTTGGATATCCAGGGATGCTTCATGAAACTCAGCTGATCTGAAAAAACACAGCAGAGGCCCATTATAGCCTCAAGGAGTCCGTTATTTTTTCCTTCCCTCCCCAAAGATACAGAAACCATGTCGCTTAAAAACACAAAAAATCAAATACATAAACCCCCACAGTCATCATGATCCATGGTGGCTCAAATAGACTTCTGTTTTGGATCATGGAAAATACTTAATTGTGAAACTTTTACATTGGATTTCACTGCTTTTGGTACATTATTAGAACAGATTTTTTCATGTGAACTTACTCAAGTCCGGTAGTCCCAGAGTAGTTGCTTTAGTCCGTACTATTGGATAAAAGAATATCAGTGTAATCCTAGCTTTTCTTTGAAGGTAGAAGATAGTTTCATTTGCTGGAAACTTTCTTCACCCTTTGTTTTGTTTTTTTGGCATAATGCTGGCAGCAAAGTGAAGCTTACAAAAGTCCTGTGCTCAGGAGCAGGTGAGCAGGGACTTCTGTGACCATTGCTAAGCTTTCGGAACATTCTCCTTAGTAATTACAGCCAAGGCATGGGGACACGGGGATGAGAGTTCCTATCGAGAATACAGCAGGGATGAGCCGTGGCAGGGAGTGGAAGGAGGGAAGGAAGGAAGGAAATGTGGTAGGTGAGATGCCTTCAGGGACTTGTGCTGTGGAGAGGGGTTCCTGAAGAGCTCCCAGCTGATCTGGGCATTGCTTTGACTTGAGTTTCCTGAAGCAGACCCCTCTGAAGCTTTGACATTTCCTACTTGGTACTGGAGTGTCAGGAATCCCCAGCAGCTGTGGTGCTCTGCTCCAGAGGAGGGGTCAGCTACAGTGAGATACCCGATTGGGGTCAGAAACGGGGTTTGGGAGAATAGGCAGTGAGGTCTTTGGCAGCAGTTGGGAGCGTCAGGCAGCAAAATCACTGCGTTTCCTTGTGGGGGGAGCCTGCTCCTCCTCCTTTGGGATCTTAACTGCTGTGAGGAGGTGTAGCTGCCTCCTTCTGAATTTCGTTGGAAAGTCAGGGAAAGGGAGCAAGATTCTCAAATGGGGTGTGATCACTGAGATAGGTCTTTAAAAACAAAAATAACAATTGATGCAGATTTGGTCAAAATGCACAAAGTGTTCCTAAATTTGGAGCATTTAATCCAGCCACTGTAGGGTTCTAATTGCACATACCTTAAAACATACCAGCCCAGGCACATTGAATCTGAATTTACTGACAGGTAGAACAGTGCACCTTGGGAGGGATCTCCTCCAGTTCTGACAGAAACAGCCTGGAGTGCTGCTGGAGCCACGCACCAGCTGGGATGTAACACAGTGGGAAACATAAATGCCAGACCCACAGTGCTGTTCTAGTAAGAGATGTTGATTAAGGGAAAGATGTTAAAGGAGGATTAGAAAAATATTTTTATGCCCATTTCATCCTTAAATTGCCATGCTGGTATTTAACCAAATGAATAAAAAATGGTGGTTGCCCCATGGAAGATGGCACAGTCACTTGTGCCTAAGCCTCTCTGCTGGTCGTCTCTGGAGCAGGAAGCTGTGACTGGAGGCCAGCTGGGCAGGTCTTCTGGAGTGCAGGTGTACCAAAACTTGGAACCTGACTGGCTTCAATATGAGTGCCAGATCTGGAAATGTCATCTTGCTGTGATGCTTTGGGCTGTAGTCAGTGAGGATACCACAAAATCTTAAAACAGTATTAATTCTGCAGTTTGGCAGAGGTATTCTGATCAGAACTGGGTTTCATTTAATACAACCAGCATTACCAAAATAGTGTTACCAGTGAGTTTAGAATAAAAGGGGTACAATTACAAAGCCAGCATTTCTAAGGAAAAAAACCAAAACTCTAGTGCCTTTTTCTTTTGAGCTTATGATGTTATGTCCCTTCAAAAAAGGTAAGGGCTATGTCCTCTGGGATGTAATACTCTGTTTGGCTTATCTGTAAGTGGTTTGTTGTGGCATACTCAAGACAAAACTGTCTCTTCTTGGCAGCAGTGGAGCTAACTGCAATGTGCCGAGTAGCTTTAATAACCACTTCCACCCTATATGCATGTACAAGCAGCACACAAGTTCATAAGGTATAAACCCTTGGTTATTTTCTCTGTCCTGTTCCTGTGGGAAAGAAGCTCGGTCTTTCTTTTCAGCATTCTAGTTCTGCAATTTTGTTTTTCTTGTAACTTGTTACCTAACTGCCATAACATGGTGTTATTAAGCCTCAATTCTGCATGTAGCTGGGAGTTTAAGAGAATTGTTTTGGTTTTGGTTCTGGTTCTTCTGGCTTTTTTTTCCCCTCAAATCTGTGATTTTCATATTTCTATACTGTTTTGGCACATCAAAGTTTAACTGAAGCAATAGCGTAAAGCCCATCTGAACAATAACTTAGGAAAAAATCTAGGCACCAATGAGTCATTTAAATGTTGAAGTGAATTCTGCATTTACACTTTGTAGCTTCTTAATTCCTCAACCCCTCCAAAATGTTTCTTTGGTGCTAGACGTAACTTATTGAACATCAAAATGAATGTAAAATAAAGTATTTTTAATGTATGCAATATGGATATCAATATTTATTTTGTACTTGCAAGCTAACTCAAGGTGGTAAATGTTTGCTTTAGCAAATACTAGTCCCTTGGAAAGGGCTTCCCTAGAAGCAATGTCTCATTGTCAGCTATGCTTTTAATTTTAAAGGTGACTTGCACTAGAGGATGCTGCTGTTCCATATTTCACATGGAACTGATGTAGTCTAAGCATTCCTTTGTTATGAGCTGCTGGTTTTCTGTTTGATTGCTTATAAATTGAGATGCAGTTAATGTTAATCCAGCAATTTACTACAGCAATGCTGCTTCTCTTTTGTGGTGAAGGGGCTGAGATGGCAAAGAGCTCTTTCAACTTGTATTTTGTGTTGATCTGGAAGTGCTTCCTGTACTGTACAAATAACCCAGCCTTCATGTTGCTAATGACAAGGTGTTTTATATGCTTAATGCTCTTGACTTTTCTAATTAAAGTTATTACTAATGATAGTATCTGTCTTAACAGCATTGATGTAAGCCTATGAAAAAGCAACATTCTCTAAGCTGTTCAAAATACTGATCTTGTGCTCTGGGCAGGGGCTGTGCTGTGTGTGTTCCATCCCAGCACTGTGCTGGAGGGAGAGTCGATCTCCCAGGGCTCGGATGCTGCAGAGTATTCTGGCTACAGCTCCTCCTGCCCCCTGCTCCATGGCAGGCCCAGCAAGCAGTAAGAACAGTGTTTGGAGGTTTGCACTAGTCTGTGACCATGAACGGCCTTGTAAATCACACAAACAGCACTCTGCCATCATTCTCTTGTGCGGCCGCTGCATCCGATTCCTTTGCAACTGGAACAGGCTTTGTGAGCCTTCTGGTTTACTCGTCTCATAAAATGTTTTTGCATGTGCCCCAGTCACTCCTAAGTGATGACACATTAAATACTGTGAAGCAAGATACTCCATGAGCATGTTCAGCTCATCAGCTTCTTTCTTCCTTAAAGGGAATGTTGCATTCATTTGAAGTTTACGGTGTAGCTGTGCCAGACACACGAACGCCTGTGCTGAAATCACACAAGGCCTAACTGATGTTGTGCACACAGCTTTTTACTAGATTTTTGCATTGTGTATTGGTAAATAAACTTGTATTAAAGTTTCTTTCCGTGATTGATTTATCAATAATGTTGTTTGGGCAATGAGGAAAAGGGCTGAAGTCTTAGCAAGAACAAGTGGAGATGCATTGTAGCTAAATGTGATGGGTGGAAATGTGGTGTTTATGAAATAGCGAGTACTGGTGGTAGCTTTGGTGGGTGCTTAAATTTCAGAATGACTTTCCTCTGTTCTTTGATTTCTTCAGTGCTCCTTCCTGGGGCTGTGGCAAAGAGTGCACACATGGTTACAGCTCTCCCTAGACTGACCCACTCAATGCCAAAGCCTCTCTGAGGACAGGCCAGGGAAGGGGAACCACTTAAATGAGAGACTCAGTTACCAGATTTAAAGATGAACCTTGTGCTGAACATTTAACAGGAGCTTAAGAACAGCCCGAATGAAGTCATGTAGTCCAAAAATGACAGTTTGTGTGAGGCACTGGGAAGCTCATTAACAAAAATCTTCATCTGCTAGGGAAGAAGCTGTTCCTTTGTTTTAACTCCCTACTGGAATAAATTCTGTACTAAGGAAGGTATTACATTTAATTTAGATCCAGAGGGATTAGGAGGGGACAAAACAACATGACAGTTCTTAAAAGGTATATAAAACGGAACCTGGTCTCTTTTTGGCATCAGTTGAGAACAGGTCCTAATCAAAGTGCAACAAAATAATTTCTTCAGTCCTACTTCACACAGCTACAGTGTGCTCTTAAACCCAGATGGAGGGAAGATACTTCCAAATTCAACTTCAGTATATGGAATCCCTTTTTTTTTCCCCCGTATGTTTAAATTTGATCTCTGCATTTTTTCCCTGTATTTGATTAGTTTTAAAAAATTAACACTGTAGTTGTCTTCACACACCAAAGAACTATTCTCCTTCCTCTACCTAGTCAAAGCACTCCTTTTTAAGAGTTGAGAAAGAATGAATCCTTAAACATGACTCATCTCCAAACAGTTCTATGCACTTAGGCTGTTCCTGGTTAACTGTTTAATTCCCACAAGGCAAACCAGCTGGGAAAAATCTCTTAAGGAACAAGCAATCGCTTCTCACCATGAGTAGGTCCAATGTTCAATAAGGTCTTGGCAACTCTGCATCTGAACCACAAAAATGTAATCAATACCTGACTTTAAGGTAAGAAGCTCCTTAATCCACAATAACCAGAAACATGGTAAAACATTCAGAAGTACTTACTTTTTACAGGGCCTAACAACTTCCCTAAGTTTGAAGATTCTGTCCTGTGTGTTACTAGTATGGGCTTTCAGGATACAAGAGGATGGATGCTTTATCAGTTGTGTAATTTGCCAAGTTCCACCCACTCCTGTCCAGGTGACCAGACAAGTGTAGGATAAAATGTTCAGTTAATCATGTATTGCATTTTAGCCTGATTCTGCAGGATTGGGAGCAGCAGGTGGAGTTAGACATGGCAAGAACTGCATGGGGCAAAGTTCTGCATGGGGTGCAACCTAAGATCCAACCTGAGTAAATGTAAGAAATAAAGGAAATGAAACTAAGTTCACATTTTTGTCTGAGCCACTTACATGCAATTATTTATGTAAGTCTAAAAAAAATCATATACCATACTCTCAGCAACTCACTTCTTTGGGTGTTCTGGCTCTCAGCAGGATTGTAACTACAGTTTGCGTAACAAACTGATTGCAAAGCTAGAAGTTACAAGACAATCAAAATTGTTTAAATCAATTTATACAACATTAAATTAAAAATCCAGAGATAGGATAAATTCTATTGGTTCTTCAATGCCATACAAGTATTAGATGGTTTTCTTGATTCCGTGTTAGTACAGGACAAAAGGTTGAACAATTACAAAAGATATCTAATCTCCATTGCCATTTATTTACAGTTTAGAATTCACACAGGTATCAGTTTCAGTTGTTGAGATTACTGTTGAATAGACAAAACAGGGCATTTGTCTCATCAGTGTGTAAAAGCTGATGGGTGCTTGCAGAAAGCAGGTTATTTGTACTATTTCACCCACTTCTGCAACGTGAGATTCTACAAAACCAAAGGAAGTGTTTGAACCACTATCTGGATTTTCAATCTACATACAGTGATAAACTTGAAATTTCAACATTCTTGTGAGGGTTTCATTCTTTCCAATTAAATGCACCTTCTCAGGAGCAATAGTTGTAAAAAACATTATCTAATCTAAAGCATTAAAGGGCTTAATGGCTCTTGCAGCTCACACCGAAGAAGAGCTTATGGAACGGTGATGTTGAAGGCCACCAAGCAGGAGAATTTCATTGGTTACTTCATTTTCAGTGGGAGACCTCAACCAACTCATTTAAACCTCTCAGGGAGCAGAGGAACGAGGAAAGCATGGTGTAAGAGAAAAACCATCCAGCTGTTTAATAGTTGTATGGCATTTGACACTCTCAGCTCGAGCAGCTAAGCCTCTTTCACAACACCCACCAGGGCGGGCCGCAGCGTGCGCCCGTGCAGCTTATAGCCAATCTTGGATACCAATGCAATAGTGCCGGGCTCCTGCCCCTCCACGGGAGCATGGAACAGCGCCTCGTGTTCATAGGGATCGAACTTGGCTCCGACAGGGTTCAGTCTGAGCAGGCCATGCTTTTTAAACACTTTCTGAATTTGTACTTCTGTCATAACAAGACCTTCGTATAAGCTCTTCAAGTGAGGATTGTCATCTTTAATTTCTTCTTTTGGAACACTTTCTGTTGCTTTCTCCAAAATGTCTGCAACTTCTAGTAAGTCCTTACAGAAGCTCTGGATCCCTGAAAATGTATAAAAGAGGAGAAAACGGGATTAGTCCACTGAGGGAAACAAGTGTCAAAAAAACACCAACCTCACAACCCCAAAACCTACAGCAATAATCTGAACTCTTAAACTTTTAAGAAGATATGTGATACTGTAATCATTTGGGGTAAAATGTCCTTTCCAGTTCTGGATGATAATAAAGAACTATTACAGATACCTTGAAATCCACACCATCTCCTCTACTTCTATGGAACAAAATGTTATTTCAACTCAAAAGAGCTAAAGTTATGCAAATAACCTTACAATAGCAGTTAAAATTCTTACCAAAGTTACCAAAATCTTCAGATGGCTTCATGTAATTTCCTCACATCTCTCTCGTCACCTGAAGTTCAAAGCATTATGTTGCCCTATTCCTACCCTTCAATCTGATGTGGTAAAAATATTTGCAGAAGACAAAGCATGTAATCAGACTGACACGGGTCCCAAGAGATGAACAGGGCTTCTTCCTTGAATGAACTCACACCTCTCCCTACCACTACAAACCTCTTTTACAGAGTCAGCAGCTGTGCCTTGCAAATACTGAGCAATTTCCAAGTTAATCATAGTCCTTGTCCTGAAGCTGTTGTCTGGCTCACACTTAAGACAATCTGGACTAATCTCACTTAAGGCACTAGCAATCAAGAAAAAATCAAAACGGTTCAATAAAATAACATTTTTACATAGAGATAAGCAAAGGACAAACAGCACTGGGTTGTGGTTTGGTTTTTGGTTTGGTTTTTTTTAAGCCAGAATCAGCCTTTATAACTCTAGCTCACATTTTGGATTTTTTTTTCCTTACCAAGAAGTGATATGACCATTACCAGAGGACAAACCTTTGGTTTAAACAAAACAACCCCGTAACTATGGAAGCACCTTACAAGATCTGTGGGGATCAGCTTGTTCTTGGGAAAGAGTCTCTCTAACAACTGCACAATTCTGCAGAGACTCAAGCTCTTTACAGAACAGTAACAATGTCCACGTAGTTCCAAAAATCTGAAAAAAACCCATCATGGTTTTAAACTAAAAACTAGAGCTATGATTGGGGTTGAACTGTACCAAATATAGATAAACCAGCTGTCTAGTTATCTGGATCAAACCAAATAACCAAACTCTTCAGAAGGTGGTTTGGTTCGGTTTTTTATTGTTATATTTGCAAATACCTGTGACTGCAACTCTGAATTTATGCAAGTCTCAGAAATGAGTTTCTGTTTCTTCAACAGAACAAGCAGTCATGCACAAGCAATAAAACTTACAGATTATATGTAATTTAGTTTTCAAGATAAATTCATTTCTATTGTAGCATCTCTGAGCTCAGACATGACTCAAAGTCCTTTGCAGTAAGCAGAACATTAGTGAAACAATGCTTATTGCTAATCAACCTCAGGATGAAGCACTCAAACATCCATGAAAAAGAGTGCAAGAGTACTATGTACTTTTTCTTACAGTACGCATTAACTGAAGACCCTGTATTAAGAAATTAGAACTTGTGTATTCAGAATTAAACTACACAGCTGTGTATGGTGTGTGGCGAAAAAAAACAACTCATTTTTTGAGGCAGAGTGGCAGTCAAACACCAGGATAAAACAGCACCCTTCTGCTGCAGCATTTGCACACAATTTCTGTTTTACCGATTTGTGTTGGAAATGTTAAAAAGCTAAATCAGATGTTAGCAGCCTGGCTCTTGAGGAAGCTGTGCTTCTAGCACTCCTCACAGCCAGTGATTGTGCATTCCTACCCCTGAAAAGAATCCATTCATTTAGAAGTATTACTTGTATTTGGAAGCTATGGCCTTCAATAGAACAGTTATTCAACTGTGAAAGGCTAAAAAAAAAAAAAACCACAAAAAATACCCCAAAATCCAAAAGAACCAAATTCAAAACAAACACTAAGAACAAAAACCAAACAAAAAAACCAAACAAAAACCAAACAAAACAACCCCCCAAAACCCCCAACCAACCAACAAAACAAAACAACCACCACCCCCTCCCCGCCCAAAAAAAAAAACAACAAAACCAAAACCAACCCACAAAGCCAACCAAAAACCCAAACCAGAAGGCAAACCAATATTCCATGCTCTTGGTCAGATCTGAGACCAAAGTAAGTGAAAAATGCAAACTTCAGGCTGCAAACTTAGTAAAAAAATCTGCTAATGCAGTATACGTTGTAAGAAACCAGATACCAAATGTAAAGAAAATGTGAGCTGTTGACTTCAGCAGTTTAAGTCTTGCCCTTGGTTGGGGAGATGGTCACAATTCTGATGCAAATAGAAGAACTGTTCAAACCTCTCTGCCTCAAGTTTTTAAACCAAGTAGACAGAATCATTGGGAAGTATAACTTGTCAATACTGCAAGGCCAGTCAGCTTAATTCTTCCAGGAGCCTCCACTCACCGTATAACTTTGCCTCTTCTACCAGTTTCTGGCTTCTTTGCCTTATGTTTTCTGCATCTGCCAAGGCGCGCCTGTACTTGTCCTAAAGAAGAAAAACCAGTAACAGAAGAGATTTTATTCCTCCTAGTCAGGCAGCTGACAATAATTCACACCAGCATATTCAGTATAAAACAGCATTTTAAACAGTTTCATAGCCTAAATCCACCATTTAGGGCAATCTGAAACAACATGCAATTACCACACCATCCCTCCTACCAAAACAAATTTTTGCTTCACTTTACAAGGACGGAAATGAGGGAAAGGAAATCAGCTGGTTTTCTAGATTCTCAGTTATTTGTCACCAGATTAGCTGGAAGAAACCCAGTATTTCTGCTTTTTCTGCTGTGTGCGCCCAGAAATCCTTCGTCAGTCATGAGATACACTGACACTATGGCAAATCAGATTCAACCCAGCCATGACTTTCAAACCATCTCTTCTTTCTCCATACATACCACAGAGTGCCCTCCAGTTTTCTCAGCCTTTACAAACTATGAAGCCTAACTCATCTGTTGTTCAGGTCAAGTTTTGGTCTATTCCTAGAAATATGGCCATTTACCAGCAGATGTATGAAGGTGTGAAATTTAATAAAATTAATAAAATATAAATTCAGGCTGAGTGCTTCACCACCTAACCCAGAATGGTGGGCTTCCATCCTGAACATATCTGACCTTCATATGCCAGCGAACAATCTCAAAACAGATTAAAAACAGTCAACAAGCTTCCTGAGGAGCTGCATTAGGCAACCAACAGCAAACAAAGACATTAAATGACATCTCAAATTTGTCCTGCACAGCTCTGGGAAGGTCTACAGAAAGCAAGCTCAATCCATGTAAGATCCATAGGTGCTGGTTCTATAGAGGTGCTGGGCTACCTCTCCAAGTCTCAAATGCTCCAGAAAGACATTTTATATAAAGCACTCATTAATGCCTTTGCTTAGCGGCCATCTCCCACCTCTCAGGGCATCCTTCACCCTCTGCTGGAGTTGTGCACAGGACAGAATTCAAGAGGCCACACGAGGCCACACAGAAGGAATGTGATGCTTCAGCCTCATGTCTGAAGGGCTCTCCAACAGACAAGGTTTGAAACTTCTTAACTACGGCACACGTACACTACTGTATAAAAGCCAAGCATCATTAACTCTGACCTTTGGAAAGTCAGCAGCTGTTTCCGTAAAGTCTACTCTTAACACACAGAAATGCATGCACCAGAGACACACACTCACACCCTTCTATGGCTCCCAAAAATTATTTCTCCACTCAGCAAAACCTATGTGAAAATCAGTAACAAGTTTTCAGGCTGGAGAAGGTCCAATTCCATCCAGAAACTGGGAAAAAACTATACAATATCTTAATTTTGGACTAGAGATGCATCCCACATCTTGTAGTACATGTATTCTTAAGTTTAAATAAATCATCAAATTGTGGGTTTTATTCAACTAAACAGGAGTCACATTAACTGTATACAGACTGTGCACTAGGAACTCACAGTAGAGGCTCTTGGGCACACAATTTGTGCAACCTAATAGCTCAGAGACACTTACAGTAACTTCTTTTAGTTGTTCTTCCAGTTTGGCCTTTTCTTCAGCCAGCAGTTTTTCAGCAGAGCTGGGTTCCACCTTCTGCTCATTTTGGCTCTGACTCTGGTCCTCTTCCAAGTTCTGGCCAGTGTTTTTCTGCTGTGTTGCTGCACAAAGCAGTCGTGGAGATGTTCTACGGCAAAAATATGGACATTATTATTCTATTGCTTATTTTGTAAGGTATTAGTATTTTCTAGACATACCAGACACTTTTGCCACATAATGTCCACAAAATTCTCACATCAAAGCAAGAATTCACACAATTCTAGGCCTGTGAATACTGTGTGCAGAACCCTCCGTCAGAAGCAACAGATGTCCGGCTATTTAAACTGTAGCAGAAAATAACTGCTGCAAAATATCAGCTTGTAAGTGTCCACTACATTCAGTTTATAAAGTCACAGCACTTCTAAGGGGAGTATGAGCTCGTTTTCTGCACAGTGCTCTATCAGGAAACAAATTCCGTGATGCAATCGCCGGCAACAGCCTCCCTGAAAACAAACGCGCAGAACAGGGCTTGGCCGCTGGAGCGGCATCCCCCGTGCCGCCTGTCCTGCAGTATCGCCAACACCGCGGCAAGCACGGGCCTGCCTGCATAAATAATGGCTCTTCATCCCTTCTGACGCTTCCAAGGCTGAGCGAGCCGAGCCACCCGGACGGGGCTGCGGGATCAGGGCCGCGCTGACACAAGGGCTCGGATCCCCGCCCGCCGCATGGGCACTCCGCGCCTGGAGCCCTCCAGGCTCCCCGCAGTGCTGGGCCGGGCCGGGCCGCTCTCCCAGAGAAGAGCAAGGGAGAGCGGCGAAGAGCGGCGGGGGATGGGGGGCGGCCCCGACCCATCCCGGCTGTCGGACGGGGCTCCCTGGGGCTTGGGACCCCAGCGCGGCGGGGCCGAGCCTCGCTCTGCTCCCGGTCCGGCGGTGCGCGCTGCCCTGGCCCGAATGTCCGATGACGGGCGGGCGGCGCGACCCCCTCACCTCAGCGCGACGCTCAGCAGCGGGAGGCGCGGGCGCAGCGCACCCCGCACGCACTGGGCCACGGCCGCCATGGCGNGCCCCGGGCCGAATAGGCGGCTATTCCGGGGCGCGGCGGAGCGCCCAGAGGGGCGCGTGCGCCTCGTCCCCGGTGACGCGCGGCGGGCGGGGCCGCGGGCGGGGCGCGTGCCGGGCGGCCATTTTGTGTGGGGCGGGCGTGAGGCGGGTTCGCCGTCAGATTGCTGCCGGTTGCACGATTCACATCGTTCCTGTCCGAGCTGTGACTGGAAAAGTTTGAAGATTTCAGCTCATTTTAAGTGTTGGATCACCCCGTTACCAATAACACCCTGTAGCACCCGTCAGCAGTTTGCAAAGCTCCACACAGAGGTTTCTATCCTGTGTCCGCACAAGCTCGCTGTAACTGTTGTGTACGCTCTTGCTGGACAATAATTTAATTTAATGAAACCTTGATCTTTTATTAAATAGGATAATGTTGCTAAGCCACTAGTTCCAGATTTGGCCACCTGCTTGTGCAAGCTGTTTGTGCAAGTGTCCCGTGTAACTGGAGGCTGTGGGAACTCTGCTCCACCATACTGGGATACCTGAACTTGGGCAGTTTGTCAGTTTCTTTGTCAATATCCTGTTAAAGGGGAGGAAAAAAATCGAGGTCATGTATTTATTGTACAGCCGTGAAGCTGAGTGCTAGATTGTGCACAGATTCCTGAACACCAGCTGATAGCCTGATTCCTGCATGCGTTTGTGCACTCTGCAAATGAAACCTGAAGGATAAAGATGCAGATGCCATAATGCAAATTTAGTAAATGCTACATTTGAATGAATAATTACAGTATTTACTAAAAAAGAAGACGTAGAAGACATTTTTGACTTGTTGCATGAGAAACCTGCAGGACCTTGCTCAGTGCAGTGGAACTTTGGCAGAGTCCACCGAGGTACCAGGATGGCCTTTATTCGGCAGGTTGGTTTGCCTGGGATGGGCTGTGTCACAGCCTGTGCAGAAAGCAGGACAAATGGTACATGAGGTCAGTGCCCTCATCCCATGGCAACTTTATATCCCACTGAGCCTTATTTTTCCGAAGGCTGTTCTGTGATGTGACACTGGTACAGGCCCATGGCTTGCCTGTACAGAACACAGCAAAGAGGAGGGTTGTGTCCCATGTCCTGTCTGTATGGAGTGGCTGTAGTGTGGTCAGTATCTGCTTTCCAGAAAGTTGATAAGCCACAAATTTCAAGCTTCATCCTCAGAAATGCTGAAAGAAATAATTGAGGAAGTTTATTAAGATAACGCTGAGAAAGAATCAGAGAGAGCAAGGAGAAAACCAAGAACAGCCATAAAGGATGATACCCATAGAAAGCCATGAAGAAATGAGACAGAAAAAGCAATCGGATCTTTAGGTCTGATGTTTTAAAAATGTTTCCTGAAAAGATTATTAGTTACAAAACCTAGACAAGCAGTCTGTCTGTCTCATCTTTCTTGTCCATTGTTTTTCCCAACATCCTTAGCATGTAGATTCCTATTTCAGCTTGTCTCCAGTTCTCTGCTGACCACCATCTTTGGAAGTTGTGCTTGATTAATGATTGATCAACAAAAAGGTTGAGAAGAACCCACAGCCAGCATGTCTCAATAACTGCAGATATATATTAAAGTTAACATGTCTGGAACAATATCCTTCTTGTATTAGAAGCCATTTACCCCAAATCACATTTCACAGGCCTTCTGCAAGTAACTTTTCAAGATAACACACAGTGAAAATGCATTTTGTTGTGAGTCGTGCGAGTTGAAGAGCTGTCATGAAAAACCTGCAGCTGGCTTAGATGCTGAGGGCTCAAGACTAAACAACGTCTGCAGCTTCAGAAGAACATACAAGTTTACTGGAGCTTGTTTGCATCGTGGCTGATGTTGTCTGTAAGTACTGTCCCACTTTGACCAAAAATCCCCAAGACTTTTTCATGTCTTGTTTTGACTCAGGCTATTGCAGGCTGTTCTGGTTTTATTGCAGTGCCAGCTCATGAGTCGGGTGTTTTTAAACTCAGCTACCGAGTGTTCAGTGTCTGTTGCTGGACCTGGTTGGCAGTCATAGTGTTCAGGAACCAGCACAGTTTTTTCTCATCTAGTCTTCTCCATATCAAGCGATCTTTGGTTCTTCACATAAATACTGGGTTTGAATATGAATTGAGGATAAATAATGCTTATTCTGAGTTCTAAACTGTCAATCATCATCCCTGTATAGGCCGTTCACTTAAGAGTTGGACTCAGTGATTCTTGTGGGTCTCTTCCAACTCAGAACATTCTGTGATTCGGTGAACCGGCTGCTACTTTTCAGCTTGTGGTTTGAAAGTGGCTCTAACCTCTAATTTCTGTGAGCTAGTGATAGAATCAAGTAGTCTGGATATCATTCCCACTTCCTCTGGTGATTAACTTTGTGGTCTTGGGCAGTTACTTAACCTCATTTCTCCATTTCTGCGACTACAATTAAGAGCAGTAATTTTTCAGTACCTTACAAGAAAGTTGTGTAGCGAGCACAAGGGAATTTCTGTGTTATTTTGAAAATTCAAAACATTGACTGAATAAGTGTCTTTTTTATTATTAATATTGCACTTGCAGTAAAGAAACCCATAATTCTTCAAGATGAAAGATGCCACAAATGTAAGATTTGTGCTTGAAAACTTAAATGAAAAATTAAGGCATTTCTGTTTTTCTAAAAAAACCCCAAACCTAGTTCTGTCTCCTAATGCTAAGATGTATTGATATTCAAGCAGCAAACAGAATGCCATTACATTTGTGTTTCAGATACGAACTTTATTATTAATGTTTTGAGGGTAAAGGAAGAGGCTATCATATCTTCTCCAATCAAATTTTATATCCCAGCCAGAATCAAATATTGAGCTGTGGTGGGAGCAAGCTTGGTGGGGGAGAACCACCAAAAATATCTCTGTAAATATTCTAGCAGTGACCTTTCAGGCCAGTAACCAGGAAATACCTAAATCAAATTAAAAAATATTAATGTAGCTGTAAGACTGTTACTGAACTATATAGCAGTGAAGACAAACATTCATACCTGTGCCCTTTAGAAAAGATCACAGATCAGACCACATAGCCACAGTATTCCATAGTCCGCTCTGGGAAGATGTCTAGTGAAAAATTAAGAGACTGATCCTTGTGTATAAAATAATAACAATTTTTCTTCTATAAGGGTTATGGAGACTGAGGATCAGATACCCCATGGGTCCATTTCAGACAGAGGACAATAAAGATTAAATCAGTACTTCAATTCAGAAACTTTTAATCCTGAAATGCAGGTTGGGATGTGTGTGTGTAGGGAGACAACCTTATTTGCTTTTAATTAGAGCAGTACTAAAGTAGTTAATCTGTACATTCAGAATTTGTCATTTTTAATGTAAACATTTTAAGAAAACTCTCCCAGGAGTGAATATGTAATACTTACATTCTGCCTAGTTTCTCCTTAGGCTGAAAATACAGAATCATACATCTTGCTCTGATTATAAAGAGTACTTTTGAGTTCCCATAGCCTTTTGCTAACTAACAAACCCTAGTTTGAAGGGTGTATTTTGTAACCATCTTGTTGCCTGGAGAATGTTGTCGCTGTGTTGGAAATCTAATAGCTGTAGCCACAGGGCTCTGAAGAGCTCTAATTAGAGCAATTTAGAATAACAAAAGTTCTGTTCCTGGGAGGACACTGAAGTGTTCCTTCCCCAAAGCAGCATGCCACAATTTCAGAGGCAATTTATTGTAATATAATGCATAAATCATCTGGTATCCCAAGGATTTACAAATCTGGCTATCTATTACAGTTCTCTTAGCCCTCATGTTATTGGGGACACTCATATATGCCTTGTAGCATTCCTGGAGATAGAAAAATGGAAAAACTGTGTCAATCAGGCATTGTCTATCTTACTTTATTTAGTTACCAGTCAGAACCAAGCTGTTCAAATTCACAGAGACAATTTACTGTCATGCTGATGTGGCTTTCCACCTTGAGACAAAATTACTGAGCCTTGCGAAAAGAGTTGTCAAATCCATTGTGATTCTCTGAGTGTGGTGTCATGGATTTTCTTAATATTTTTTTCATAAAAATCAATTGTTGCATCTCAACTTACCAGAACAATTGGACGGAAGGGGAGATCAGCACTCTGGTCACATTCAGGTTTGATGAGAAGACAGCAGTTGTTGGTCTCTATTTCTGCACACAGGCCAACAATGGAAATGCAGTTACTGGAATAGTACTTTGACATTCTGATCTACATTTTCCTCTATTAATTTTTCTTTAGGATTTGATGAATTAGTTGCTGTGGGCTTGCTTCTGCTGCCCTTGTGTACAAGTGATTTGTATTAGTCAAAGCGAGTTCTGTATAGTGAAGGATTGCCAGGCTGGATGCTGGCAAATAGGCTGCCAGTAGCACCATAAAAGCCTGAGATGGCTATTTATTGCTCAGGTGTGACTTTCTTATGACATATTTTTTGTGATGACTGACAGGATGTTGAACGGCAGGGTTGGTTGGACCAGTGCACAGAGCTCTGTTTCGTCACAATGTTTTAGGGCTCAGAATCCCAGTGCAGTCCCATCGATAGGCTGTTCTCCGAGCTCCCAGCTGGCTGACAAAGGGAGAGTGCTCATTCTGGTGACGTTGTGCAATGGTTTTGAAAAGCTATGAATGAAAGAAGCATAAAGCAAAATTTTAAGAAGGTTGTCTTCTGCTTTTATTCAACTCTAGAAAGCAGCAAGAGCTTTTAATTGTATTTCTATGCCTAATTAATGAGGGGATGAACACTCTTGTGGGACCACTGCTGTGCTCCATTTAATCCTAATCTGGCTAGATGAGTCTGACCAGAATGGAAACAAAGAGTTTGGCTAAAAATAGCCAAAGGGAAGAAACAGCTCTCAAAAATTTGCCATATAAATAAAATCTGCCTAAACACATTTTTGGTACTTTGTGTGAAGATCACAGTCTCTGAAGCTGGACTCAAACCTGTCCCTAAAATGAGTGCTTCACACTTTGTTTACTTTCCACAAGCATCTCTGAAGGTGCAACTTCAACCATTTTACAGGAGCTCATATCATCATTAAAGCTAGGCCGATGACATTTAGGGCAAGTGTGTGTTTTGTCAGATTTTCCTCAAAATCATTTGGGTTCTGTTATTATGGTATATCTCCAGGTTTTGGATATAAAATTTCAATGTAAATCTTGTGCCAGGAAGGTACAGACAGAACTGAAGGAAAGCACTTGTTTTACACCCACAGTGTTTGCACCTTGTTCAGAAAGCAAGAACATGGCTGCTTTAAGTTTTCTAGCAGTTGTCACCCAAACTACTTTCACTGCTCTTTTAAAGGTTACCTCAGATTCATGAATCACCTCAGGTTAATGTGTTATTAATCATCAGAAACTGAATGAAAATTATTGGTTCAGCATTGTGAGTACTCTTGTGCTAGATGTTTATAAAATAAAATATCAAGAAGGGAATATATACTTTAAGGATAGGTGTTAAATAGGAATTCTTCTGCTGTAGATGAAACCATGTAGTCTTTCCTTCTGACTCCATTACCAGCTCCTGGTCTCTGCACTGTTCTCTGCTCTGATCAGACGAGCTGTTTCTCATTGCCTTTTCAACACATCACTGGTCCTTGGCTTTTGCCCTTATGTTGTTCTTTCTCCTTCCTCCGCTTTTGATTTCTGCACTTCACTTTCCATGGCCACATCTGCTGTGTTTAGAGTGGAAGAACCTCTTTAACACTGCTGCTTCCACCTCTGATTACTCATTCCTGGGTTTTACTGAAGCTGTTCTCCCTTAAGATCTCACTGTGATCAAGAACACCTTCACCTTTTCGATACTGACCACTGCTTCAACAGCACCATGTTCATCTGTAGAGATGGTGTGACTGGCACCTCCTGCTCTGCTCCATGATGGTGGTGTTGGGTGGTAATTATTAATGTGCTGTGGGAAAGCATCGAGGTGGAGAGTCTCTGCCCCACCACGGCTTCTCTTTTAGTTCATCATAATTACCAAACAAAGCAGGCTCTTCCATTTCAACAAAATAGCTTTTCTTGTGACTAGTGATGTCTCTATTTTATTAGACCACCTTTCCTTGCTTGTTTAATTTGTATTTTACCACTCTTAAAAAAAAAAAAAAAATTATCCTATGTCTTTTTTCATGTGTTTATTACTTTTTTATGATTCCCCAAGTGCTTTGGCTGGCAAAGTCTTAATGAATAAAAGTACTGTCATGTAACAGCTATAAAAATCCACTCCCTCCTTGGAATGGGGCATGCAAGTTTGAAGGTGCTGAGGAAAGTAAGAATCATATAATCATAGAATACTTCAAGTAAAATCAGAATACATAGGAACAATATTTGTAATACAGTTTTGCAGTTATGAACTGTTGAAACATTGGTCTTCCTCATTCTGCATTATGCACAAATACTAAATGGTGTATTTGTACTATTTTTACAGTGTTGTTGGCTCTGTAGGACAGATCCACCCAGACTAACTTTGTATAAGTTGAAAGCTGACAGTAGTCAGGAAGTACCAAAGAATTCTGTATGAGCTAGAAAACCTGCTGAAGTGTCCCGGCACATTGTCATGCTAATTAACCCTGAGCTGGTTGTGCTTTTGGAAAGCTGGAGCACCCGAGGCAACTTCTATCTCATGCAGCTCTACACTGCTCTGCAGATAAATTAGTAACTGTCTACACATTGATATGACAGTTTTTCTGTTATTTGGGACAGAGGGAGCTGTTTGGGACTGTTGGTTGTTTTTCAATAACTATTATTAATACTTTGGTACAAACCCAAGTGAATAAAATATGGATAAACAAGAAATTGAGGATTCAGAGATAACTCTGAGAGCTGTAAAGTAGATGCTGTACTTTTCTGCCAGAAGACAGCATGACAAACTCAGAGGATCTGTTCTCATGGTCCTCTGCATTGCAAATAACTGTGTTTCAGAGCCAAGTTCTCCATAAACTGCAGCTAAACTATGTAGATCGTGTTAGCAGTTGGCCAGCACAGCTACAAGCAAGGTCAAGCAAGAGCATAGCACAGGAAATATTTATGCATTAATGGCAATTTCGCTGTTACAGCTCGTGGTTTGTAAGGAATAATTTCCCAGCTGGGGGCAGTTCCAAGGCAGAAAGCAAATTTACCCAGCTTTTTACTTTTCAGATATTACCTGCCTTTGTAAGGGCTCTGCAGATCATGAAGTGTGTGCAAAATGCTGATAAAGTCAAGTGATGACTTGAAGTCAGTCTCAGCTTCTCCAGCAGAGCCAGTGAATGGGAGGGACAGGATACATTCGTTTTCATCTGGTGACACAATGGGATGGGTTAACCCCGGCCAGCAACAAAGCACCCACCAGCCCCTCTTTACATCCTCCCACAGCAGGAACGGGGGAGAGAATTGGAAAGGCAAAAGCAAGAAAAACTTGCGGGTCAAGAAAAAGACAGTTTAGTAATTGAAGAAAACAATGAAAAAGGCGATCACCACTGCTCACCTACAGACTCATGCCCAGGCAGTGTCTGAGCCATGACTGCCCTGGAAAGACTCCCTCCCCAGTTTTATTGCTGAGCATGGCATATGGCATGGAATAACTTTTTGGATAACTTGGGTCAGCTGTCTCAGCCGTGTCTCCTTCCAGCCTCCTGTCTGCCCACAGCCAGTTTGCTGGGGGATAGAGGGAAAACTGAAAGTGGCCTTGGCACACTGTAAGCACTGCTCAGCATTAGCTAAAAATCAGTGTGTTATTAACACAGTTTTAACCATGAATCTGAGACACAGCATCTTACAGGTTGCTGTGAAGAAAATTAACTCCATCCCAGCCAGAGCCAATACATAAAATAATAGGTGGTTCTGACCTTACAGTGAGATTAACACTCTACTAACTCTAAATATGACCTGACTCTATTTGTATCTTCTCTTTTTATTTTCTTTAGTTCATGCTAATGATATGTATCCAGTTGTCATAGAGAAATAACAGTATTTAAACTTCTAATACATTTTATGAAAGCTATAAGCAAAATTTTCAAATGGAATAGCTGAAATTGTGCATCAGATCTCTATTTATGCACATAAATATTTTGGTCTTCAGACATGTCCTTCACTTGTAGTTACATAAAATTTATAATAGGCTTCATTTTACACTGGTTGTGTATTCATTAGTTTTTGTTTGCTTTTCATGACATATTTTCAGTGTATATTTAGGTGGAATTCTAGTTAAGTAAATCTGTAACCTAGATAAATATAAACCTCTGGTTTAGAGAAACTTGTTCCTGTAGAATTGTCTCTGTTTTCTTCTAGAAAAGCCTGTGCTGCCCTGTGGTGAAATATCGCTTTGTTTAGGGACTTTGTGGAATGTAATTTATAGCGATCCTCCATTTGACCTGTAAGCACTCCTACTTTACTTGAATGCATGTTTTTATGTGAAATTTGTTACATTTATTTCTGGAATGGAAGACTACTTGGAGCAGAGAAGCTGAGATGACATATAATGTGAGATGGAGGTTGTATTAGGCTGGAAACAGTAATACTTTTCAAAACCAAGCAGTGTTTAGGCATAGAAATGGTAAAAGGGTAAGTGAGCGTCAGGCTTCATTTTGTTTGTCCAGTGAGACCACTGTGGAACTTCTGTATCTGTCATTTGGGCTGACTGAGTTTTCTGTCTTTCCTCCCATGTCAGTAACAAAGTAAGTGATCCAGGTGCTAAACCTGTTCAGTCCTGTTGTAAACAACTCATATCCCCAATACGTATGTACTCATATCCAACAGCTGTTCCAGAAGTGCACAAGTCTTAGTAAATCCTGTTCTATTTCCACCAGTCCCATACTGATACCTGTACTTATCTGTTTTTAGGCACCCAAATCACTTTTCAAACATCAGTTCTATCAAATAAGTCGGCACAAATCTGTAAGGCACAGTTCTCCATGTACGGTATCTACCATATCATAGGAGCTGCTGTACAGGCTCCTCTGTGCATGCCAGAAGAAGGGCATTTCAAAGATTCTTAAGACCCAGCAAGTTGCTCTCTGTCTTGCAGGCAGCACGCAGCTTTGCTTCATTTGGGTGTATCTGCCTGTGCATCCCCTGTGTTTGTGTGTCTGCTTGGCTTTTGGCAAAATTATTTATGCACTTTCCAGTCTGCCTTTCAGAATCATCCTGAGGCCTTTTGTTTGGCTCAGTCTTCTGGTCTTCAGTCTGTTTTTCCTGGCTCTGCTGTCATCTGCTTTACTGCATTTCTTGTGACTCTTACTCTTGTCAGTGGTTTACCCAGCTATTTCAGAAGATGTTTTGAGTTTTGACTCTTCCATTTTGTACTCTGTGAGTTGGCCAGAAATGTGAGGGTCACCATAACCTGGATTTGAGTCATCTGAGTGCATCCTTGTCTCATGTTGAAATCCTAAATATTTACCAGCATGTTCTTCTTGCTTTGAACCCTAAGACAACACCAGTACACAGACTTTTAAACCAAACCATTGGCCTGAGAAGGCTTGGGATGCTCCTTAAGATCCTCCTTCTGTAGCTTTGGATAACCTGTTCCTTCTAAGTGAATAGAAAGGGAGATCAAATATTTGGTGCTTGGACCATACTGAAAATAAACCCCATTGCATTTCACAACAAATGCTGCCCCAAATGCCACAGAGAAGTGGCAGCCAGCATACAGCAGATTAGAAAGATCTGTTATTTTTCTAAAGTTCTGAAATGAAAAGAACATGCCTGTGAATATATTTAAGCAATATATTCTTTTTATACTGTACTTTGTGTTCTGTAAATGTCCCCGAAAATCAATAACAACAAATTGTACCTAATGTATTGTGTATTTTGCACGGAAACCAAGCCCTTCCCCCTGATTTATTAGTATTTGGAAAAAAGTCATTGCACATAAAAATATTCTATTAAAAATAGTAATTCACGATGTTTTAATATCTTTTTCCCATGGTTAAAGAAGAGTAGGAAGTATAGGAGTATTTTTTTATTGCTCTGAAAATATTTCTATTTTTTGACAGTAACTGGCATCAAGAACAACAACAAAAATAATAAACCATACTGAGTATTTGTCCCCTGATGTTTTATGTCTACTCAGAAAAGATAGGGTACAGACAGTTGTTCAGCTGCAGTAAAGTTCTCATTTTTATTGTGCAGAGCTAAATTTATCCTTGCTGTAATTTTTCTGAAATCAGCAGAGTTATTTTTGCTAGGCATGAGAGTGACCTGCTCTGATTGTATTGCTGTTCTAGGAGGGGCTACACTTGAGCAGATTTTCTTCCCTTCAGTTGAACAGACAGGTACAGGTAGATTGTGTTTACCTCTACAACTGCTTGTATGATTATAGCCAGCACAGACAGGAGAGCACAGGGTCTTGAATCTGTGTCTTTCAGATGCAGATGAGCTTCTGTTGTTTCAGGGGAAGGATGCTGTTCCTTACCACATGCTTTATCTGAAAAGCTTTACCACAGACCTGATTAGGCAGAAGCCTTCTTCAGAAACAAATTTGGTGTAGTACTTATGAGATGTCCAGGCTTGGTATTTTGTAGAGAGTTTCCTGGAATCAAGGTGGGGAAAACTTTGGTTTTTAAAATAAGCTTCTAGTGTTGTATCAGAATATTTTGTGGTTATTAAAAAAAAACAAAACAACAAAACCAAACCAACAGGTGGGACAAAAAAATAGGCCGATGGGAATTTTTCCAAAGCTTCTATTTTAATAAAATAAACGTGTTAGAAAGGACTAGCAGAGTGTAAACTTTAGACAGAAGTAGGATCGAACTGAGATTTTTACATCCAAATTCAATTTTGATATTATTAATTTTCTCTCTGTTAGACTGTACAGACCCAGATTGGGGAAGTTCTTCACAAACTGAAGATTCATAATTCACTCTCAACCTTTCATATTCCAGTTTCCGTTGCATTGATATGAAAATCTGGATTTTTAATAGAGCTGATTAATTTTTTTCACCTTCCTTGGAAGTATCATGTTTCCAGAAATGCATATGGTTAGTTTCTGTGCTTATTTTTTATTTATTTTTAATGAGTTCTCTCAGTCTCATTGGTAGCATATGCATGATACAGGTTGCCATGGTAAACAATGAATTTTTTATTAACATTGTAAATATTAATTTAAAACATGAGTAGCTGGTAACTGAGATGTTAACACTGCTTTGGAGATTTTCCTGCTCCTGAGGTGACAGAAATTATACATGGAGTTAAAAATGTGAAAAGCGACATGTCTTGGGAAGGAGATTCTTTAGTGATAGCACAGCAGCCTAAGGGCACAGAAGTGTAGGATATTTGGACTGTGACGCAAAGACAATAGAAGATCAGACATAGGCTGCTGAATGTTATTACTAGAGATGACATGGAACCAAGGTTCAAGTTTTGAATTCCTTCGTTACATTTCTGGACTTTTTGCTGTCAGTTCTTTGCATCAGAGCGTGACCAACTGGCTGAGCTGAATCCAGGATAAAAAAAGAGAAGAGTGTGAAGAGATGTGATCAGCTTCAAGGCAGGGATGGGCAGAGGGCTGGCTCCCTGCAGTTTCATTTATGATGTTACATCTAACTTGCTGCTCTAATCAAGTAATTTTAGGCACATTTTTGAACGCTCCTAGTTACCCAAATTTCACTGAGCTCAATGGGAGCTATCTGCTAGGATGTCCTTGAAAATTCACTTTTCTAGGCATAGCATATCTCTTAAAACTCATGTCCTTCATCCATTGTGAAATTAGTCCAGTGCTGCTTTCTTTCTTGGAAGATAAGGAAATGGAAGTATTTTTAGATAGGGGGTAGTTTTGTCCAATGACTTTTTTGCATAACCTGTAGTTCCTGGTGAGTTTCCATTCATCCATGAAGTCCCTGGTGACAGAGTGTTAATTTTTCAGTATACATTTGCTTTTGGAGCAGAATGTTACAAGTTGGTTGTTGTATTGCCTTGGGACTTTGACTCATATTTGATGCTGTCACTGAAGAGTGATTTTAGAAGAAGCTACATGATAAGAGGTACTATCTTTCAGCTGATATGTTAAATTGAGGTCGCTTCTGTCAATGGCCCTCTTAAAAATCACCTCTGTGTCTTGTCAGACATTCCATTTCCCAGTGAAATTAATTCTAAAAATCAAGGACTGTGTCTGAGATATGACAAAGCCCATAATAGTGGCTCTGTTTGCCCCATCGTCTTTGGCACTACTGGTATTTCACTTACTATTTTTGTCAGGACTTATATTAGAAAACTCAATTTTACTCCGTTCTGTATCACAAAGCAGCATATGTCACCCTAACTCCACTGAGCAGAGTAAGATTACTACATGAAATCTTATATCATCTTATGATATATATGTACACACAAGATTACTCAGAAAATAACTTGTCGCTATTGTAGACACTTCATGGTTGCTGGAAAAAACACTCCATACTGAAGGTCACATGTATATATATACTGATTTAACAGCTCTATTCACCCTTTGCTAGAACAGTGCTGCTAGCAGAATGAAAAGAGACCACTAGATAAAAAAAAACTCAAGGAAAACTCTGATCCCCTCTGTTTAAAGGACTTAAAGGAAGTTCATTATATTAGAAGGAAATAGAACTTATTCACTACGTTGTTTTGTGAAAGTAAAAGCACTTTCAACTCCATTTCACCTTGGTCTCTATTATAAACACTCAAAAGGTGTGACAATATTGCCGTGCAGAATACCTTATTGATTTCAGCATTAGATGTGACTTTCAGAGTGTTAATTAATGGATTTGAATAATGCTGGGGATTTTTTTTTTCATTACTGATAAACAGTTCAGGTAGTTCAATGTCTCTTTCAGCTGAGATGTTATAAAGCGTAGTTCCTTTCAGATTCTTTGTAGACTGAAATCTTATTACCCATTCACATGAACAGGACCTTGGAAAGCTGGTTTTGGTGCATCTCTCTCCTCCATACTCTGCTCACTGTCCTGTATGCTTCTCTCCTTGATGCACTGCAGTAGTGATTTCAAGGGCAAGAAGGCTTCCCTTCTGCTGGTCTCAGGAGAAGCCACTTAGATCTTGCCATATTGTAACCTGTTGAAACGTAATGTTTACCATTAGTGTCCCGTGCTTTTGAGGTGGCTCCCAAAAGTCCAGGTCATTCTCTTGGTATTCTCATGGTGTTCTGACTTACTGTGCGCCTAGAACTAAAGTTCATTTTGCCTATGTGATGCTGGTTGTCTTAAAACATTTCACAAAACCACTAAGTTTCTCTTATTTCTGTGGAATGTATTGGATAAGAAGCAAAAATATTCTACATTCTTATTTTGTGCACAAAAATTACGTCCTGAGTGATTTATTTGACTTCTAACAGACGCACACTCAGTTTTTCACAAGGTTCTGATCTGTCTTTGTGTTAATTGATTTTGTTAATGGTTCCAGTGATACCTTACAAAAGAAGAATGTTATATGCGACCCAGTAGTGTTGTGTTCTTTGTAGTCCATGAAAGACACCTAAAATCTAAGCTCTAAAATCATTAGTTATAGATATAGGCAAAGGTCGAGGTCACTCTGTCAAATTCCTCTCTCTGTCCTATATCTTAAATAAAGAAATTATAAAGCAGCATAACATTTATGAAGTCTGGTGACAATACTTATTTTTATATAAAATTAGACTTATACTTGTTCCAGTTTGGAAATGCAATGGAAAAATTTCAGTGAACAAAGTTTCCAACCTGTTTAATAAAAATGGGGATCTCTTTCTGTATTATGTAACAACAACAACAACAAATCCAGCAACATCATTGTGCTTACTGTCAGTATCTCTGTGTGGAATTACTTCTTGATTGTTCAATGGCAGCAGAGTCTCTCAGCACTTTTACAGTAAGCAAGCTGGAACCTAAATTAACATTCTACCTCTTTCGTATAAATTTTCACAATTATATAAAATAAATAGATAGACACCTTTTGATATTTATTCAAGTCCTGAATGTTGAATTAAAATGCAGAACTTCCTAGTTATGTCAAATTCTGTCATGAAGAGTTCACTTGAAAACAATTCAGCCATTACAGAGAAGTATATGGCTTAGTCAGCTTATTTTTCTTTCACTTAACTTGAGTTCTAATGTGAAATTACTTTAAAAGCTTTGTTGCTGTTTTAAATGTTTTGCGGTCTTTCCTTCTCCACAGAAATTTCAGTTGTCATATTTAATTTAGGAATCTTTCCTTAATGAAATTTGTATTTATAAAAGTTGGCAACCTTGTAGGCAAAACACTGTGTTTATGCTCAGGTCAGATATAGCATAGACAAGAATGCAGTGCTATGGCTAGCTGGGATTGGTAATTTGGGTCAAGCTGCAGTTCTGGGCGCCACAATATAAAACAGGCATTGAGCTATTAGGGAGTGTGCAAAAGAGGGCCATGGGGATGGTGGAGAGCCTTGAGGGGAACCTGTATGAGGAGCGCCTGAGTCTGTTCAGCCTGGAGGAGGGGAGACTGAGGGGAGGGAGACTTCTTTGCAGTTACAACTTCCTCGTGAGGGGAAGCAGAGGGGCAGGTACCGATCTCTTCTCTCTGATGACAGTGACAGGACTCGAGGAAATGGCCTGAAGCTGAGGCAGGGGAGGTTTAGGATTGGATATCAGGAAAATGTTTTTCACCCAGAGTGGCTGGGCACTGGAACAGGCTCCCCAGGGCAGTGGTCACAGCACCAAGCCTGACAGTTCAAGAAGCATTTGAACAATGCTCTCAGGCACATGGTGTGATTCTTGGGGATGTCCTGTCTAGGGCCAGGAGTTGGACTCGATGATCCCTGTGGGTCCCTTCCGACTCAGCATATTCTATGATTCTGTGAATTAAAGTCATCCCTAGAGCCCCTGGTAATGGCAGCACTGTGCCCAATGCTCTGCATTGTGCAGGTGCTCTCAAACCTTCTCCTGGAAAAGTCAGCTGAGACAGCCAGCTTTGCATTGAAGGAAAAACATTTGCTTGATTCTTCTACTTGCAAAGGTTTGGGGTCAGCAGCCTGTGGCAAGGGATAGGAGCAAACCTCTGTAAATGGTTGAGAACTGAGATGTTCTTCCTGCAACCATGAATGTGAACCATTACCTGAACTGCTATTTCACTTGTTCAGTGATACTTCAGGTCTTATTTTGAAATAGAAGAACAACTTCCAGCATTAAAGATGTGGTCATTTTGTTCTGCAACTTGGCAGCATGGCTTGTGATGCAGGTTGCCTACACCAGTGTAATGGGAATGAAAAAGACTTTTGATGTGAGTTAATAACACTGAACACTTCTGCCTTATTTTGAATAGCTGAAAGTTATGCAGAGATATGATCTATAGGGCTTTGGGATCTTTCCACAGTAGGGAAAGGGACTTGTGCTACCTATATGGTAACTAACCTGTAAAAATTGTAATGGTATATGGAATGTACACAGCCTGCTTTTCTATAGCAGACACAATTTTGTTTGTTTTTAAGGCAGTATTTACAAGTAATTATCATTCTACTTTTTGAAATGTTAGCTTCTGCATCAGAACTGCTCTACCTGCTTTTTTTTTTTTTTAACTTTAGCATAAAGTTTTCTACCAAAACCTGCAATTTTGGTTTGAGCTAAAAGGTTGAACTCTTTTGAATTTGTGCTGAGTCTGTGCAGATGCTGATGAAGTGTGGGTAGACCTGCTATCCAGAAGGTGGATAAAGGGACAGACACACTCTTCAGCTAGAGGTTGGCATGGCTCATGCAGAGCATCAGATTGCTACGTGTGCAGTGTGGTGCAAAATCAGCCACTGTAGCCCAGCCAAGACAGGAATGGTTTAAGGTAAGCTTTGACCTTGTCCTGAGGAAATGAGGACTCACATATTCTCTCTTCTTGGCTCTAATGCAAAGGGAGTAATTCCAGCCAAGCAATGGCAACATGCAGCTCTAGGGCAGTGACACTGCCTGAGGCAGTGTTAGGGCAGTAACTGCTACAGACAGCTGCTAAAAATCTAGTTTTCATTTGTTAGTTTTGTACCATAAAAATATACATATAAACTCTCATAAACTCAAAGAAGCAGATGTAAACCACACAGGTGTTAACCTGATTAGATGTAGAACAAGAATGCCATAATATTAATGCATAATACTTCAAAATAGCATTCATTAATCTCATCCAAGTTACAAAGAGATTTCTGGGGAAGAAAGGGTACTACATTACAAAGATTACTAAGCCCCACTGCCTAAATCAACTTGGGCATTGCAAAGAATAAATGTCATGGAAAGTCAATAATATTTGGCTCCTGGGTGACCCATGTTATTTTAAATGTCATGCTCTGTACTAAATTGTGACTCATTTGGTACATGTTACTGATTTTTTTTTTTTTTTTAAATTATCTAGATTAGACTAACGAGAATTAGCCTGTGAAAGGAACAGTCACTCCTTGGCCATCCATTTCTGATTTTTTGATTCTTTAATATTGATAACCACTGCAAGGGGTCTAAGAGAAAAAGTCGTTCATAAACTAAAGGTGACTGAAATGCCTAGTAAAGATCTGTATCAAAGAAACCAAAGGTGTCAAATGCTGTGTGAATTCTGAGTCAGAAGTGTTACGTAGAGAGGCAGATACACTCACAACTCTTAAGTGTAGTTTGGGTCTGAATGAGGGTTTCATATGTACTTCAAATTTTCCAGAAAATATTTCACTGAAGTCGTGTTTATGCTAAAATAAACATCTTTAATTTATTGAGGTGAAAATGATAGTGTTTTCCAGTTATTTCTGTCTCTAAACTGTGCTTAAGCATCCTCCAAGTAATACAGATGGTTTTGATTGTCAAATAGTTGTTAACTTTGAATTCCAGATTGTTTTCTAGAGGAAAGTTGTTTTTTCTGGCTCTGTCAGAACAACTTCAGATTGAATATGGGCTGGTCTCTACTCTTCCTTCACATTAGTCATGTACTCAGTGCAACCAATGACTTAGTCTAACACATACTGAAAGCAGGAGGAGGTATTCTGTTGTTTAATAGGAGCTGGACTTCTGAAAGAAAAAAAGATCATCCTCTGAGATGAGAATCCAGTTTCCTTTCTGCAATTTTAAATATATTTCCTGACGTTTTTAACAAACATGAGAGAAATTTTAGAGAAGCATCTTTAAGTCTATGAGAGAAGTTGAATAAACAGAAATATCTTACCTTTTTTCTGTTCTAACCAGATAAATGCTTGATTATAGTGTCCTCCTGTATGACACCATGGAAGAGATCTGGCAGTTAATAGCTCTGTTTCAATAATTGTGTACTTTGGCTTCAAATAGCATTCTGAGTGGAAAATCCACACAGCAGGTGTCAGCTCAGGATTTTCAGAATTCTTCCTCCCTCTGCTGCCAAATCAGACACAAGTAACATTGTAAGGATTTACACTTAGGCTGTTTTTAATTCTAATTGCTTCTATTTTGCATTCCATCAGTCGTTCAACAGGTTTATTAAATTAATGAGGTTCTACAAAAATGCAAGAAGGGGAACTATGTGAACTGCAGCCTTGGTAGCATCTCTCAGTCCTTGAAGAGATTATGGAGGAAGTCATGTTGGAAGCTACTTCCCAGCTATTTGAAGAGCAGGAAGATAATTGAGAACAGCACTGGTTTACCAGGATAAACGATGCCTAACCAATTCATTACTTTCTAGAATTAAATGAATGCTCTGGTGTAAAAGAATAGTCGTGAATGTTGTTTGCCTTGACAAGGCTTCTGACATGATCTCCCACACCATCTTTGTAGCTAAACTGGTGAGACATGAATTGGGTAGTTTTGAAAAATTGGACTGTTTGATCAAAGAGACTCCTGTATGGTTTGGAATAAAACTGGCAGGTAACTACAACTGATCTTCCTCAGCAATCAGTATTGGGGCTGATACTGTTCAACATCTACATAGGTTTATAAAATTGTAGAATCATTTAGTTTGGGAAAGACTTATAAGTTTTCATGTCCCCCATATAACTCAGCACTGCCAAGTCCACCACTAAACTGTGTTCCTAAGGAACACTTCTATAGGTCTTTAAATACCTCTAGGGATGGTGACTTAACCAGTTCCCAGGGCAGCCTGTTCCAATACATCAGCCTAAAGGGGCAACACACGCCCTCAGCAAGTTCATGAGTAATGCTAAATTGTGTGTGTGGAAGGAGAGCAGTTGATATGCTAGACTGGAGCAGAGCTTCCATACAGAGGGACCTCAATAAATGGGAGGAATGGGCTGGTACAGTCCTTAAAATGTTCACAATACAAAGGCAATACTCTGCCAAGTTAGGTTAGTACAGGCTGGGGGCCAGCTGTCTAGAAAGTGGTGCTGCAGAGAGACCTGGGGGTCCTAGTGGGCAGCAAGGTGATCATGAGTCAGCAGGAACATGCCCAGAGCAGCGAAAGCCAGTTGCGTTCTGGGCAGCCTTGTCAGGTCTGTAGCCAGCAGGTCAAGTGGTTATTCCCCTCTGTTCATTACTTACAAGACCTCATGTAGAGAGCTTGTTCAATTTAGACCTGCTGTGCAAGAGAAAGAGAAATGAACTGGAGCAATCCAGCAGGGAGTGAGTAAGATGGTTAGAGAACTGCAGCATAGGACAATTAGTGCAAGGAAGAGTTGAGAGCACTGTGCTTGTTTGAACTGGACAAATCAAGGCTAAGGGAGGATCTAACTGCAGTCTTCCACTACCTCCAGGAGAGACAGAGAGAGGATGGAATTAGAAATGCATAGAAAAAGGGCCAGATGTAGTGGATACAAGTTTCTGCAAAGGAATTCAAAGGGATTAGTAAAATTTCTTAGATATGAAGTAGTTTTGTTTCACAGGGAGGGGAGGGTGTTTAAGTACTGGAATAGATTAGCTGGAGCGGTTGTGGAGTCTCCATCCTTGCAGATATTGTAACTTGTTAAGTCCTTGGGCAACCCACTTTCACTTTGGAATTCACTATGTTCTGAGGAAGAGATTGATCTTGAGGTCTTTTTCAAACGGACTATTCCATAATTATCCCGTTCTATATATCCCAGTCTTTACCTCTGGACATGACATCCTTCTGAAATGTAGGAGAGATGTAAAATGGAGATGGAAAATAAGTGTGAGGTTTGGAAATAATTCTGTGCATTTTCACAGAAGATGTTTTAGATCTTAGGTTAGTCCTTGAGTCGGCTCTCCTCCTGGTTTCCCTGGGTGTATCGATCCTTAGAAGTGTCACAGAACTCAGGTTGTGCCTGAATAAGAGCGTGGTCCAGCATGTAACTCTGAGCTGGCTTCTGCACTTGACCATACTGCTGCCTTGATAATGTGTAAGTCACTCGTTTGTTTTCCTCTCCCATTCTTTCCCTATTTAGACTGCAAACCTTTTGGCTCAGGAAGGGAATTTTAACTAGCTGTTTAGCATATAGCACACTAGGGCCTCATATTGGGTAAGCTTCTAAGTAAAACAGCATCTGAAAGAGAACAAAACTGTAAAAATGCAAAATGTTAGAGCTGGAATTTCTGTCAAACTACACTGGTTGTTTAACACTAAGAGAAAATGAAAGTCCTCAGTGTTGTACTGCTCCCAGAGAGAGACTTAAATTAATTTGTATTATAAATGGAAGTGTTAGCAATGGTGGCTGGAAATTGGGATTGAACTAGAGTGATGTGAAGGAGAGAGGCTGAAGAGCCTTGTTACAGTTAATGGGGCAAGACAGGGGAGAAGAATCTGTATTTGCTCATAAGACTCTGCTTGTGTCTTGGCTCCCTTCCCTTCCCTCCTCCCAAAATAAAAATAAAACCACAGGGCTTTATTTGAGACTGAAATCCTTATGTTACTTGGTGGAAGACTTTCTGTGGCTTCTGTAGTGTTAATTCCTGGAGGGTACTGTGAACGCTTGAGTTCCAATTACTGTTGATGTAAAGTGCTCACAGGATTTATGAGCCATAATTAAGGAAAGTAACTGATGTGGACTGCTGCCATAGTAGCCAACTTCACTGCCACTAGAATTGTTTCTGGCAAAGTACTGCTGTTTCCTTTGTTTCCTTTTCCAGAACAAGGAAGTGGCTGATCATGCCATGTCCCTGCAGCTTCTTACAAAGGCAGCTGGAACAACTGTTGAAACGAAGAGTTCAGAAACCAGCGAATAGTTCTAGTTGTGTTGCCACCCATGAGGCTATAGCAGAGCAACCATAATGCCCACTCCATGGGCAGGGGCAGATTAACTCACTCGTGGAAGAGCACTGTTATTACTTTCTCCTGGTCTGTGCAGCTGTGGGTACCATTGGGATATAGCACCTTGATGAAGCACCACGATGTGGTGCTTCAGCAATGTTAAATGCCTAAAGAGCCTCTCTTAGGTCCTACACACAACATCTGCCAAGGCAATTTCTGACCATTGGATAAGGGAAGAGTGAACTGTGTTTGCTGATTTCCTTACCTTTCCCAAACTGAAAGCCGACACCTGAGACAGCTCAGGATGGGCTGAAGCTTTTAAAAATATTAGTTCCCAGGAATTATTTGTCAGAATTCACCCTTCTCATTAAAACAACAACAACAACAACAAGGAGTCTTACCTAATGAGAGTATAAAGCTATGATTTAAATTACTCTGGAGATGATAATTCTAAAATAAATACTATTTTCAGGTTTATATTAACTTATCCTTTGCTCAGTTTTGCTCTGATAGAACTACTATGAACATACAACAGGTATATTGAAACTCAGAAAGCTTTAAATTTTATTTTGTTACTGCTCCCACTTGTCTCATTATTCTTTGTGAAGTTCCAGGATGTGACCTATAAGTGATTTGTAATTCTATGCAACTAGAAAGTAATGCTGGTCTTGCAGAAAATCACGGGACTCGGTGACAGGAAATGTGGGGTTTTTAAGCTTCATTATCTCTGTGGCCTCCAGCAAGTCATTGGATTTTGGTGTCTCACTTGTACCTATCTGTGTAAGTGGGCCCTGTCAAGTGCAACAGAGACTCAGTATCTATGGTGAACTTTTAATGGACTGTTGTGTGAAAGTTAATTACATGATTTTGTAAGTTTCAGCCCAAAATTTGGAGCTCACCCAGGCAGCACGTCTGGTGCAAACATAGCTGTTCTCAGCTCTGTTGTTTGGAAACTGGATTAAAGTGTGTGCAAGGGAGGAAAGCCAGCAACAATGCCTGAAGTTTTGAAGAGACACGGCCCAGTGCAGCTTCTGCCTTTACATGCAGCTTCTGCCTTTATATGCAGCTACATTGCTGTAGTAACACTGTTTGTATGATGGTCAGTATCACAGTGGAGCTTCAGAAGAGGAACTTAAATCCTTCTGAAATTATTAGGCTATGATTTGAATATCTTAATTAAATACGTAGTTGAGAAAAGGTCTCTTCCAATAGCAAATCTTCTGACAGAAAATTCTTGATCTGTGATAATCCTGGGAAAACTGATCTACGGTGTAACCCTGCACACGAAATAGATTAATAGATGGCCAGCAGTAACCTGATGTCTATATCAAAGATAACAGTCCTAATGGATTAAGGCTTTTTTTTGGTTGGTTCATTTTGTTGTAGATTATGATAACTGTTGTGCTTGGTGACACCTGGAAAATAGCTAAGTAAAGAGAGACCATTCTAAGGCGTAATCTATCATCTTTAATTTTTGTTGAAACACACTTGCAATAATGTACTTTATTGTTTTGTTTGCTGAAAAAGAAGTATCTATGCACATAATTCTGTAAAATTCAGTTGGACTTCTATTACTAGTATATTTTTATGTGATAAAGAGAGGGAGATAAAGTGATAAAAGAGACCTAAAAATCAGTTGAACTATACTGATCTCAAACTGTGTGCTGGAGTCACGAGTCTGTTTAACTGCAGTATGAAGAATTCTGATTCCTGAATACATTTTCTTTGGTCTGATGATTTTTAAATAAGTCTTTAAAGTTTCTGTATTTTTAAGGATTTTGTAGTTTTCTTTAAATTATGCAGGGCTAATGGACTAACTTGTAGCATAGAGAAGGCTGAGTAGAATTTTTTCCTTAGGCTCATGATTCTGGTACTTTTGCATGCCTGTCCTTCTAGCTGATCGAAATTTGCATTGATAGAAATTTGATTTGAGAACAGATATTAGCCTTAATGTCCTTGACATACGCACACTCTACAAGGCTAACACCTTACTTCTGGTTTTTGCAAGTGGTCTAATTAATGTCAGTGGAACTTGTCACCAGAATCAAGAATTTTTATGGGTTTGGGGACTTTTAAATTGATTCCAAATTAGACAGACATGAGTACTGTTCTAAGCTTTGACATCGAAAAGCGTAGCTGTGTGCTGCTAACCAGCTGCTGTGTTCCACTCCATGTGTTTGTGATTCCTCTGTCTCCCTTTAATTGTTTGATTAGCTGGGAGGTATTATTGGTGTCCATCAAGGGCTTTGAAATCCACGTATGAATGGTGGTATAAAAGTGAAAAGCCATTCTATGTTATTGCCAGAAAAAAGAGGCATTGCTTTGAACGTGGCCCATGCCACTTATCCTCAGTCACTCCCTTATCATTACTTGGCTTTATGAAAAAATAAATAAAACAATGGGGTATGACTGTGCTCATTAAAAACGTATTTTATTATTAAGCATCCTATGAAGAACATACTGTAAGATCAATTTTTGGCTTCAGCAGTTTGGGAAAAGGGAGCATCAAAGTGCATGAAAACCAATATGCGCCAATGGTACAGTCATTGATTTTCATAGGACTATGGGAGTCAAAAATGGAAATTGATATTGCAGTGATGACCTGGGTAATTGACCATTTAAGTGATTCAGGAGTAGTCCTGTAGGTAAGGGAAGAGATGCCCTTCTTTGGTGCCTGTTCCATATTAATGAGTTTTGTACTTAGTCTTTTATGCTTGTTTCATTCAGAGCAGAGCTCTAAGTACCTTATCTTGACTCGAGAGTACTTGGCATCTTGCAGGATCAGGAACTGTGCTTGCTGAAGCTTGCTGCATTTGATTTAATTGTATCATTTTATTCACTGTTACTCACTCCATCTGTCCCAAAGGGAACATAGAGAAAGGAAAAGAGGAAGGAAAGAGTGCCAGTAAACTATAATAGCAGAAAGAAGGAGCTAATTTTAAACTGCTTTGAAACATGTTTTCTGTAAGCAGTGTTGTCCTCCCAAGTGGCAAAGTGCTTAATATAGAGGAGAACTGTAATAAACTTTGGTTTTCTTCCAACAGCATAACATAGTGTATTGATAACACCTACTTATAAGCACTGTCTAAAATGGTTTTTTTAGCCTAGGGAAATTGTCAAGTGGATAGGATGCAAAAACCCACAGAAATCCATGTTGTGATCATAAATTGTAGTCAGGAACATACAGAGGGTTAGTAAAAGACTTCATAGATAGCTGGGTAAAAGGAATATCAGCAATTACAATCCGATAGGTTGTTTATGATTCTTGCCTTTAACTAGAGATTAAATCTTCTAATGATATTGTTAGCCTTAATATGTAAATCTTATATATAGAAATCTATACCATCTTTATAACATTATGCTCATTTAACCTTTAAAAAATATTTATAAGTAGAACACTATTGTAAGTGCAGCCCATATTTTGTGTCTCTGGTTTCCAGCCTGCAGCATGCTGCTTGTTGTGCAGATCAATATTGTCTCGTTGCTTCTGTGTATTCCCTCATCTACCCATATGTACGAAAAGAGGATTTTTTTAAGATTAATATGCCCTTCCTACTGTGGAACTGTGCAAATGTGTTTAATTACAACACAAATATTGTGAATGGCTTCCAGAAGATCAGTTCAGGAAATGTCAGGATGAATGTTACCAGTTCCAAAACAGGCACATGCAGCCTTGATGTGAAGGGCTCCCATCTCTCAGTGGTTGAAATTAGGAGTTAAGCCTCTGTGTGCTGTTGTACATGAAGCAGTGTTCCTTCCCTTCCTCCTGTACCATGACATCCTACCGTGTGGCAGGACCAGCCTGGCGGTCTGGGTGGAATGAAGATCCAGGCTCAGCAATGTGTCAGTGGTGGATTCACTGTCAGCCCAGTTTGAAGCAGGACAGTATTTTTGAAGCAGATCTCCCAGTTGTCAACACTTACTGTGCATTTCTTTGCATCATCAAGCAGTTGCAGTTGGATGACCTAAATTCCTTTCAGAGGAAACTAAACCAGAAGATTCACCGTGGGTGTGTACCAAATATGCCCCAATCACTAATAATGATGACTGAAACCATGAATTGTCCTCAGCAACATGAAGGTCTCCAGTATGAATCGAATGCATACCAAGAAAAGGTATGCATTTGGCACTTTGTGCAGCAGCCAGAAAGCACCTTCCATGCTGCACATACTGAACTGATTTTAGCTCATTTGGTCAGAGCATGGTGCTAGGAACACCAAGGTTGTGGGATCAATCCCTGTGTGGGTCATTCACTTGAGAGTTGGACTTGATGATCCTTGTGGGTCCCTTCCAAGTCAGACAATTCTGTGATAAAGGCCCATATGGCAAGTATGCCTTGATGTTTGACTGCTGTTGACCACCTTGAAATTGGCTCCTTTTCTTCCTTTCTAGGACAACTCCTTCTTCAATATTGCTTTTTTTTTCTCTATAAGCATTATCTTGGGTAGCAGTCTGTCTTTGCTGAACCTAGTTCTGAACAGTACCTTGGCCTCTTATACAATATATCTCTTTGTTTCCCATCTTGTTATTATTTTAGCCCACTCATGTCTTGCTGCTTCAGGCTCCCAGAAGGTCCAGTGCGGTACATGCTGAGGCCCCAGGAATATGGTCATATTTATTACCTTATGCTGTGTGAAAATGTGTTTCTTCCTCTTTCTTGGCCTGTGTGATAATGAAAAATCAATTCTAATAAGTTATTTATCAAGCTTGCTTGTAATGATAAAGCAGAATAAAAAACAAGTAATTTAAAATTATTTTTTAAATTTCAGTAAGAAGTATTTTCTTTTGAAAATACATCTTTAAACCCCCCCACATTTAAAACATGAGTATATAATAAGTTATGATATTAGTAAAAAATACTTTTAGTTACTTCTTAGTTATTTTTATTCCATAAAGGTTTATTATATTGTCAATATTTTCAGTAGTCAAACCATGGCAGTCACTGAGTAAGTGTTTGAAACCACAGGTTACTGAGGCAGAATAGATGTTTAGTTTTTTCTGCAGATACAAAAAAATGCTGCCTTAGTTTGGACTTTTCAGATAGTTCAGTTCGATAATTATTTAACGCCAAGCTGAGAAATTGACCTGTGCTGAAAGAGCTGAAAAAGTTGGTTTTCTCTCTAACTGTTGATAGGATGATCAGATCTACTAATTAAACACTTGGTGACAACAGGAATAAGACACAATCAGATTAGTTTGCTAATTTTCGATTAGGAAAGCCTTCCTTATCGATTAGAAAGTTTTGTAGAGAAAATATGAGTTGACATTTTTCTTCAGGTATATAGCAGACTGAAGATTTTTACTTATCTTAAAATAGCTTCAAATGCTGTGTTATGCATTTGGGATGAATCAGAATTTATAATCTTCATTCATTTTGACAGAAGTTACAAAGAAGCAGACATTTAACAAACAAGACAGATGCTATTCACAGGAGTCTGACTCTAAGACCCTGAAGAGTCCAAACAATTGTGTATTACTCAAATAAGGTCTTCATTTATTTTTGTCAGTAAGAGAAAATAACAGTGCATGCCAACAATGAAAATTAACTAAGTAAAGAACACCATTTCAAAACAAAAGTAATGATTATTTAAGGTTTTCTATGTGGTAATTCAAGTTATCATTAAAATCTGTGGCAATCAGCATAGCTACAAATTGTCAGTAGTTCAGAGGCAATAGCATAGCTTTCTTTACTTTTCATCCAGTCTCACTATTCAAAGATAGAAATTTCTGTGACAAGATGGGAAATAGAATAAAGATTCAGTGGCAGGAGCCTGACGATTACGATTTCAGTAATTCCTTAGTGGCACAAGGCTTACACAGCAGTTAAGGCTGAAATGAAATGCTCTTCCATTTATTGAAATGCTAAGTTACTCTGCAGGAAATCCCATCTACTGCAGCATAATGTTCAGTTATATGGTGGTTAACCAGTCTGAGACTACGGATGGTCTCTTGCTTTTTTTGGTGTTTCTTCCTTCTTTCTCCTGGCAACACCTTCTCTGTATTTTTTACTGTATGTACATAAAAAATAAACTGACCACCATAAGGAAATTGAGCCAACAAAGGCAGTTTACCTTTGGATATGAACAACAAAGAAGAAACGACATGAAAAGCCCTCAGAAGAGCATTTCGACTGAAAATGTTGAGCTGTGTTTTTAATTGTAACACTTTTAAATTCTATGCTGTTACTTCAGGTTGTTTCTCAATGGATTTAAATGGTTTGTGATGAATAAATATTGATTGGTGGTTTTGGATGACAGATGCTTCTAAATCTGAACAAACATAACTAATATGAAATTCAAATTCTGATCAAACAAAAAATTAAAATGAATTTATTATTTTCTTGCTTTTAATAAGCACAGATGTCTTGCCAGTGGCTCAGGGCTCTGTCAAGCATCACTGCATCACTTTTTGTGGGCTCAGACACAAAGGTGTAGAGTTCTTTCTATGTATGTGCCTTGCATGCAGAATCAAACTGATGGATATTCAAGCATAACTGATGTTGACTTTCTTGAATGGAGACTGTGGTCCTCATGTAAAAATCCTGAAACACTTTGCTTTTCCAGTACAATATGCATTCAGTAATTCAGGACCAGAAGGGTCCTCCCTCATCAGTGAATCATGTCCTGGTCTTGCAGGCAGTTTGAATATTTAATCCCCTTAACAGGCTGATGCAGCTCGGGGCCTCTGACTGATTGACAATGGGTAAAAAAAGATAAAATTGCTGATATTTCTTTTATCTTCTGCCAGATTTCTGAAGATAACTAATGCCCTAGTCTAAAGGAACTATCACTTTAGTGAACAGTGAAGGATATGAACACAAGAATTGCCACGTATGTCAAAATATTGTGTCTCTAGTCTGGTGTCCCAGGTCTGACAATGGCCTGTTCCACAGTGAGATTTGAGAAACCCTTTTCTAAAATCCCGCAGTGACCTTCCTCTGGGAGAGGCAATTTTGTAATGGCTTTCAGTGAGAAATCCACCCAAACATGAGGTGAAATGGTTTTTTTTTACTCCTGCTATATAAATTGTGTGTTCATCCTGTTTATACAAACATTTAAGTTTTGATTTTAGTGCCTGAGGGTGATGAATTTCAGAGGTTAACTGACAATTTTTGTATTTAAAATACTTCTGCCTTTTACCTTCACTACTTCCCTGAGTGAAGGTGTACCAAACCTTGGCTGACTGTGGCTATACCATTGATTATATATGTCCATCATATGTCTCTTCTTGTTGACATCTTGCTGAAGCACTTATTTTCAAAGATAATAGAGGAAAGTAAGATGCCCAGTACTAAATGCACTATTTCAGGTGAAGACAAACTAATGACTAGGATAAGGTGGCATGCTAAAATAATTTTTTATATAAATCCGTTACAAAAAGTAAGTCTGAGAATCTCAAGAAATCATGCTTTCCCCTCCTTCTCCCATAATCCTACACATTGTTTGCCTTTTTATTTGCAGTTGCATGTTGATCAGAAGCTTTTGTATTCAATCTGTTTACAGTAGTGTTACTGTCTCTTTCCTGACAGCTTCTAATTAATTTTGAATTTATCTGTGTCTAATTAATTCAGACAGGATTAATGTATAGTGAGCTGTGTCTGGATTAAAACCCTCGTGTTGGATTGCTGAGTGGACTGGTGAAAGCATGCAATGCCTTTCAGTTCTAAGGCAGTTTGATATGGTAATGAACAAAAATTTTCATCAACGGGAACAGAATTTTTGGTGGTATCATCTTGGCAATTTTTTCATAATTGATATGTTTTTAGGAAATCTTCACCAAGAGGCCAAGGCTGGCATGAACTAGAACCTGTGCAGGTGTCTTTGAGTGGTGGGCCAGGAGTGAGAAAGCTGACACTGATGCTCGCTCTGCATTATTGATTCTAAGAAGGCCCTGGGGAAGGGCAGGGGAGTATTTTATTTTTTTGTCAGCCAGGGACTTAAATGATATTTCTGTCCTTCCCAAAGAGATGTTCTGGCTGTGTTTTCACAGAAATCATAGAATCCTAGAATGGTTGTGTTGGAAGGAATGATAAAGATCATTTTGTTCCAACCCCCCTGCCATGGGCAGGGACTACTTCCACTAGACTGAGTTACTCAAAGCCCCATCCCCCCTGGCTGCCTTGAACACTTTCAGGGGTGGGGCATTCTGTGAGCAACCTGTGCCGGTGTCTCACCACCCTCACAGTAAAGACTTTTTTCCTAACATCTAATCTAAACTTTCTCTCTTTTTGCTTAAGGCCATTTCCCCTCGTGCTATCACTACATGCCCTTGTCAACAGTGCCTCTCCAAGAGGCCCCCCCTTGGGTACTGCAGGGTGCTGTAAGGTTTCCTTGGAACCTTCTCTTCTCCAAGCTGAACAACCCCAACTTTCTTAGCCTTCATAGCAGAGGTGCTCCAGACCTCTGAGCATCTTCATTGCCCTCTTCTGGACTGGCTCCAATAGGCCAATGCTCCTTGGATCAATGAGTCAGATAAATATGTTATATCATTCCCGTAACAACCTGAGCAAACTCACCTAAAGATGGGCTGGTGACTGCAGCCATGGCCAGAGGATCCAGCAGGGATAATACGTCCTGATTAGAAAGCAACAATGCCTGAGAATTGTAGCTGCAATTAGCATGAATAAGCAACATGCTGAGATATGTTCAAGAGTGAAGGATGAGAAAAATCTGAAGAAAATTACATCCCTTTTCCTCAAAACATTTAAAACGGACAAAAAGTGTATGTCTGTGCAGGAGAAATACAGTGTACAGCCTATTACCTGGCTGAGTCCTGATGTGCATATAGATATGAAAATCTCATTCCATGGCAGGAATGTACACAGTGTATTCAAAGAGTGAAAGGACACAATACACTGGGTACACAAATTAACAATATATGAGTAGTTACATATAATTTTAGATTGATACAGAGAATAAATATGTAGTAGATTGGTATATCTAGTATATGTACATATATATTAGATACAGGAATAAAATAAATTTTTTTTTGCCTAGTAGTATATATCTGACATCTTATTAATTGCACACATTTAATCTAAACAGCTGAATGATGTGATGGAAAAAAAGAATTTATTGCTTCCAGAACTTCGAAGTGCACAGCAATTAAAAAATCTGAGGGTTTATTACATACTTTCTGTGATTATAAAAGAATCTTCACCTAATGCTTGAGTCAACCTGTCATCATAGGTCTTACCACAGATCATCAATTATTAATTACTAATTCAGCATTCATCCCTGGTGTTCCCTCCTTGTGGCAGTCGGTCCATGCAAGACTCATCTGAGATATACAGCATTGGAACAACATGACTCTGCCCTGGTATTGAGTAGTTCAGGACTCTGGCACTGATCACCACTATCAATAATGTCTACCTTCCTCAGAGGAGCTGGAGAAAACCAGGGCTTTTCCCTGTTTAATGCTGCATGAAGCTGGTAGCAAAGTGTCTGGCTTCTACAGTCTAAGGCTGAAGTGGAGAAAATGTAAAAACATCCAAAACAAGTGACCATTCCATGTGTAGAGTACACACACACATGTGTCAGGGCACACATTTTTGCTAGAGTAAGTAAAGAAATGAACCCTTTAGCTTAATTAGTTCATTTCTTCTAGGCATCATGGCAGAGGTGGGTAATGATAAAAATGTCTGTGTCAGATAAATAAATTCTGAAGTGCTAAACCACCGATACTGACAGAGACTTGCTGAGGTTATGAGTGTCATTCCCTTGTGCCAGTCTTCTCTGGGTTTGAGTCCACAGAGGGACCTGGCTATACTGATAGTCCTCACAACGTGAACTGGGATTTGTTCTTTCAGTGCTTGTAACTTCAGTGAATGAACTACCCTGTTCACCTACTGTACTCTGTTCAAAATTATTTGCATATTAATTATGCAAAGCACAGGTGCCCGAATTGGTAATTTTTCATAACACTGAAAGTTTGATTTACTATACTGAATAAGTAAAATCCAGCTCTCTTTCTGCATTTCTTCTCTTTACCTTGTTTCTGTAGCTGGTGTGCGTTATCAGCCAGCTCGTACAGTTTTGTTTGTCTTGTTTTTTACCAGTTCGTCTTCAGATTGGCTCACTGCACAGCAAATGCTGTAGCTACAGTTTCTAGTGAGATATTTTAAAATTCTAATTCAGTCTTGCTGCTGCTCAACATGTCTGCAAACTGTCAAATTGATCATAGCATTCACATCACTCAGCAGTCTTCTGCGTAAGGCCAACATGTTGCAGCACTTGAGCAGCTTTCATGCTTTCAGACTACTTGTTTCTGCTGGTATACATTCTGCACAGAACTCAAAATTCACCAGCATTTTTAAAAGAAGGAAATAAAAATATCAGGAGAAATTTATTTTTATTTATATTTTGTTTATTGCATCCTCTTTTGTGATTATAAATTATAGAATCTACTATTCCTTATATCAAGGAATGGGGATTTTAAGAAATGTTCACCTGCAGTTTATAGGAAAACTAGGAAAACTTTTTTTTTTTAAATTTTAAATGCATTTTCAGGGGTTTTTTTGGTTATTGGTTTGGGTTTTTTGTTTTTTTTTCAAGTTGGTTGGTTTGTTTATTTGTTTTTCTGAAATATGAATTATTTATTACTTTCATATTTTCCTTATCATGGAATGTGAAGATCTCAAGGTCTTATGGAGCTGTATCTCCTCAGTGTACCTCCAACAAAGTTGCTTTTGATTTCAGTAGGTATTATTGCAACAAGAATTGTCCTTCTGATTTTAAAACTGCTGAAAATAATTAGCTTTTGTTCAGAGACTTGAAAGTTAAGAGAATGCTACAAATTGACCTAAGCAGAATGCCACTGCCAGATGCAGCCATAATGTGAAAGAAGGGATGCTGCTGGACACATCTGACCAATGTTATGTACTCCTCCTGGTCCACGGCTTTCCTCGCACCCACAGTGCCTTTGTGAAGTGTAGGGACAGAGAAAGGAATGAAGCACCACGTCCTGACTTTCCTCCAGAACCACTCTCACAACAGCAAGAAGCTCCTTCCTACAGGATCAGGTTCTGACATATTAAGAATAATCCTCCTGCCTCCACTCCTTTCTTTTTTATCTCCTGCAGCTATATCAACTCTGTTTTTCTAGACAATGGTGTGTTCTTGCAGATGGATGTTCCACTTGTGGTTTTAGCTTCCTTTGTCCTTTGAGCAGCATCAATACATTTTTTGAGTCATTTAGTGACAATAAATAGTAGCAGCCTCTTTCCTAGGGAAAGACACAGCCAGGTCTGGTTTCACCAGTAGTTATGCTTAAACCACCAGAATGTGAAAGGGAGTAGAAGTACAATATTCCTGCATGTTTTGTGAGAACAGGTTGGCTGATGAGGGAGGTGTAACCCGTTTGTGTTGGAATAGCTTTGATTCAAATGTGTTCAGGCATCAGTGTCAATCCATCTTGAGTTTTCTTAATGCTAGTAGTTGTTGAAGTACATATTTTAAATCAGGGGAGCTCACATGGTTTATTTCGATTGTAGTTTATAATTGGAAGGCTTTGTCTGGGAAAAACTGGATTTTCTGCACTTTTCTGCAATTGCTTAATTTTAAACTAGACAACCTTTTGAATACACCAGAAATAATTGTTGAAATTGTAAAGGGTCTCAATCTCCTTAAAAACTACTGAAAAAAAAATCTTAATTATTTATTTGTAAAGGAGAGTTTCTACTGCAAGAAGCTCAAGACAGATTTCTCAGCCTCCGTAAGAATCCTGTGCTTATCACCTCCCACATATTTTAAGAGCATACTTTTAGATATAACACTCAGATCCTTATGTTTGATGCATTTTTCAAACTCACAGAAATCAGGTACATCATGATGCTTTCAGAATGTAAATATTTAATACAGACTTTTTCCAGGAGATGGAACCATATTGATCCTGTGTTCCTAATCTTTACGACTTTGTCACTTGTCTGACTGAAATTTGAAAGCTGTCCTTTGTGGGGTTTGATGTTCTCTTTCTATTTGTGCTGAACAACCTGACAAAACCCCAAACCACTTAATTTGTGTAATTCAGGTTCTCAGCCTTATTGGAACAGTGTGTTTTGGTTCATTATTGAAATAGACTCCACTCCATAACTAAACTGTAAGCTGAGGGTTTAAGTGTGAATGAAAAATTCTGAACTTCATACTCAGAAGGTGTAATTCAAACAACAAAGCAGATATTTTTCAGAAGGAGTAGTCATTAAATAGAGGAAAATCAATCCAACACTTTTTCTGAGTTGAGATTGTAAGGTAGGATAATAAAAGCTTTAGTAAAGAGAATTAATTAAATGAAGTTATATGCAGACCATAAGTAATAGAACATTTGCTATGATTGTGATGAGAGGGCACTTGATTTTAGTAGAATCTGCTCTCTTTTTTTGAAATTAATTATACATGTTTTTCATGGTTTAGAGCTAGGATTTTAATAAGTAGAAACTACACCTTACTTCTATTCAGATTGATATTAATTATATGATAGAGACAATAATTTCTGGTATTATCTGTTAGTGACAAGACTTTGCCCAAATCAACCTGGAATAGACTTTGCACTTTATTATAATGCAAAGGAGCAGGTAGGTGCCATGTAATGTTGTAGGAGGGGTAGGCAGTGTAGAGAAGATTGGTGTGAGCAAAAACTCTGAATCTGAAATTGTCTTCCTGCATGAGGCTAAAACTGAGTGCTTAGAAACCTAATAGTTTGCAGCTCCTTTTTCCTGGTGAGCATTCCTAGAATTTTACCATCACTGTGCGTTAGGAAGAATTCAATAAATTTTAACCAAAATTGTTGCTGAAAATGTCTAGTAACTAATAGTAATCTATCCAGCAGATACAGATTTCTTTCTACAGTTCTGTTTTTGCCATTATGTATTTAATCCTATTTGTCCAGAACACATACTCCAGTCTACCCTTACAATTTCTGAGACACTAAATCATTTCATTTTCCTAAATCTCTCTGTGACTAGATGATGATTTCTTACAATTCAGCAATCTTGCACCATTTCCTTCACTGAAATAACATATTCCTTAAGAGGGAGACCTTAAGTTTGGTGCTTTCGCACCAAGTTTCTTGGGCCCCAGATGTTCACATGGCTGACTTGCTTAATGTCTTGCAAAAGTCAATTCCAGTTCATGAAATTAATAACAGTAGGACAAAATTCTGGTAGTTGTCTGGCTAGTTTGATAATGCCATCATGTCAGTCATTGAATTTCACATGCCTTTGTTGTTATTTAGTTATTATTGCTTCCTATCTGAGTGTAGTTCACAGGGATAGAAAGGTGTGCTTGCAGCTGTGCTCTCCTTTTATAGTTTAGCTACTTTGCATTTAAAAAGTTAAAATGATGATACAAACAAAGCAGAGAGATATAAATAGAACACTTCCTCTCAATATACAGTAACAGATGTTTGGAGAAAAATAAAGGAAACAGGGCAAGTACTGAATAATCTTTCCCTGGTGCCATCCAGCCTTTCTGTAAACAGCAACTCAGGGACTTTCAGACCTGGCTGGATGTTTCATCTCTATCATGATGCTCAAATGCCTTAATGTGCCATTACCTGTCTCTACTATTTCTTTATACTTCTGGCTTCCACAACATCTCATATGGACTTTAATTATACTAAGAAGTGTTTCTTTTTATATGTTTTAGCCCTTCTGCATGCCAAATTCATGAGCAACTTCCTAGCAATTATTTCATAGAACTATGTTGTATTCCTCTTTAGTCATCCTTCATCTAAGCTCAAGAGTCTGACTAGCCTCTTCTCACGCAGTGTTGCTCATACTTTCAATCATCCTTGCACATTCCCTTCTTCAGGTTCCCTTCTTCCCTTCTTACATCCTTTGTGAAATGCGAAGATCAGCACTGCATGCAGAATTTCATGGAATCATAGAATGTTCTGGGTTGGAAAGGACCTTATCCAACTCCCTGCCACAAGCAGGGACACCTTTCACCAGACCAGGTGAACCATCCAACCTGGCCTTGAACACTTCCAAGGATGGGACATCCACAACTTCTCTGGGTAAAGTATAAACACAACAGTGATAATTGTGTTTGCATCTATTCACAATTTCTTTCTTAAAGATGTGACCATCCTAGGGGAAAATAATGTTTGAATACCTTGTCATAACATTTACAAGGTCTTTACAGAGCATTACCTTACTGTGCAGTTCATCCAGGAAGACGAGAATTTACCCCTTTAATCTCATCTAATGCACCCTTTCCTACTTCTAAGGATTTTCAGAACACCCAAATGACCAGATTCTTTTCCATGGATGTGACAGGTTCTGTAGCAGATACTTCATTGATCTATACTTCCTTTAGCCCTTTCACTTCTGAGGTCCACAGCTGCCTCTGGCTGCTTGCTTGGTGTAACTGCAGCTCCCAGGTTATGTATGCAAAAATGCTTCCCAGATTATACATTTGTACATGCCAGTAGCTGCCATGTATATGTCATATTCTGGCCTATGCGATATNGTACTGTATATGCTCCTTCTCCATTGCTTTGTTTATCAAGCGATAACAATTAAAATTGAGACCATATTTTCTTGTGCTTCAGACCCATCTTCAAGTGAAGATGTCAAAAACCTCCAGGTCTCTGCAGCTACAGCAATAAAAATACTAAATAAAACCACTAAATATGCAGTAAGATTAATAACAAGCACTTCCTATCATAGTATTGTATTCATGGTTTTATGCACAGGAAGTCTTTTGTACTCATGACATGATAAAAAAGTTATTATTGATAGATGAAACATCTGCTTAAAAAAAGCTGCAAAATATTTCACTACTAACAAACTTCTTGCTAAGATATATTTTTCTCCTCATAATCTTAGACCTGTATGTACAACATGTAAGGAGTTTTGAGAATAATAAATGAAAGTTGCTGTGGAAATAATACAAGAGTGGTTAAGAATGACTTTTAAATGGTTCGGTGAAGTAGATACTGGAAAAGCAATCTAAATTCTATCAGACAAGGTAATGGAGGGTAAAGAAGCTGGCAAGCAGAGTGACTGGAAAACTAAATGATAACATAAGCCTAAAGCATAGAAGAGCTTTGAAAATCTGTATGCAAATGGGCCAGGAGACCAAGGTATACAAGAAGGACTGTAACTTGAAAGGAGTAAAAGGAATATCTGGTTGAAAAGGGGGTAGGGGAAAAGCTGAGTCAAAGGTATTGCTGAGTACTTTTGCTCTTCTGAGGGCTAAATTCCCATTTGTGGTGTTCTGGTTTAAAATAAGGCCTATGCATGTGTAAAATGGAGCTGGTAATGGCCATCTGGTGAACCTCTTGGCTCTAAACCAGGGTCAGCTGTACCTCAGCCATTCTTCAGACAGCCTTGTTCTGCTGGTGCTTAAAAAAGTGCACAGGGATCGGCAGTCACCAGAGGCATTCTCTTCCAAGTGTTGTCAAATCACCTTATGCAACTTCTCCTGATACCTCACTTTAGTATTTCTTTCTGCATTTCAGACCCTTTAATTCCAGCCACTTCCTCAGTGGACGAGAATGAGATCTTGCTGCCATATTAGCTTGAATCTCAAACTTCAGTTCTCTGCTCCCCGAATTATCTCTAATGTCTGTATGATATCCTTGGGCTCTAGTCTAGAGTGATCTGATCACCTCTGGAGACAGGGAACATGTGTCATCAACAAAATAGGAGAGATGCTGCATTTCTGTCTAGTGTATTTTACACAGAAATATTTGCATATTGGCCTGATAGCTACTTGTAGCTACTTTTTTGGCTAGATATCTAGCAGCCAATCACAAATGTATGAATGCACCATATTAAGCCTGGAAGAAATGCCTGGCTTGAAAAGGAGAATGCTTCTTAGAGAAATCCATGGGAATACAACCTGGAGGGGAAACATTCATAGCTGGTGAATTCTAATTTGAATATGTTTCATCAAAAGTGTTGTGACAATAGAGGGATTACTGATATTATTTGAGAAATATATAATAAAAATAGCAGACAGGCAAATTCAGTTCTCCTATGAAACAATTGCCGAGAAAGATGTTCCCAGTGCTTTTCTAGAACTAGACAAGTATTCACAGGTTTCTTTAGCAATAAAAAGTGCTCTGAAAAGAAAGCTCAGCACCACAGTCCAGCCACATGACAAAGTATCCTGAGTGAGTGAATCAGCATATCACATGCCTATCACAGGAGGATCCTGTGGGAGTTTCATAGATTTGGTGTCTATTGATGGCTTTGCTGCTGTTGAATGTGGTAAAACAACAGATGCTATGTTGAAATTTTGTGTGAGGAGAGGGCTGTTTTTAAGTATCTTATCCAATGTGGTTCCTTGAGGATTTGGAAAGAAGGATGTTCAGACAACACACCAGATGAATGCCCTTTCTGTATTGGTCAGTGCTACAGCTGCACTCAGTCTGTAACCAGGCCTAAGCTCAACACATATGGTGTTTGGAACAATTAACTCTGTTGCCTTCAAAAGGGGTAAGAATTTGATGTAGTTTGCTCTATTTTTAGCCAGTTGGATAGTGCCACATATTATTTAGTTTTGATTAGCTTAGTCAATGCACAAAGCTAGTACATGTTAAGCACTAAAATTAATCATACAGCAGTGCCAGTTACCAGCTCTCAGCATTCTGATGAGAAGTGCAGCCAGAAGTGCAGGTGTGCAGATGAGGAATGTTGTGGTATTAAGAGCCAAACCTTTCTCTCTTACACCTGCATGTTTGGAAAATAAATAGAGCCAACGAAAGCTCTTCTGAAATATTATTATCCAAGGATTCTCTACTCAAACCCTTGTGACACACATAAATCAAAGAAGCAGATGCTATTCTGAGAAGAGTAAAGCATGATATTGCACAGAAGGTGATGTGATCTAGTCATGCTCATCAGAACAGCAGCTTCTAGGAGGTATTTGATTACCTGCAGAGTCTGGCCCTGACTCAGTAAACTGGTGTATGATTATCTAAAAAGCCCCATCTTGCTCCCTATTAAACCAACGATAATGTTCTCATCTTGTTGTCATTAGTGGGTCAACTCTTGGCAATATTTCATGAGATTGTAGTTCACATTCATGAGCTTTCAACTCAAATCTTTGCAAATACCTTCTTTCTTGTTTATTTGTTTTAAGGAAGACACTTAAACTTTCCACCTGTCTTATGTATTTTTTTTTTGTTATCTTATTGTACATTCATTTTTTTTAGCACTCAAAATTGCAGGGTCAAACTAACTACAGAAGTAAGTGGTACGTGTATTGATTCAGTGATAAATGCCTCATTCACAATCTGCATGGCAAAATCTGGTTTTTGTAAGAAAACCTACTCTGAACACTGTTGCTCTATTTTTTTGAAGATGTTGATTCAGAATGTTCTAGGAATTTGGTCAAGTGTATTTGTGGAAACCAGCAATCCCATGGGATAATATTCTCTGACAGTTGCACAGACCCTCATGAAAGTTCTGCTGCTGAAAAGCAAGGTCCTCACAGATGCCTAATATGTATCTTCTGGAGGTCTCGAGGAGGAAAGAAGGTGAAGAATGGTACAGAACATTCATAATCAGTAAACCTCTTAAGAAGAGAAGTCAGATCCTGACTTGCCACTCCAGGGAGCTCCCTAAGGAAAAAGCAAACATGGGTGTGAATCTCTCCCTGGTGTCCAGTGAGACACGTTTCTCAGGGAGGAGTCAGTGCAGTCTCTGTTGCAGTTTCAGCTGGGTAAATCAGCATAAGCCCAGCAGCCTCGGTAACATAGCTGGGGATGGCACAACTGAGCTTAAGCAGAGCTAGTTGGGTTCTCTTTCAACCCTACGTGTGAATCTAGTTTAATGTGTAAAACTCGGGGAAACCACAATTACAAGATGATGGTGATGATGGGAAATACTGGCAGAACTCTTTAAAGTTAATAAACACCATGAAGAGAAAGAGTTAAACTTTTTGGAGAGATTGAAAGGATGTCTAACTAACTGGAAATAATGGAACCTAGTGAAAAAAAATTGTGAGGAAACATATCTTATTTGCATTGTGGCTCTAATGGTTTTGGAGATGGACGGATACTTGGGCAATAAAAAAAAAGAAATACCAAATATGCTCCTGATTCACAGTAATACTCATATCCCTGGGGATAACTACTAATACAGCTGAGCTGGAAAACCTAGAAAATTAAGGTGCTTTGAAAATAAAGTAGTAGAAATAAACTGAGGATGAGAAAAATTCTGTATCAAGCTATCTACAACTGCATCTCTTCACTAATATTTTCTGCGGATAACAGAGACCCCATGAGAAGTCTTTTTTTATTATTCTTTTCTTCCCAAACCAGAAGATTTGTATCCTTTGATGCAGTTCTATGCAGGCTGAAACTACAAGAGCTGGAACTGCTGCTGGAAAATTGCAGGAACAATGATTTATTCCTCTATCGAAAAATGAACAAAGGAAAATATATAAACACTGCACTATAGGCACAAAGAGTGATTATTTTTGCCACATAAAACAGTTTTAAAATTCATGGGAAAAATTAATTTTTGACAGTATGGTGTAGGTGGTTTCGCTCATAAAAATAGCTATGGATTGTTTATTTGCTTTTTAGACTGCTGTTTTTGCTCTACCATTCAGGTATTTTTAATCGCTTTTCTTGAATAAGACTTACAGTAGTTATGTTTATTGATGAATGAATTTATATGATTACAGCAGACTAAAAATGCAGAATCTTTACAATAGCAGAAACAAATCTGTGGGCTTAGTGTATTTTTCTTGAGCAAGTTGTCTTGAAAGAAAAGATGTGATCATTCTGTTTGATTGTGGTTTTTTAACTTGTATTTAAGTATTTTGGTGGATAAATGTACTACTTCTCTGGCTACACTCTGAATCATACATGAAATTAAAGTGAGGCATGGGAATTCAGCAGTAGTGTTGTCACTAAAATGTATATAAAAGTCATTCTCTGTTTCTTTGTCAATTTTTACAGTTTGGGTAATGCAAATTCAGATTTCAAACACTCTTTCATGAGCCCTAGGCAGATTCGTTTTGTTAGGTGTTTCAAATGTCATTTTCCCCAGATTTCTAGTTCTGTCTTCTATAGTTCAGGGATACAGAATTATCAACCAAAGATGGAAAAATGGAATTCTAGTTAAGGTTGCTTTTTCATAAAAATTACTTCCCAAGGCCAGGCTGGATGGTGCTTTGAGCAATCTGATCTGGTGGAAGGTTCCCTGCCTATGGCATCTAGTTGGAACTAGAGGATCTTTAAGATTCTTTCCAACCCAAACCATTCTATGGCTCTGTGATTCTAAGTCTCATTTCAAAAGCAGAAGCAATCATCTCAAGTCCAGTAATATAATAACCACCAAATGCTTTTGCAAGTTTAGTCAGGCAGGAGAAAATCATGCTAGACCCTTCTGCCATAGCACTGTGAAAGAAAAACTAAAATGTTGAAAAATCATGAGAATGTCTTAAATAATGTGGCATTAAAATGAAATTCTTGACCCCTCTTTCTTTGTCTTGCAATATCCTAATGGATTAATTTATTCTGTGTTTTCAGTCTTTCTTGGAAGACATGAGGACTATCACACTTGCTAAAGCCAGCACTGAGACTTTACATTTAGTCTCCTGATCTCACAGCTGGGGCTCTAAGAAAATTATTGTGACTCTATAAGCTGATATATAAGCTTTATGTATTCGAATCACAGAATGGTTTGGGTTGGAAGGGACCTTAAAGATCATCCAGTTCCACCCCCTGTCATGGGCAGGGAGCCTTCCACCAGGTTACTCAGAGCCCCATTTAGCCTGGTCTGGAACACTTCGAGGGATGGAGATTCCACAGCCTCTCTGGGCAGGTGAATTGTTTCCTATGGATACACATTTGCTCTTACTTACCTCTCACACGGTACTTATTGCCAGCTTCAAAGTGAACGACGTACCAGGCATATGGAAAAAACATAGATATCTCCCAGACTTCCCTTTTTTTGATAATTCCAAAGAAAACTGAAATAGCCACTAATGCCAAATTTCTAAATGCAAATTCATTTTCTAATGCATGTGGGCTCTTAGCTCCCATTGGTCTTTCTAGAAATTAGGAACCAAGAGCATAAAAAATACCTGCATTTTTAGACATTTAGATACTTTCAAGATTTTGGTTGAAAGGGAACTTCACAGTAGGCCACAAATGTTTGAGACTGGAGAGAAAATATCACATAGAAAACAAAAAAAGATAGAGAAATACTTTACCTTTTTATCCCATGTGTTTATATGAGGTACCAATGATGGGATTTATAGAGGGCTGTTCAAAACAGCACGATATTTATGCACCAGTTTGGTTTTCCTCCAGGTAGTTAGGTCATCGTATGTTCACAGGACAATAATAAAAGGTATCTTTTCTTTGGGAAAAGTAGTATAGTGTCTTGATATAAGTAACCTGGCTTGGTGCATAAAACAGGATTTTTAAGATGTTAAAAATATGGCAGGGTTTTTTTATTGTTTTACTGGCTCAAATGCAGAGCAAGGAAGGCTTGACTTAAAGGAAATGAATGCTTAAATGGAGAAATGGAATTGATAAGGGGAGCCTTGGAAAGTGTGAAGTGCTTTGTATTTCTCCAGCTCGTGATTCCAAAGCCCTCCAGCCTTTTACTTACATGAAACATCTGCCTCCAGCTGTGTGGCTTTTCAGAAACAATAGTTTGTAGGAGAGGAATTGGCACCAGTTATCTATTATGTTTCTATTACTTTAATTTTCACTATTANTCCAAAATGTGTGGCAGTCAGGTTCCCTGGCATCTGATAGTACACATTTTTCACAGTGATACGTTATTTCAGTAATTTCCTTTTCTAGGGAAAAACTTATCTATTCACTGAGACCACGCAATCTTTATAGCAAGCAAACGGGAAAAAAAAAAGGACGTGAAAAAGAATAAGCCAGCTCAGAAAAAAAGGTACTACCTAAACAAAATTCATGTACAATTCTGTTAATTATTTAAAGAAGACGCTCCTGAAGATTGTTACTTTAAGTGAATCTATTTCACAGCTTAAAAATAGCATGGTCTTTTATGATGCTTTAGCTGAATACGTCTTCTGCAGAAAACCCTCTCATTTTTCTTGGTTTGGCTTTGAACCAGCCAGTGCTGTATCTGCAGACCTCAGCCATAAGACAAAATTTAGCACACTCCCTGGAAAACTCAGAGCAAAACCCTTCCCCATCCCTTGAAACAGGCACACAAGACCACACAGTGAGGTCCCAGTCCCACACCCACTTAAGCTTGGATGCTTGCAATAGAAAGGATTTGCTCCATGGTCAAAACCTATTAACCATAAATTGGAGCCTACTCACATCTGCATTCCTTGCTAAGCTCTTTCCATGAAGAGTTCAAGGGGGTTGAGGTAGCTGTAAACATGTCATACTGACTTCCCACTAAACATCTACCAGATGGGAGCATCTCCTACTAGAAAAATGGTGCCTTTAGGGATACTTTGCAAAAGACTAAGACTGATTTAGAATGGTTTGGTTTTAGGTGAGCTTAATATTTATTTTTCTCACACCATTTCCTCAGAAATGCAACTGTATTAGCAAACTGTTTAATAAAGTGACACTGATAAAAGTACTGTTAAGATTAGATCAGAATTTAAGTGGTTGGTAGGACATTAACATTATATTTGAAATAAAAGGAAATTAATAGATGAATATTAAGCTGAATGTAAACCTGAGGGTTACGTCCTTCACACCACATTGTGATTATCTAAATACCCAAATATTCCTCAACTTTCTATATTTTGCCAAATAAGCTCTATAGAAATTTTAGGGCAGAAAACACACGAGTGCAAAGCTATTTTAGGAAAAACAAGTTCCTAGTCTAGCTGACCACATACAAGAAAAACATTTTGTTCTCTTGTGAGCTCTTAAGGTGTAGACAATGAATCCATTCTCATGTTTTCAGAACTCTGCTCATAAATTGTTGATGAGAAATTATGAAGGTTGAAGACAGATGATCTTACAATAGCCACCACAACATTACACTTCACCTTTTATTTTCTGTTTCAGACTAAGCCACTCTTTCTGGCTTTGTGGCATAACAAACATGTACAGGTTAGTTTTTTTCTTTCTTTTGACTGATGGAAGATAAAACCTAAGGAGATCAAGACAGCTTGTATTAATTGTTAGCCTGTTCTCTCAGTGACAGTGATTTTACAACTTTTCTTCTCTTTTATGAGCTAGAACTAAACAAAATTATAGTGTATATTTACCCACTCACTAGTAAAAGTCCTGCAAGATGCTGAGCTGCTCAATTACTTTCATTGAATTAGAGGAGAGCTGATGTGCTCAAAGGATGGTGTTTCTAGACAACCTCAGTGACTGCCTGCTTACGGGCTACTGGCCAAGGGGGTGGTTGTGTTTTTTCTGTGTACATGCTGTTTGCTGACTCGTTACTGGTAGAATTGGAAGCTCTTTAGCTTTTCCTTAAATCATTTACAGCTCTTCCAAATTTTTTCTCATAAGTGCATGTCAGCTAGTATACCCATACCTGGAGAGAGCTCTCTGTAATAATCAGAGATAATACACTATACTGAAATCCACTCTTTTATATTGTTCAAATTTGAACAGGATAATTGAACATGTACTTTGTAGCTTAGTCAGTTCTGCATAGAACAAAGGCAGTTACTCGCTTTTTTTGACTTCAGAACTTCCCACAGAAGTAGAGGTTTTTTTCTTTGTGACAAGGAATGCTACCTATTAATTAGGCTTTCTTCTGTGGGCATCTGGGCTGGCTGCTGACAGCAATGTATCAACGAATTAATGCGAATACAACAACCTGACACCTGCTTCGTTTTTTATTCTGTCAAATGGAGCAACTACTGAGAAAAGTGTTCAGGCACCTAGATTTGTTGACTATAGAAAGATTTTTTTCTTTTTTTTCGGTAGTGCAATATACAAATAGAAATTATTTTGGACTCTGAGAGGCATAGCTAAATAAAAGCTCTGCTTTGGCATAAGGGTATAGCATTGTGTAATTTGCATTTAACACAGAAGAAGGCATTTGGGTTTTGTTAATTGAGTAACAAGGCAATAAAGCTTTCCTGTTTATTAATTCGTTATCTTACGATATGGTCAGAGTGAATCATAAGGTGTTTTGGAGTTGGGATAAATGTGTGAGATTAAGTTGCTTTCATGCATGAGCATTTTGTCAAAAAACCTTGAGGTCACTATGCTCTTAATGATGTGGTTAACATAAACAGAATGTAACTGGAAATAGTTTTGTATCTAATGAATAGAATAAGGTATCCTAAATGCATCTTGTTACATTAATTTAAATCAAACTTTAAAAGAGGCAAACAATGTACAAGGAGCATGCTTAAATGGGTAATTCTTCTGTGATTTTCTACCTTATTGTGCATCTGCAGTCATCTTGATTTATCAGCCTAAGGCAGCTATGAGGGTGAAACAAATTTTTATCAATATTTTTATTTGCAAGCAAAAGGAATATTAGCATTGCATCTTGGTTTCTGCCTGAGCAGAATTTAAAGCTTTCTGTAATATTTCCAGTATTTGATCAGAAATTAATCTGGTAAAAATAACGTGAGTTAATTAAAGCCTTTTAATCTAATCTGACAGTCAGTAAAAATGTGAGTAAATGTTATTAGTATAGCACTAATAATTCTGCCTTTAACAGGAAGAAACTTGCCTTGGATTTACAACACACTAATTTTTTTCGAGCCTTTTCTATTTCTGTTCTGGGACTGGAGGAGCTTAGAGGTGTTACTGATAACTGATACTCAGTTATTTGTCTTCTTGTCTGCCCCTGTATATTTGCTGAGCCAGAGTTTATGAGAGACATAAAAGGTTACAGACATTTAGGGAAGCCTCTTTGTTTTAGGAATCCTTAAACTAAATCTAAACCATCCTTTTGGCAACCCTTAAGAAGTTCCAGTTAAACAAGATTTGAAACTGGGAGAGCTCCTCACTTATCAGAGTTGGTTTCTTACATTGCTGAGCTTGCTTGGGCTTCCTAAACAAAATTATATTTTCTAGTCTGTAAATTAGCTTCCTTCTTTTATTAGCAACCTTGATGCTAACAGACCTATAAAAATCAGAAGCACTTCTGTTCTCTTGTGTTTGCATTTCACCTAGAATAGTCACAACAGAATAAGAAGTAATTAAATATTCTGGTCATGCTTTGGACTAGAAGTATGTTGTTTTGATTGTCCTTTGCATAACCAAACATTATGGATGGAAGCTGGATCAACCTTTGTTTTCTCTTTTTGTACAGTACCTACCTAAAACAATTGGGCCCTGACCTGTGATGCTGTCCCCTGACTCTGGACAAAACAAAGACATCATTTTATCTCTTAGGTGACTTAGCTACAGGACTTTGAATGCATTAATGGGAGTTATATAATGAAGCTTCCTTTTCAGTTTTGCGAACCTTAGCATTCTTATCCAATCTGCTCAATACTCATATTTTGAAACTCTACTGTCATTAAGTGTGCACCACAGTGAAATAATGCCATATGGGTATTGTTTCTACAGCATCCCTAGTCTAGAGATACATTTTATTACTTTGAATTACTGATATATTAAATATGCATTATTTATTAGATTGCAGTATTCACTAAGTGAGTATTAATCTGGTTGATGTAAAACCAGCTTCAACAGCTGTTGAAGAAGTGGCCAGGCAAAAGCCTTTCACTAAGTGGGAGAGACAAGAGATGGTGCAAAGATTTTCACAGTGTTGCCCACACATCTGTCTTGGTTATGGTAATCTCTAAAGAAGGGAAAATGGAGAAGTTACTTTGGCTTCCATTATATCCTTGACCTCTTAAAAGCCTGATACTAAGGGATTCAATTAGTGACAAGTACAGTGGTAGGCTGAGTGATTCATCCCCATGTACTCAAGTCTCACAATTCATACATAAGAATTATATCAATTTCTCTCAGCTTTGGCATTCTTTAGGTGAAATGTTTCATTAACTTACCTAAGAATAAAAGGCCTGATTAGTCCTTGTCAGTGAGTGATTCATTGGGCTGTGTATCTGTCCATCCACCTTGGTCAGAGTCTTCTGAACCCTTAAGACAATTTCAACTAAATTGGCAAACTGGGGGTGATCACAAAAATAAATGGCAAGTTTTGTGATTGGGCAGACAAGGAGAACTTTATTAGTGGGTTTGCTAGGTTCCTGTGAAAATCATGGAAAAGATATTCTGACAGTGGGGAAAGACTCGAGCAGACCTTGCAGTTGACCATAAGGTACAAAGCTAGAGGAGACCAGGCTTCATTACTTCTGCAGCAACTGCTTGGTTTTCTTGTCCTTTTTAAGTCACATTATGGGAAATGTCAGTAACTGACAGATGTAGAGAGCTTGACTCTTAGGAATGTGGATGTTACCATCTCTTTGCTTCTGCTTATGGGAGCCCAGCCTGTCAGTGGTGAATGCAAAATGGATGAACATGACAAAGTCCAGCTGTATTTATTCAGATGAAGTATTAGGTTTTGCATGCCAGTTTTAACATGTAGGGACTTGGGCCCTTCCATCTCTTCTGAATACTTTTAGGTTATTCTACAAACTGTGGGTAATCATCGCAATTACACAGGAGATAGGCCATGATGTAAGAATCAAAATTATTGTATTCCTAATAATGGGCAAATGACCCCTTCATGTCGGTTGATGCAATTGTGGCTGGTCAGTGTTTTCTTAACAATTCGGCATTGCGTTTTTTCTCTTGTTCCTCTTTGTGCAGAGGTGCAAAAGATGGAAGATGACTTGCTTAGTATGGAACTGTTATTCCAACAGGAATGACTTTCTGCTTGTGTCTTCTGTGAACTGTTGAATCACTGCCCAAACAGCAGTGATTCAAACAAGTGTTTGACCACAGCTGTTGCTGAGACCAGTTTACAACAGTCGAGGGTTTTGTCTGGAAAATTAACTTTCTGCTCACTTAAAGCCAGGTGTTTTTTGCCTTACAAGGGTAATGTTTCAGAGGGATAAGACACCGTGAGAAAACTAAATGGATACAAAGTCAGTCTTGTCTCACGCTCCTGTTTCACCTTCCTTAGACAGTTCCCTATAGCTACTCCAAGGCTTTCTGAGCTTTTGGTATTGTCTCCAGAAACCAAGATCTGAGACCAAAAATTAACTTGCTCTTTACACAAGATGTACTCCAGGAATGAATTTAATACATGGCCCTTTCAAGAGTCCCAGAGGCAGCTGGGTGGCCTGGGTTAACCTGCCTGAGTTTCTATCACTGCCTGGGCTCCTGTTAGCAGGGTGTTTGGGATAGAATCTCCATAACTGGCATCTGGAGACTCCTAGATAAGGGGCAATATCTTCTTTTAGCCCAGACACTGTGCTGGAGGAACAAGGGGGAAGGCTGCACAGAGGTTGTTTTGAGATTGTGGGCCTATGCTTGGAACTCTGAAAGAGGACTTTATTGGGAGCTGCAGAAAAAGCACGTGATTTTTAAAAAATAATATTTTAATTTTTATTCTGTATTTCTTTTGAAATGGAGAGTCATCCTGAATTTGAAACTGCCCTCTAGTTTGAGCTATTACAGTAACAACAGGGCAGGTTACCATAGGTCTCCTAGCACTGAAGGTGTACAGCTAATATGTAATCATATAGCTTGCTGAAAGTAATTTCTACATGAATTTGGTATAACCAGGTCACTTTAGGTCACTGTGGTAGTCATCACAGGCCTGTAAATGGTACAGTTAAACCAATGGATACTATTTTTTCTATTAATCTTCCTAGAAAAGCCTTTGTAATCCTAATTTTCTAGGCCATTAGGGTAAAGGCAGATTACAACTAAAGCTGGTTTATTAACTTTACTCACCTTGGGTTTACCCAGCCCAGATCTCTTCTGCTTGATGCCTATACCTGGAGTCATTACTTTCCTCAGTGGTCTTTCCAACTTGTTTTCTTACCTTTAGGCCTGAGTATCCTTATCTTACTGTGAAGTTAGAGTCAGCTTCAGAGTTGGCCCTGGACTGAGCAGCAGGTCGAACCAGGAGTTCTCCAGAGGTCCCTGCCAACCTTAGGTATTCTGGGTTTCTAACTTGTGCACTTTTCACAGCATGTGAGGCAAACTGCTTCCCAAGCCCCAGTTAATTCACAGTTACACAGCACACTGCAGTGAAGCAGGAAGAGCACCCAGTCTGTGGTGGCTGAATCTTCTTCCACCGCTTCACCTGTCAGTTGAGTGACGCCACCCTGCACAGCCCCAGTCATCGCCCCTGCTAGCTGTGACCACGCCAGGAGAGCATTTCTCGGAGCTGTCATGGATCAGTCCCAAATTACAAGCCACACGTCCCCACAGTGGGCAACAACGGACTAGCAATTGGCTGGACAATGCAGTTGACGAGCCTGGTGCCTCCTGGGAGCTGAGGGGCAGAAGAGCGGACAGGGTCCCTTTCCCCACGGAAGCGCTTGTCTTAATGACAGAAATCGTATTTTTGCACCTGCTTCATTTGTTCCTCGGCTCTCAGCTGCTGACCACAGACCCCTTCTGACCGTTTCATTGCAGCCTCCTGAGACGGACGGCCAACCAAGGCCATCCCTCGTGTCCAAAGAGGCAGCGGTGGGTGCTCGCCCCCAGCGCCCCTCGGGCTGCAGCGCACCCGCCCCGAGAGGCTGCGTGAATCTCGCTCGGGCGCTCTCGGAAAGCCTCTCCCTGGAGCTCTTAGTGAAAGTTCACAAGCGGCGGGCTCTGCCGCCACCGAGAGACCCGTCCCCGCCGCGGCTCCCGCGGGGCGCGATGCCCGCGTCCGTGAGTGCCGGAGCCCGCCCGGCGTTTCGGCGCGGACCAGCAGATGGCGGCGCCGCCCCGGCTGGGCGCGCAGCCCCGCGCACGGCGCTGCCGCTGAGCCCCGCTCCGGTTACAGCCCTCCCCCGCCCCCGCCCTCCGCCGCGGT
>VWZT01004479.1:98786-269681 GCA_013397055.1 Pachycephala philippinensis | reverse complement strand
GCCGCCCGCGCCCCGTAGCCCTGACCCGCGGGGCGCGCAGCCCGCCGGAGCCGCGGCGCGGCGGCGGGGCGGCGGCGGGGAGCAGCCGCTCCAGGAGAGCATCCTTGGCGGCCGGCCGGGAGCAGGTCTCCCTCATCAGCACCTCCTTCGTGCTGAAAGGGGACGCATCTCACAACCAGGCGATGGTGCACTGGACGGGCGAGAACAGCAGCGTGAGTGCGAGGGGCAGTGCGGGCGGGGTTTGGGGTCCCTGCCCTTGCCATTGCTTTGCTTTTCCAACTTGCGGGGCGCAGCCTGCGCTCCGCCGGCCTCGGTGCGGCCGGAGCGCGCTGCTCCCTCCTCCCGCTGGCCGGCCCGGGGCGCGGGAGTCTCCGCGGGCAGCGCTCGGGGTGCTGCGGACGGTGAGGTGCCGCCGGGAGGCGAAGCGCCGCCGTGGTCGGGCCGGCCCCGCGTACCCCTCGCCACTTCCCCAGAAGTTTGGAAAGTTTGCGAGCGCGCATCTTGCAGAGGCGCCGGGTGCGCGGTGTGCGCCGCGCTGCGAGGAGGAGGAGGAGGAGGGCGGCTTGGCTCCGGACCGGCGAGGCGGTGTCCGTGTGCGGTCGGTGTGCCCCCGGGTCTGTGCCAGGGTATCCGGGTAAAGGAGGGGCAGGGACGAACTGCGGTGCGGGGATTATCTCCTCCAGCCCCGCATGAAGTCCCAGATTAAATTGTCGAGGCTTAATCGATTCACCGCGATTCAGTCATCCCCGTGTAATCTCCCCCGCGCCGCTCTCTGCCTCCTCAAGCGCCGGGGAAAGAAAACCCCGAAACAAACCGAAAATGAAATAAGACGCAGCTCTGGTCTTGAGGTGATGTGAGCAGCAGGAGTGAGAGAGCGGGACGGCCCCGCCGGCCGTCGCAGGAGCGTAGGGACGTCCCGCAAAGGTCCGGAATAGCAGCAGCTCTGCGAGGGGGCTTTTACAGCCACATCAATGTATAAAAATCGTGCGCTGCGACCAGTGATACTGCATTAGAGCATCAATGTTCACAATTTTACACAGTTAAAACAGTGTGTCTTGCCTTTATTGTTTATCTAGTTTAGACAGTAACTCTCACGGTGAATGCCCCTACTGTTTTTTAAACTAATTTTCAATTTCAGCTAGTCTTCACTTCTTTATGTATTGATCCATTAATGGTTGTGTATTCGCACGGGTAGTTTCAGGGATTTGCTGTTTCTAATTTATTCTTCACTGAAACATTATATCATAACAGTGGGCGTCATGGGTAAATATTACATAGCACCTTGCACTGTCTGTGTAACTTCATAGTCGGGAAAATATCGTTATGAAGGCTTAAGATGAACTTTCTCCTGGAGAATTTTAGTATTTCTGGAAAACTGATTGTTTTTACTACAGTTCAGCTAAGTTCTGACTCTGCTTGAACTTTGTGAATTTAGTATAAAGTTTACTTAAACTTGGCTCAGTTCAGAGTGTGTGTGTGTTATGCTTCTCATAAGTATGTGAATTATCATCCTTTCTCTCGCACCTGAAGTCCTGGGTTTTTGCCTGTTTTGCTAGGGAGTCAGCCAGGATGTGGAGCTGCTAAGGCTCCACTGATGAGGATGCAGTGATTCCCTGGAGCATGCTGAGCGCTTATGTTAATGCTCTTGTATAATCAGGTGTCAGAGTTGAAGTCAGCATCATAAAGCTTGACACTTTCAAAGGCAGTTTTTGATTTGCTCAGGAAGGAAGTGTAAGATGATGGTCATTTTCTGTGAGGATAAAGTGTTGCAAATCAGCAGCATCAGCTATTCTGATTCTGTCCTTCCTCCATTTCTCTGCTATTAGACTGCCGCCGTTTTTTTGTGGACAGTGCTCGCAGGCTGTTAGGACAGCTTCCTTGAAGAATTCAGTATTAAAAAGTTGGCATAAGTTCATTTTTTGACAGAAAAGGCAAGTAACAGCTTTCACGCAAAGCATTCTGCACTCTAAAATGAATATAGTAGAACCTTGCTAATCCACAGTTATGACTAGCGGTCTCGCCTCGCCTCTCTGCAAAGATTTAATAACAGATGCTGCAGTGAGGGCTTGTATTGCTAAAATGTTATTATTTTTTCACAGTATGCTACAGCTCACTTACTGGAATACTACCACGTAGTCTCTTCAAAAGCAAAGATAAATGGCAACTGTCAGAAGAAATGAAAGTGGCTATAGTCTTTGCTGCAACTTAGTTCTTTTTTTGCTTGCTTAGTTGCTATCTACTAATTCATTATTGCAGGATGACGCACTCACCATGAATGCTTGTGGACGTTCTCTACAGTATTTGTACATTCAATAAAAAATACTTCTGCAGAGTTACTTATAAAGGATGATGCTCACTTTGCCTGCCATCGGGTGATTACTGTCAAGCAAGACTGTATTTGAACCAGTGACCGGGTAATGAAAGACTCTTTGCTGCCTTAACCCAAATGAAAGCAGCCAGTCCTTGCACTGGATGTTTTACTGTATGACTGTCAGCATTTTTTTCAGCTTCTTTTCTTGTTAGTTAGCTTTGTTTTATTGCATGCTTCCAGAAGAAGAGCTGATTTTAACAAAGGCTTCCAGAGTAAAATGATTTGTAAAGACAGTTTGTAGAATAGTTTTTTTGTTTTCTTTTTTCTTCTTCTTTTTTTTTTTTTAAGGAGTGGAAGAAATACATTAAACTCAAAGGAAACAGGATGGGCTCAAGGGGATTGGAGAGAATTTTGCTGCATGTTTGTATGTTATATTACAACAATTGAAAATAATCACCTGATCCCAAAAATATTTAAGGTAGTTTTGAATGTCTCTTTGTTTAAGTATATATGTATTTATTTATTGATGTTACTCTGGGTTGTTTGGAGGTAGGAACACTACCATCCAGTGCTTCTCAAACCTGCCACCTTATTCTGTGTTCTTAAGTCTATGGCAAGCTTTTCCTTGCCTTGGAAGCACAGGCTTGAGTCATGAATCTGTTCTGTCCCAGGTGCACTGCAGCCAAGGGGAGGGGTGTCCTTCCTACAGTGGGGTTTTGGATCAGGCCCCGCGAACCTCAGGAGGCGCTCAGCAATCTTAAAGTGTCACCACACACATTTGGCACCTCATTGCAGGTACTCAGCACTTTGTAAACCAAGGAGCTAAACTAGTTTCTTTACCCTTTACAGCTGTGTGGCTGAAAATTTGACAGTGATGAGCTCCAGATGACCACAGATCCTCTTAAACACCTCACCTGGTAAAATAAATGAAGAAGAAATATGCAATAGGATTATTCCTTTGAGCTCCACGATGAAGAGACAAATAACCATAAAAGCAGAGGGGGCAGCTGCATCTCTCGGGGATGTTCACCTGCATGAATAGTTCATTGAAAGTGCTGCCATGGATTACTCACGTGTGTGGATCAAGGGCAAATACATAAATGTGAGATGGGCAGAGGTTAGGTTGATGTGTACGTGGAGTTTTAAAAAAATAATTTGCATCATGTAAATCATCCTGTGTTGCATTAGTAGGAGCATGAGATTTTTGGTTGCATGAGATGTCTTGAAACAAACTAGGGAGGGTATAAATTAAATTGATCCTCTCTCCTTGCTCTTCTTTTCTGTACTGTAGAAGTCTGATGTTTACTTACTATCCTCTTGTAATGCTGTTAGTTTTGTGAGTTAGGAGAAATGGTGGCTTTGATGGCAAAGCAGAGGATGTGGTTGCACAGATGGTAAAGTGGCCTTGAATCACTGGGAAGATCAGGGTACAATTCCTTGCTTTGTCAAGAGAGTGCTGCACCAGGAGGGATACAAATCACTTCCTGCTTTGTGTCTTCATTACTTTATTTTGTACTCTAATATTTATTTACAAGTCCTATAAACGAGAAGCATGTCTCCAACCTTTCTTGGTAGTGGGATTTATAGTCAAAACTGCCACTGGTGATGCAGGTCTTGCAAAGCCAGTACTTGTCACAGCAAGAGTGTGTCTGGTTAGTGAATTGCTGCAATTAGTATTTCTGCTCTCCATCCCCTCTGCCCACAGAAATCTGTTGTGCGGTCTTACTTTCAAACAAAGGCTCATGCAAGTGGAACTAATTTTCCTACCAGTCTTAAAATATCATAAACTGAAGACATGACAGGTGGGTGGTGCAACACACCATTTACTGTGGGAAGGGCAAGTAATTGACATCCGTGTAACTGATAAATAACATTGAGAATTGGAATATATACAGGTAGCAGGCTAAGAGGATCGCCCTTAGCGTGTTAAGCTAAATATGCATGTGCCCAGATTTACTAAAAATATGCAAGCCTTTCTGATTTGGGGGAAAAATAGTCAATTCATGACAGTTTTTAAAAATCCTACTTTTCCGTAGGAGAGACCTTAGTCATCCCAGGAGCTTTTTTTAGGTGCTAGATAAACAACTTTGTTTGCAAAACTATATTCTTTTTGACCCTCCTGAAGAATTCCCATTCTGCATTAATATTANAAAAATCAAAGCCAAAGCAGAAATAGGGGGAGAATGAAACTCGTATTCACAATTGATTTTGATTCAGGGGCTGCTCTTCATGCTGTGTGCAGACTGCTAAAGCATTGTGAACAGGACTTCGGCCAGCTACTTCCAAGTCTGCAGTTTCACAGTGCCAATATTTCCTTTTTTTGTTTGTTGTCAAAATATTAAGTCCATACAGGTGCTTATTTGTCCAGTAACTTGATGTCACGATCCCCCATAAACATGTAGCTCTTTGTTATGGAAAATAAATGTAAATATACACACCATTTTTTTTCGAGTCTTAAATATTTAGGAGCAACTTACCAGAAAGGAAGGTTTATTGCATGTCTACAGATATTGCTGCACACAAAAACTTCAGCAGATCCAGACTTGTCTATAGTTGATATACAGATACTTTGTTTAATTTAGAAACAATAACTCTTTTTGATGCAGTTTCACCATATATGATTTGTAGAGTCTAGCGATCACTACATGTATTCTTCTGGCAGATATTTTATTTAGTTGGTTTTCTGTTTTGTTCAGTTTGCAATAAATTGTGAGGAAAACTATAAAAAACATTGACTTCAATATTACTGTAGCTGTACCTGTAATGGTAAATGTAATTATCTATGCAAACTGGGCAAAAGTCCATTTGTGGTAAGGTTTGGGTGGTGTTTCTGCAGAGTAGTCAGACTACGTTTTATGAAACTAAAGGGAGCATAAGGTCAAAAATCCTGACAGCTCAGACCTTTGATAAATGGCAGATATTTTGCAAAGTGAAAAGTAGATTTCCCATAGGGAGGGTTTTCCTTAAAATTCCTTGAGATGATAGTGTGATTATAAAAACAAACAGAAACCAAACCCAATAATCATATTTGAATGGAACAGCAGAATCCCACATGGAAAGCAGAATGATTTTAATCTGATTGAAGTAACTTAGGACTTTAACATTTCTTTTTCCTTTTTCTTTTTTAATGGTATAAAGTTTCTGGGTTACTTCATCTATTTGCTTCTACCACTGTTTTCCCTCTCTACGAGCCTTACATCTTGCTGTAAGTCATACTGCTTCCTGCTGAGCTTTCTCCACATTTCAGCAAATTCCAATAGCTAAAGGAAGGAGAGAATCTTCTCATCCCCTAAGCAGACACTTAAAATTGATACATTAATTAGTAAATGTGTATTTCAAACATGCTTCAAAGTGCTCCTCCACGAACAGCCCTCCACACCTGCAGCCATCCCTGGTTTTACCTGGTTTGCTCGTTTAACTGGCATTACCTGGTTTGCTTAGGAGCAAGCTATTATAGCAATACTACCCTACCAATGCTGGAACAAGCTCAGTTTAAATCTAGGAGGGAAATTTAGCAATGTACACTCAAGAGAAACACAAGATTGAAATCCTCCCTCTGATACTGGTGATGTATTACATGTGCATGATAAACCAAACAATCATTAGGGATGTGTTTAGGCTCGGGATAGCAGTTCACCTTTCACCGTGGGAACATAATGCCTTCTTCCCAAGCTTGATGGTCTTAGAAATCTACTGATAAAGATCTTTGGAGAAAGAAATGAGGAAATCCCTTTGGACTTTATTAAAATTCAATAGAGTAGTAGATCTTTTTTGAAAGAATAGAAGGGGAAAATGATGAGCTTTTCATAAAAAGAGCAATTGTTGTGCTAAAATGGGAAGCTCTGTAAGGTTTGTACTACTTCATGAGTTTAAAACTTGAAACTGCCTAGATTACAGAAGCTTTTATGCCAAGCCCTTTCCTGTCCAAATATAATATTTTGTGGTCGTGTCAGTTATGACCAAAGGTTGTTCCCATAAAGGAGAGAGAATCTGCAGTACAGTCAAGTGGGATCTTTCAACATTCTGAAAACTCAACTTCATTTAAGCAAAAGCAGAAAGCATAGGTTGAAAGTATTCTGCAGTATATGACTTCTTGCTGTAGCTCAGAAAGCAACTTGATGACCTGCAACATTCCTTTGGCATTTTTATTCTCAAAGTCTCATGCTCCTTACCAAACATTCTCATACCCAACCCCCTGTCCCAGTAATAATAATTTAAAACTCTAACAAATCACCAGTGACAAAACCACTTTTAGAGAAATAGTGGATGAGATCCTTTGCCATGCCTTACTTCTTTAGGAAGGAGAAAATTCTCCACTGCAAGGGTGGCAAGACACTGGAAGAAGTTGCCTGGAGAAATTGTGGGTGCTCCATCCCTGGAGCTGTCCGAGGCATGGCTGGATGGGGCTTTGAGATACCTGGTCTAGTGGAAGGTTTTCTGCCTGTGGCAGGGGAGTTGGAGCTAGATGAACTTCATGGTTCCTTCCAAACCAAACCATTCTGTGATTCTATGATTCAGCCATTTAGTCTAAGCTTGGACTTCTGCAGTAGAAAGGAGATGGGGATGATCTCTGGATTGATCCCTGACAAGCTGAACAGGCATGCTTGAGAAAGTTTGGCACATCTGCTGGACTTGCTGACTTTGGTGCGATGTGTAGGGAAGTCTTGTGCTTATGAATCCTATTGGATGTCGTCAGCCCTGGATGAGGCTGTTGTGGAAAGAGGAGAGATGCTGAGATGCTGCTGTCTTGCAGGACTGAGAGCCCTTGGCAGAGCTGGTGATGCTCTGCACAGCCCTGTCACCACGTCTGTGAGCTCTAAGCAGAGTTGAGGTGGTCATGGTGATGCCTGGGGGAAATTTAAGGCTTGGCCAGAGACAGAGCATGAGGTTCCAAATGAACAGCTGCTGGGTTAAATTGAAGCTGAATAGTAGTGCCAAAGAACTTTACCAGTTATCTCATCACTATCTTCTGAAATACCACTTGCCTTACATAGGTGATTTTGCAGTTTCCTACCTGCAAGGTGAGAATAATAGCACTTCTCTATTTCTTAGGATGGGTTTTGCCTAAAAATTAGCTTTGCTTTTTGATATTAAAGTAATGGTTATCACTATAGCACCTGAAAGAGACAGGACTATAGAAAATCACATCTGTGGTTTCTTTGTTCCTTTGACTGTTTCACAGGACAGCCCAGGAATTAGAGAAGAAAAGACTGTCACAGGTCATGCAAGCTTGTCTGCTTGTTCTGATGTTTGTTTTGATCAGGGCTCCTTTTAATCTGTAGTCCAGTTGAATTTAAATGCCTAGACTCTGGCACTTCAAGATCATTGAACAGTCTTAAGATGATGTGACTAAAAACAGTATCAGTGAAACTTAACCTGTATTAAATATGATTTTTCTGCCTTTGCTTAGCAGTATAATGAAACAACTATGCTTCTTTCTCAGTGTTTTTCTTCTCTTGTAGACTAATAATTATTTTTCTGAATAATGTTTATTTTGACCTTATAAGTTTTCTTTTGTAGTTCATTTTTGCTAGCTCTTTAATTGCACCATCTGGATAGGACAGTACCTAGATATAATAGTACCTGTCTATTGTGTATCTGACAAGCACATTTTTAGAAATGTACTTACAGAGATTATTGTTCATTTCTGGCGTCCTTGTAATTGCGCTAATGTCCTTGTGATTATCTGTTTTCCTAAAAAGAAAATCACAGAACAGTAAATTGGTTTGTTTTTTTTTTAAAGGGAAGTCATAAAAACAACATTTGGTCATTAGCAAAAAAGCTATTTTTTGTGGTTTCTGTGCAGTAACTTGTTAAAAGTTTGTTCTAGTAGATGAAGTAGGTGTATTTAATGTTTTTTTTTCCCCCATTCACTTTATGAACTTTGTTTCTTTGTCACTGGAGGCACAGTAAAGCTCCATGAGTGTTGCAGCAGTGCATTTGGAAGCACAAACCCCTGTGATGTGTCCTGACTCCTGTGGAGCAGAAGGCCCATGTTTACTGGCCAGTGTGTTCAGTTTTAGCAGATGGCAAGCTACACTCTGTGAAAACACTTTTTTTTTTCACTGTTACTGTCTCTTGTCTGGCCCCTGGACTGAAAGTGCCACAGGAAAGAGCAGTCTTCCCCCTGCACGTGTATGAGCAAGATGTGTACTGGGGTTCTGCTCTGAGCTGGTAGCATTTAGGTGCTGTGTAACACCAGTAAATAGTGATGATGGTGATTGAGAATTGAACTGTTCCACGTGTAAATTTTATCAGTGCTCAGCTTGGCCTTCCTAACTGAGCTGTGGTGGAGAAACGTTGCTTTTCTCAGGTGTTGAAGAAGAGCCTGTTTACAATTAATGCATTCCCATGCTTCCCTCCACCAAAAATGGTCACTGCAAGACGGATGCCCAAGGGGATGAAGCTGCAGGGTGAGAGGAGTATGTTCGAATCACTCTTTGAACTTTCGGCACTGTTTCACAGTGGTAAATGTGACTGATTCTGAAGAAATAGTTGTTTCTTCACTGAAAACACAATTGTATCCGGGTACTAGGTTGCCGTAAAATCCTCAAGGGGTACAATAAGATATTTTTCCTGTGTTTGCTAGCAGGAAGATACCTTGTAACTTGGTCTTTTCAGAGGATTGGAACTGTCTGTGAATCTAAACCATCTAAATCTGCAGCAGCACTTGTTAAATTTTGCCGTTTATGGAGAGCAGAATACACTTCTCTCAGCTCTTGTTTTATGCTCCCAGGTATTGTTTTGGGTGTTCAGCCTAAGTAGGCACCAGTGTTAACACAGGTAGAGATAAGAGTATAACCCTGAGGGAACACATGGACCCCTTTAGTATGGGCTGCTCTATTTTATGCATGGTTTTTGAAGGGCTCCATGGATGAGATATAAAACCAGAAATAAACCTGACAAAAGCAGCACGTGCTGGTAGCAGGTGGATTAGTGTATAACTTTCTGGGTGCACAGAGATCTTTACTGTCAATTACCACCACCAGTCGATGCGCATCCAAATGGATGTAGTGCACATATGCAGTGTTTCAACAATCAGCCTGTTGCAGAGCTCATGAGGTGAATTCTGGGGAGATTTGTAGCAGCAAGTGTCTGGAGATGCCCATGGACCTGGCTGGTGATGCTGGAGCACATGCAGTTGGATGTCATAGAAACACTAATGCTCTTTTACCCACCTCACCTCAACCTGCAGTGATTTCTCCAGTGGAAAAGGAAGTCAAAATCGGATTATTAGGATCTGCCCTGCATTTGTGTGTTTGTACTTACAGGCTCTAATCTTGATGATTCTTAACTAAAGAAACCCCAGTATCCTACTCCATGGCAGGTTGGTATCAGTAAACTTCTGCCTCTAAGTTCCCATCTGGTTTTGGGAGGGATCCCTCTGTGCGCTTTCTGAACACTTTTTGGGGTCCTTTTGAAAGTAGTAAGGGCTCACATTAGATGTGGCTGCCACACACTGGTCTGCCCATGTGCTGAGTGAACTTCATTCCTTCTGGCCTCTCTCATTTTGGTCTTGTAACCTGCACTAGTTTAACTGCTCTGCATAGGGCTTTGGAATCTTCAGTATTGTAGTATTTCATGAAGTTAGAGCATAGAAAAAGCTTTCTTCTCCCAAGCACAGATGCCTCCACAGAGGCAGCAGGACCTCGTCAAAGTTGCAGCTTTTTATGTAAAAGGCCATTTCTTATTTTGCTAATTTGTTTGGCTTTTAATCAGTGGTTTCCCTTGTTTCCCGACCTGTTACCCAACCACAAAATGGCAAACATGTTAAAAGGTCTCAGCTGCCTTGAGAGCAGTCTTGAAACATGTTCTTTGCCCTGAGTTAGAACTACAAGCTGAACAGAAACTACGCAAAACATTTATGCTGGGAATAGAGTGGCTTCTGAGTGAGATCTGTGTCCTGAGCACCAGTGACAGACTACAGAGGACTGACAGTGAACTCTCTGGTTGCCCTTGACTGTACTGGTGCTCGGGGTAGAAAATTGGGCAGCTGCTACTATTAGTGGTTCTGAGCTTTTCTTTCTCCCTGGATGAGGGATGCCAATACTGGCAGAGTCAGCTGAGATCTGATCCTCTTCTTTTTGAAGTTTCCCAGCCTGATAGGAAAAACAAATATGAAAGAATACAGAATTTCTTCTTTCCTCTCTTGTATGTGACGTCCACTGAGGTGCTGCTGAGCACATGCAGGAGGGAAGAGGATGTGTGGATAGAGCAAAAGTGTCCATATTTTTGGAGCAAGCAGCCCACTGTCAATGTACTAAATTTCCCTTGGGTCACAGATACTATTGCTTAACATTGTCTAAAACCACTGTAAAGAAGAGAAGCAAAAAACCGTGTTGCACATCAGCTGAACAGCATTTTTGTAGCTCTGTGAAACCCACTTTCTGATCCACTGATTAAATTGTTGGCTCCTGTCAGATTCTGTAAAGGAAGATGCAGAAGGAACACATTCCCTCCATACAGGCTGAATCAGGCACCTTTGCTTAAAAATTGTAGGATGTAGTTCAGTGAACACGTTTTCAGTTCATAATGAAATACATATGTTCATCTTCGTGCAGCATCTCTCAAGGGCTACTGGGCAGAGCTCTGAGGGCTACTAACAAGATCTTTTCCTTCCTTTCTTCCTCATCTTCCAACTGCTTTAAACCAGATGATTTTTTATAAAGTGGGCTTCATTTAGAAGGCTTTGAACCTTTAATAATCTTATTGCTCTTGGATAACCCTAAGAGAGAATTTAAAAAAATTATTATATAAGCACTTTGTGCCCTGTGTTCCATTTCTTGATTTAAAAACCCTTGGGAGGGACATGACTGATATCAGACTACCATATATAATCCATGTGAGAACTGGGTTGTTAGCTGGTAAATTATCAATATAAATTTTTTTTTGTGGTTTAGTTAACTGCAGAAAGGCACTGCTTAAACTGGCATGAACTACTACAACGTAAGAATTGAATGAAAGACAAGCTTCTTCATCAGTATGTGGACGTGGTTTAGTTTGATCAGTCTGCAAGCATCCAGGAATGTTCAGGCTGCTTTTGTGTGTGTTTCTGAGGCAAGAGATGTTTTATGAACACTGGAGCTGCATGAAAAGAAGCGTCTCCACTTCCTGTTTGAATCAATGTCCATATTATTGTGAGGGATTACATCTTGGCTCTAATGTTCATGACTGTGAAGAGACTGTTCCTTAAGATGGGAATGTAAAGCTACAGAAGGATGTAATTTTTACCTTGTTTGCAGAAACTGCCAGCAAGTCTGGTTATTGCGTTGCTGTACTTTGTGAAGTACATCAAGGCTTCCCTGAGGGAGCCGAACTCAGCCCAGTGTGATGTTTCACAGGGGTTGGTAGCTCAGAAGTTGGGCCCATTGAGCTGAGAGCACTGAAATTCACATTTAGGCATAGACTCTGTGCCAGGGAATAATATAAAGAGTTCATAGTCTTTGATCCACAGTCTGTTGTATGTGGATGGTTTGCACAAAATATGCACGCTTTTTATTTTTTGTAGCCACTAAATAGACTTGTATTTATTAAGTGAACCTAGTTTTCACAGTCACTATCAGTCAGTCAGAAACTTTTCTCCCCTTTAGGCAAGTTCTGCAGCTGTCCTTTGTTTCTGTTACTTTCCCGTCTGCTTTTTTGTATGTCTCATTCCTCCTTCCTCCTTCCTTTGTCTCTGTGTTTCTCCGTTGTTACTCTCCCTTCATTTCCTTCTCTGTATTAAATCACCTTTCTCACCCCTGAGGGCTTGAATAGCATAATCTTCCCCATTCCATCTGAAAAAAAAGATCTTGAAAGGCATGGTTAGTAATGACACTGACATGTCATCAGTTTGGGAGTTACCTTTCCAGTGGAAATAGATGTTCACATTTGGTCACATGTTGTGCATAGAATTGGACAGACTGCATGGCATTGCTTAAGGAAATCTTGTGTTCATGGCAGGATCTCTAGCTCTAGAGCATAGCAATAGCAGATGTTTAAAAAACAATTGTCCCCAAAATACATCATCTTAGTTGAAACTGGCCCAGGAGCAGTGTATTTCACCTAATGCCCCAAATCAAAAGCTGTGAAGAGATCTCTTAAACTTACCTAGGGTTAGTTTTGGCTTGGGGACATACTATGGAATACACTGCTTCTGTGTTAAGCTTCCAGGTGAGTTTAAATAATCATAATTAGAAATGAAATACTCAAAATTCCATTTCCAGTTCTGTGATCTGCACATGCCATCTAATAAGAATTTGAAATGGCTTGGCTGCTCATCCAGGTTTAATTGAAAAATAATCATAATCTATTCAGTGTTAGATTTAATGTATAGAAGAGATACTGTGAGCAAAACACAGCTTCTGAAATGTCTACTGTTGTGGATTTTACTGTCTGGATTAAGTTCAGATATTAGTGCATGTCATTCTCATACTTGGGTGATGTCATTCTGAGGTGTGACTTTGCCAAGTATGCCTCATTATTACTTTTTGCAATGGATAGACAATGAATTCTTTTTCCTTTAAATGAAATTAAATATTTACAAGCTGTTACTTATTGCAGGAATTTAAATGAATGAAGCTTCTTTTGAAAACAAATGCAAGCTGAGGAAAGCAGAGACAGCAAATGAGTTTGAAGCTGTCACAGGAGGAAACTTTGCATCTCATATCCAAGCTCTGTGTCTTTATCAGAGCCCTGAAAACATGGGAGTCAAAAGCAGAAACGTGTAAGGTCTTGGTTTCTGGCATATCTTATTTCTCTGATGCAAGTGCACTTGCTGTGTAGTCACTGCAGTTCATGGACTGAAAAAAGATGAACAGATTTAGAGTGCTTTTATCTAACACGAAATTGATACTGTCTTATGGGAATGACTTCTAAGAAGAACATGAGAATGTCTGTACGAGACTAGACCTGTGGATATTTAGGGAAGAGCATCAGACTCAGATGAAAATTTTGTGATCCTTCACCAGACAGCTTTTCTGGCCAACAGCAATTTGTGGCTCAGGGGTAATGGCAAAAGCTTCTCAGGGGCAAGAAGCACCTTGTTTGTAAACATGAAATGAGAGGGAAGATGACCTTATGTACTTGCTAGTACTGGATTTCTATTATCCTTTCCATAAAGCTAAATGAGTTGAAATTTTGGGGTATGTTCTCTAAGTGATTTAAATTTTGTGGATTTGTCTCTACAATTTGGAAGTTTAAAACAATTTCTTCTGTATTGATTTAAATAGTATTTAAATTCAGACGAATTGTATAAAGTAAGAAGTAGCTCTATCAACACAATTTACAAATTACGGGGTTTTTTTCTATTGTAAGTCTCTCACCAATTTGGGTAGTTTAAAGAGTGTTATTTCTCTTGAGTGAATGGTGTTTCTGGAAAGAAAGATGCTTGGCAAAAGCCGTTTTAGATGTCTTTTTGTTTCTATGGAATTAAAGCATCTTTTTAGACGTGGGGATGATGGTGCTGTCATATGCAAAAAGTACAAAGTATCCTGAAAGTTTTCCTTGGTTATTTGAAGTTGAATAAATGTTCATTAAATGGGCAACCTCATCTAAGCCAGGATGAATTTTAAATTCAAGCCATTATTCTTTTGGTGCATAACCAATACTGTGTATGTTCTTATCAACAAGTGAGTCTCATTTTTAATTTATGGAAGTTTACCTGAGAGTATTCAAGTGTCTAACCCTTTCCATGTATGAAAATATGCCTTTGATGTCTCAGCGTTTGACTTTAAAACAGCTGATCTTCTGGTGTGCTGTATAATAAAGTTGTTTTGATACATACAAGAAATTCTGCTTGTTTGTTCCAAGTTTGCATGGCATAGTTAAGCTAGGTTTTTGTTCAGTAAAAATTGGTGATTCTTTTGAAATGGAAATCAATCCTTTTCTCTTAAGTTGCTTAAAAGGCTTATTAAACAGGCATGATCAAGTTTCTTAGATTTTTAAGAAGTGCTGAAGGTGAATTTTGAAAATCTTGCTCGTTCTTATTTACAAATAGTTCTATTTTTAAATAGAAATTTCTTGTACTCTCTTTCCATTTTAAATATTCTATTGAAGAACATCAGTAAAACATTAAATTATAGTGATCTATAGTGATCTATAGGCTCCCTGGGAACCCAAGCTGTGATTGTATTTCTCAGCTAGAGTAAAGCAGCACCATTTCATTGACTTAAATTTTGTCCATTATGGAAGGACCCTTGGCTTTAATTTGTCTCACAGGTAGTGGAATGTTAACTGTAATGTAAAGGAAGAGGTGCAAGAGCCTACAAAATGGAGAAAAGTAAACAGAAACAAGTAATAACCCAAGAACTGTATTTTAATGGTTGAATTCCACGCTGTTCTTTCTTACTGTTCCTCCTCTTCATTTTATTTTTTCTAAAATTCTATATTATTGCATTTATTTAGAAGAAACAAGACTCTTAGCATGAACAGAGGGTTGTTGTTTTTTGCCTTTCTTTGTCTTCTTACTCTCTCTTAGTCCTCTACATTCCTTTCTATGGATTGGTTAATTTAATCTTTCTAGGTGCTGTGTGTTGAGCACCACTAGGGTCAGCATGTTACATATGGAAGGCACATCAGCTGAAGGAAACTAATATCCCAATCAACTTACCACCAGTGCAGATAGAGGGAAACCAGCTGGCATCAGTGAATTGATTTCTGCATCAATCTCCTTGCACAGGCAATCAGTTCAGCAGAGAGAAACGAGACCTGAGTCCTCATCACTTCCCTGTAGCAGAAGGCTCCCTATAGTGGAGTTTCATCCTCCTGAGCTCACTGCTGCACTCACCAAGCTGTGAGAGAAGGGGTTCTCCATATGGTGTCACTGAGCCCAAAGCCTGTAAAGGGCCACAGCAGCTTCAGTGTATTTTGGGTCAGATCCTTGGGCTAATGCTGCAACCATACTAGTCACCGTGTTAGTTAACAGGTATTTAAGCCCCAAAAGCATTAGGAGGCTCTCATCTCTCATTGCTAACAGCATGAGGCTCATCCTGACAACAAAAGCAGCACCAATTCTATTTGTAATTTTTTGTAGTTTCTGAATGACATGCATGCTAATAATTCTGAGGAATGACACACAAGTAGGCATCATTATTATATCTACATGGGGAAAAAAACATGGTTTTCTTCCCTCACTTTTTTTGGTGAAGGAACAGTGGTGCAGCAAACCAAGTCTGTTAAGTACTAAAAATTTTCAGGGCATTATACTGTGTAACTTAGGTAATTGCTTAAATAGTCAAGTTAAAGAGAAAATAATTAGAAGGCTAATTTGGATTCATCCTTCCCTATGACCACTTAAAGATGTTGACTGTGGAGTTCTGTTACTGCTTCATTTAGCTTGACTATTGCAATGACCTAACTCCTTGCATTTCAGACTGTCCTCGTTCAGAGGTGAGGTAGGGGGTTTGTGTTGCTGGATCGGAGCATGTAGCACCTGTGGCATTCCTAGTACCACAGAATTAGGAGCAAATTAGATGACATGGGCTTACACAAGGGAACAGACTTACTCTGCTTTGGTCCCAAAGGTGTCATTGATTCTATTTGCAGTACATGGTCAAATATTTGTCTGTGGTATCAGAGAGGTTAACAAAAGGTTGTCATAGGGTAGTGTTTGTCACAAATAGTGACATTTACTTGTTGATAGGATAGTATAATGTCAGCATGTCGTGGTGCAAATGTCATCATTTTGTGATGTGACAAATTGTCCCCAAGGACAGACTTTTTAAGAGATCCTAACAGATGTTGGAAAAACGAGTAAGTTAGATTGATTTTATTTGTGTCATATTCAGGAACAATCAGAAGTTTACAAAGCAAAGCTTGCAGCAATTTGTATCACTTTTCATTCTTGAAGGGTCTTTGCTAATGTCACAAACTTCAGTCATTATATACGTGACGCTTCCTTAGCAGGCAAATTTGTTGATGCATCATGCTTCAAGGCAGCTCCAGAGATGACAATTTTTCAGTAATGTGTTTAATTGGACTGTTCTCCATTTGTAGCAGACTAGATTTTCCTATTTTAACCACAAAATAGTAGGAGAATTTGGACAATTTCCAGTCTGTCAAAATTTAAGTGTAATAGGAAGTAAGATAATTTTGTTTGTATTTGTTCTGTCCTTCATTCAAACCTTGTTAGAGGCAACTGTGAAGCATACTAAGCAGTGCTGCTTATATTTTATCTTCAAGGCAAATTCAGCTGGGGTGGTTGTGCTGTGTTAACACACACCCAACCACACTTATGTTTGGTAGTGCAATGTATTCCTGGGCTGTTCCTGTGTATGCCTGATACATACTGTAAGAAATTGAAGGAGAGGATGTTCAGTAGTTTCCAGAAGACATTTTAAATAAAATTAAGACATGCAGCTTGCACTGAAATCAGGGCCTTTGAGAATGTTGATTTGGTTTTTAAAATATGAAGGGGATATTGTGGTGAGAATGGAAGGCCACAGCTTTTTCTGTGGAAATAGTAGATTTCCTATTCTATATAAACAGACTGTGTGGAAAACTTCTGTGAGCACAAAATAGTTGAATCATTGGTTTCTGGATTGAGTAGTAAAATACAGTCTTAGACAGGCCTAGTGATTCTTCAGGGTGGTGGCAGCATGCAAGGCAGATTCTGTCAAACGCGGATCAGAAAAGCAACACGTAACAGCGCTAACAGGCTGTGTACTGGGCCCTCTTCCTGAAGAGTTTGTGCTCATTCTAAACTGGACTTCAGATGAGTGACCTTGTATGAAACCAACAATTTCCCATACGTCCTGGTTCCAGCCAGGACAGGGTTAGTTTGTTTTGCAGTATCCAGGAGGGGGCATGGCTAGGAAACAGACGTTATTCTACCACCTCACGTAGTTGCCAGGGTGGGGGAAAGAGAATCCCTTCTGGAGAGAAGGGATTCCTTTTGGTCAAGAAACCATGGTGGAGGGATCCATCTGATATTGTCTATTATCAAAGATTTTCTGTGTGAATGATTTCTTTTCTTATACTCTTTGTTATTAATATTGTTGCTGTTAATGTTAATTTTCTAATTTTTTTCTCATTGCTCTTTCCAAGTAAATTGTTCTTACCTCAACTTGTGCCTCCAATTGGATGGGGGAGGGGAGTGGCACGTGGTTTTAGAGGGAGTACTAAATTGCATAATACCATTCCTAAACCACAACAGCCTTATTTCGCACCAAAAAGGACTGTCATGGTTTCATCCCAGCTGGCAACCAACCCCCACGCAACCCTCACTCACTTGCCCACAAGCGGGATCAGGGAGAGAATTGGAACAGTAAAAGCTAGAAAACTCGTGGGTTGAGATCAAGATAGTTTAATAGGAAAAGGAAAAGCCACTCACACAAGCAAAGAAAAATAAAAAATTAATACCCTGCTTCCCATGTGCAGGCAGGTGTTCAGCCATCTCCAGGACAGCAGGACCCATCTGGTAATGGTGACTTCGGAAGACAAATGCCACCACTCCAAATGTCCCCTCTGCTTCCTCCTTTTTCCCCTCACTTTATATACTGAGCGTGATGTCACATGGTCTGGAATATCCCTTTGGTCAGTTTGGGTCACCTGTCCTGCCTGTGTCTCCTCCTAGCCTCCCATTCACCTCCAACTTCCCTGCCAGAGTGGGGTATGAAAAGCAGAAAAGGCCTTGGCTCTGTGTAAGCCCTGCTCAGCAATAACAAAAACATCCCTATATTATCAACCCTGTGTTCACACAAATCCAAAACACAGCCCCATACCAGCCACTGTGAAGAAAATTACCCCAGCCAACACCAACACACACTAGGTATGAAAGAGCTGTTGAAATTTGTGCTTTCCAAGTCGGTATGTTCTCAACTTTCTTTTCACACCAAAATTCTGTTTTGTGTTAAGCACTTACTCTGCCCATATAGTTTGTAGATTTAAAGTTTGAGCTGCTGTTCTTTGAAAATACAGATTTATATAAATAAAACATAATATATTCTCTAAATGAGGCCAGGATGGGCTGTCCTTGGACATCTTCCCAGGAGCTGGGGAAGCCTGTCCACTCATGTTGTTGGCTTTACTGTGACACTACTGTCAAGAGAACTGTGCTCCTATGAACTTTCCTTGCTGTACTTGGCCAATACTGAGCTAATTCTCTGTGATTACACCCGGCTGTAACTTCCTGCTGAGGAAGAGGAATTGAATAAAGAAAAAATATAGTGTTTGATGGATATGAACAGTGTTAAACAAACTCTAAACAGCTTTCTAATCAAGATATTTGGACATTAGGCTCTTTTTCCGAACTGTTTGGTCCAGAGCTGTTGCACAGCCAGTCTTTCTCCTCAGTAAGTTCCTAAAGCAGGATATTTTTGCTCAGATTGCCAACAGTGTAAGCCTCCATTTCCATTGTTTCTGTCTCAGAAACAGACTTCAGCTGAGTTGTGATTTCTCTACAGAGGGCTGCCTGGTTGCACCTTGATGTGTTCCTGCAGAAATGGCAAACAAGGTGGTTCCAGTCGTTTTTGAATCTCGTCAGCTTCAGAAACCACTTTTGGTTTGCAGGGCTGCCAGAGGCTTTCTGTTCAGCCTTCAGCAGGTAACTTGAGTCTTTCTATATCTGAATGTCAAATACAGAAGTCTTGTTCCGCCTCTTTGGTTATAAGGGCAACATCAAAGATCATCAAGTTGTTGGATACTGTGGAAATTTCTGTGATCATGTTACCATAGGTAAACAGAAGATAAAGAGTTGCGATCTACACAGGAAAGTTATTTTTCTGATGTTAGTCTGATATAAGGGAATCTCATTTTACAGTCCCTTATCCAGAGCTTTCATGTGGCTTTACATCCTCCATGGTATTGCTTTTTAAATGCTGTACTGTACAAACAGTAAAGCATTGTGAATGGTTTTTCATTTTCATGTATTTTTAATGTCTTATACTTGCATTAGTGAAAAATCCTTCTTATTAAGTCACTTTTAATTTTGATATATATTATTTTCTTTTATAATAACATCTATTTTAAAAATCTGTGGGAAATTCTAACTTCCTTAAGGAATGTTTGGTATTTTTAAGATTATTTTTCTCAGCTATATTTTTTTAAATTATAGTTTGGTAAGAGTTATAAATTTCTTAGAATCATTGCATACATAATAATTTGAAATGTGTCTGGCATTAGTTCTGTAAAAACAATCTGGATGTTCTCTGATCTGGATCTACAGAGTCATAAAATATATATGGCACTGTATTAAGTTTTATAATGCTCATTACTTCACTGTTGTACCTGTTGGGTAGAAAATCACTGAAGCGAATGAAGAGTATTGCTCTTTGGGCAGCGGAAATATTGGAAGTGCTTGTACATGGTCCCTTCTAGAGATGAGTTTCACTGCAGGGTTCAGCAAAGAAATAATTAGTATTTAAACTGTTGCAAACGAATATTCTCCTTACAAGAAGAATTACAAATCAGTGAAGAACTGCAGAAGTTTTCTTTGGGCTAAAATAATTTCCACAAGGTCTTCAAGTTATAATGAGGGATATCTGTGGTCTAGGAGAGTGAATTTATAACTCAATATAGTAGGACGTTGTTTTGATTCCTGAGTCTTTCACCTGACTGTCATTGCAATTTGGGGCAATGCCCTTTGTTCCTGTTCCACTTGTTAGAGCTGTATTACCAATGTAATCTGTGTGTCTTTAATATTAACTGGGCCTTCATATTTAGTTACTTTCAGGGTCAATTGCTAAGCTACTTAGACAACAAATTTAACCTACCTGCTTGTAATCACTGTAACTGTGTTCTGAAAGGCCTGAGGGGACTACGTGTGTTGTACAACATTGACCATTGTACTCTAGCAATGAGCTGCAAAAGGCTGAATATTTCGATAATGCTAGCCAACCTTCTGCTTATAACTATAACCCTAATAAACCTCTATATTTCTCTTGATGGCTTTTTATTTTTGAAAGGGATTTTAATTTATGTTCTGTAGTAGATGTATTTATTAAAGAGGATTGTGTTAGCATTGCTAATGGTCATAATATGTATAGTTTCAAAAGATACTTCCTTTGAAATTTACTGCAAAAATAGTGTAAGTGCAACCATTTACTTGGGAGTGTCTAGGGGAAAGTCATGTTGTTGTTTTAATTTTGGAATGTGTCATTGTAGCATTCCAGGTTCATTACTGAAGAGCCAGTTATTTGTTCTCAGGAGAGCTGTATAGGGCATGAAACAGTCCTCTAAGCATGGTGGTGCAAAGCCATAAGAAAACGTGTAAGTTTGTGGTGAGTGTATAATCCCAGTGCAGTTTTGCGTGATGAGAACTTGTAGTCTAGATGTGAGCAGTTCCTGAGTGTCAAGCAGGGCAAGCAAGCCCCATTTACGTAAGTGGCTGCGGTTCACCTGTCTATTGGTGGGTTTAAGTGCTTTGCAGTATGTCGAGTTTGCATTCTCCCAGGTTCTAGCCCTCTTAAACAAACCCTCCAAACCCAAGGTTGTTTTTAAGCACACTCCTGCTTGGTGCAGCTCTGCAGCCACTGTGCTGAGGCAACTGAGATAGCTTGGACACAGGCAAGGGGCTGAGAAAAAGTGGCCAGAGCAGTACAGAAACATGAACGTTGGGAAGGAGCTTCACTGCTGAGCGGTGTTGTGAAACAGATTCCTTAATGTACAGTTTGCTACCTGTTTGTCTGGGTAGCAGTGCTGCCTTAAGCAGCTACAGGGTATTTCCAGACTTACACAAACACTCCCAGCTGGTTTCACTGGGGTTGTTTGTGGAGAACTGAACTGGAGAGGATTTATTGTGATAACAAGAACCTGGACAACTGGGTTAGACTATTTCCTTTAATGTATGATTTAAATCTGTTTTGCTTCAGTTTACTTCTTCCCCTATCCACTCCATATGGAGAAAAGTTTATTTCCTGACTATTTTCATCAAGCTTTAATATCTCTGAAAGCTTTTATTAGACTTCTCCTATGTCTTTAGATTTAATAACCTCAACTTTGTAATCCTTTCCTTGTTGCTCACTTGGTGCTGCTTTTCTAGACTGCTCATCATTTTTACGGTGCTCTTCTAGTCTCTTTTCAATTAATCAGCATTAGTCCTGTGATGCCCTGGTAGGAACACACTCTTCCAACTGTGGTCTTCTAGGTAGCTTTGTTCATTTTATTGGTAAACTCCATGAGTTTAATTCTTATTCTTGCTGACTAAAATAATGTATAAGGAGATTAATCTTTTAGAAAAATAGGAATTTTTGTATTTCTGTGGTTTTTGCTTCTCATGGCAAACTCTGCTTTGAATTAGTGCATCTGCTTCAAGTCTTGCATAGCGCCATTGGGTTTTGCATGCCATTGCCTGGATGTTCTTTCTGGCGTATGGGCACACAGCATATGTCCTCCCACACCTCCTTTCACCTCTTCCTCACTTCGCTTTTACTGCTGGGCACTCTCCTGGTCTCCTATAATCTGTTTTTTTCTTTTTTTCTTCTATTTAATCTCCTGGCACTGCTGGAATTTTCTTTCTATCTCCCTCTGCATGCTTAATTTTTCAATCTATATGAGCTTCATAATACATTTCTGGATTATAGACATGTATAGGTAAATTTTGTATAAGCAAAGTACACAAGTAAAACCAAATTCTGTTAAAATTAGAAGCTCTTGTGCGTGTATATATGCTTATTTATGTCTCACTTGAAATACTTTGTAGGTTAACCTCTCCTTTATTTTCTCCACAGAAAATCATTGAAATGTTTACAAACAATGACCTCTGTTGCCTTGGTTGAATGTTTCCTTTTCTTTGTCACTTTTCCTATGTGGCCAATGTGAAATCTGTGCTTTTGAAACAGTACTTTGTATGTCCCTCAGATTTTGGTTTTGGAGTAGGGCACATAGATGCTACGGTAAAGCAGGTAACAATATTCAGCAGATGTTAATGCATTAAACATAGGAGTTCAGAGGCAGGCTTCTCACTTTTATTATTATTACTGCACAGCTTTTAAGTGTCCCTGCGTCTTCCTAGGCAGATATCTGGAATTTATTGAGTGAAGTAAATTCCTTCTGGGTGTTTACAGGAAAAAGTGACAAATGTGATTTGATAACACTGATGATTACACAATTCCCTTTCTGCTGATGAATTCAAAACATCTTCAGAGAGCAATATGAAATTAAGTGTTACCAAGACCAGACACTGAATTAAAGTAAAACCAAACGTTGGTTAAACCCTCAGAACTGCACAATTTCTTGCAGAGACATTCAGAGAACAGAAGAAAAACTAACAGAATATTAAAGAGCTTTACATCTATAAGAATTAAACTGATTTTTTCAGATAAACAGGAGTGTGTAGCTTGCTGAACAGAACAAAGAAGCATTGCTGGTGCTTCTACCAAGCCGTTGCTACTGACAGTGTGAAGAAATTGTTGAGGAAAGGCTATTGAAGAATAACCAGTGGAACATGGGGCACCAGTGAGCAGAGTGTGTCTGCTCTGCACACAGGAGTGCTGTGGGAACTTCACACAACATTAGGTGAAGTTTCTGGTGCAGTTCATGTGTAGCAAAATGCCTCGCTGTCTTGCGTGCTCTACATTGCAAGCTGAGTAGGTTCCACAGACTGCCACTGGCATTGGTTTAGGTAGGAGAAGACTGAAAACTACAGGGCTTGCCATGAATCATGAGGAAACTGAAATGCTGAAGGCATGGAGCTGTGTATTTCCCAAGTATTTTTTCAGAGGTCAGTGAAGCTTTATCAGCAGCTGTGTACGCTGTCTTGGGGGACCTGTGTTGTAAAGCAGCACTCTTGAGTTACGAGAATTACCACTGGTAGGGTCTAAGACCTTATTAGATAAGGACAGTACAAAGCCAGAGTGCTAAAGGAAGGCTTAGCATCCCAGAAGCAAGAGGTCTTGGATCTTCAAAAAACATCATAAAAGATTTGGCATTTAGGTAGTTTCACTGAATATTAAAGATTGCTCCGGATTTGACATTTTTACTGCTTGGACTGTTTTTTAATGCGGTCAGGAATTTTTTGGAGCTCATGGTATTCTTGTTGTAGGAAGAAACAAAGGTGAAATTTATAAATATGTAACAGAGGCTCTGAAAATAATTTGGGACCTGGAAACAAACAGCAGAGGACTTTGGGCCAGTGGGAGTTGCTATTGTGATTTAAAGTCTGCCACCTCTCTTGGAAGTCAGGAAGTTTAGCTCTGAGGTAGTGGGGTCATGTTGAATGTGTGGGTATATTTACAGATGTGGGAGTTTTGTGAGGGGGAATAGTGATACTGTGGTCATCAGGCTCAGTTTCCCACTTTGGCTTTACTACGGCCAGGTTGGATTTTTGAACAAGTCCTGAAATCAGTCTCTTCCTTGACTTGGATAATCTACATTTTATTTTCATTTTGATGCTTTTAATCTCTCCAGATAAAACTTAAGGGAAGAGGCAGTTTCTTATCATGCATTTCTGTGGCACAAAGAGCAGAGGAATCCCAAATTTGAATAGAGTTTTGAAGTTCTGTAATGTGGAAAGAGGAGTTCACCAAAAGCAGAGTTGATGCTCATTATTTTGCCTGCAGAGCTGTAGCAGATCTTTAGAAAAAGTTTACAGAGAGAGCATTGGCTCCACTTGTCTAATAATCTATGCTTCAGTAGTTTGTGATCCCACATATGTTCTGCTTCAGGCTAGATAATTAGTGTTGCCAGTGGTTATCTCTTTGTGTGTAACAACTCATATCTGTCCTGGACTGGAGGATGATAAGCTTTTGTTGCATCTGTGGGTTGCTGTGCATCCTCATGCCACTGTATATACAGTACTTAATCAGTAATAGTCTCTCTGGATCTTCTTGCTCTTGCTTTTTGTGCCAGTGAGCATCTTTCAGGGTTTGAGAGAGAGAGTGAGTGGGTGATACATTTCACTGGGGAATGAGAACTGTTAAGAGCAGGTCATGCTATATCATGCTATGGTGTTTTGTTAACTTGGGCAGACAAGACTTCCTTTCACCAGGAACCATATTTTAAACTCCCAGGGTGAGAAAAAATGCCTGTGACTTTGCTTCCTGAGTGAGACATGTCATAGAGGGCCATGCAGCTTGTAGAGCTTAACAGGAATATTTAGCCATTGGTCTGTATCAGCACACAGGGGATCAGCCTGCAAAGTTTCTGGTAGTGATGGCAGCTTAGAGAGAGCTTGTGTGAAGATGGTGCTCTCTGTGTCTGGACAGCACCAGTGGCTTGGAGTGAGCTCTGTGCTCCCAGTCTTCTTGGGAGAAATGTCACAGCATCCATTGTGACTAAGGAGTAGAGAAAAGAAGTGGGCAGCAGGAGACCATTGCCAAAATTTCTAATTTTAAATACTCCTTCAGTTTGTCTTTACTTTGTACTGAATCTAAGTCAATATGGAATAAGCAATGAGGAATAGACAGAAGTTATGAGTGAGATGTACAGTGTAACTGAGTCCCAAAATGTTTACAAGATCACACTTTGATTTTTAAACAATTGCTTAAACAGATAGTTTATTGATAGAAGGACATTTCTTGCGTTTGAAAATGATTTATGGTTTATACAGTAATTGAAGTGGCAGTCACTTCATCACACTTAAGTTTATTGATTCCATTAGCACATTGACCTTCTTTCTGCTGAATCACCAGCTTGAATGTCTGTGCTGTGTGGGATAAATTAAAAGGAAAAGATGTCATTTTTCCCAACTATGCAGGATCCAGTTTTCTGCAATAAATAAAGATATGAAAACCAGGAAACTAGTGGAAAATTAAACACTACAGAAGAAACAATGTTTTGAATCTCTCTAATATTTAATGGATATTTCAAAGTAACTTTGTGTCTATCCCAGGATGTCTTTTCTGCAGGTCAGTCGTGGCTGCTGAGTTAGCTTGCTCTGTTACAGTGGCCAGCATCTGTATTCTGGCAGTTTGAATACACAGAATTCCAGAAGAATATGAAAACTATCATATGAATGGGAGAACAAGGCCAGCTGGAAAATTATTTCTGTGTGATTCCACTTTGTATATTCTACATGTTAAATAACAGTTTCCACACTTTTATTTTTCCCCAGAAAGATTGCTCATAGTTGGGTGACGCTCAAAGCTGCAGAAATAAAAATGGAGAGCATGTGAGCTGAAAGACAGAAATCACAGAAAGATAGAAATTGCAGAAAGAGAGAAATCCCTCTTTGCTTGTGTTCTGCTGGGGCAGCAACTCCCTCCTTGTCTGGCCTCTTTATGAGCGAGCTGCCTTCTGCACTCTTGCTCAGTCTTATCTCTCCTTTGGGAAGATAGTGGTTTTCTGCACCAAACTGCCTGTAAGAGCAGGAACTGCTGCCTTGCCAGAAGCAAGGGATTCTTTGACTCTGTCTGCCCTCCCTGAGTTCCTGGCATTGTTCAGCTGGTGGCAGTTCCCCGGGACAGTGTGGTGTGAAAGCTGCTGGTGTGCCATGACACTGAGTGCTCACCCAGCCTGAGCATAGCACTAAGGAGCGAACATTTTGGCTTGTGCTGTGTGTCCCTTAGATTTGATAGGTTTTCTCTTTCTCCTCTTAATCACTGATGAAAGTCAGCCAGACTGAAAGGACATGTTTTGCTCTTTGTAGCTGGGAAACAGAACAAAACAAGGTAAAAGATTTGGCCCTTGGGATAACTGAAATGAGAATAACCCATCATTCTGTGTCTGTTGGAAGGATAGGTAATATTTTTACCATTGATAGTATATGCTGGGCTAATGGATTTAGAGCTTCAAAAGCTCCTGTAGGATATTCTGGCCATTTAAGAATGCAATTCTGAAAAATAAAAGACTTTGATTACAACCAAGGCTCTATATAACACTATCAAGCTAACGTTCAAGGTCTCTTAGTGGTACTTAGTTAGCGGTAGAAGAAGTATTTAGCAAAGTCATCTGAGGAGCACAGTATTTTTAACAGCATGGTTTGTGTCTGGCTTACCACAAAGTGAGTTTTGACATGATTCCAGGAGCACCTTTTCATTGGATTTGGCCCAGGCATGCTGTGCTTTCACTGGAATAAGCCTGGAAAAGCTAAAGGGGAGAAAAAGAAATTGGGAGCTGTCATGCTCTTTCCAAAAGTTTTTTTCAAGCAGATTTGTTTTCATCGTATTGTATCCTATTGCAGGAGGGAAACTTTTGGATGCAGAGTCTGATTCGAAGTGATCACAGAGTCTTGCCTTTATTAAATTGTCATGTGAGTTGAGCCATATGGCACAGAAGTGGAACAGGGAGACTATGAAGAGTTTTCTCCAGGGATCCAACTCTCTTTCTGTGACTACAGTAGAGTTATTGCCATTTTATGGTAGAGGCATGCTCAGGTGCTGTGCTAAGAAGTGCAGTACAGTAATCTGAACTGGACTGAATTAATTTCTTCTATAAGACAACAAAGTTTCTGGCCGTATTTTGAGGTTGGTTATATTAGCGTTGTTGCTCAGAGGGTTACAAGCTTTCTAACAGCCAAGTGGAAAGGGCATTTCTCATTATTGTACTGATGCATGAGACATTAAATGCTTGATGTTGTGTTCACAAGTGAGTGTACAGGTTTTTGGCAAAACCTAAGAGTCAGACTCAGTCATGCAGATTAAGGTCATATTACAGTATATCCAAGGGGGTTATATACACCCAGGCTGAACCACTGGGTCTTTCATGTGAAATAAGGAGTAGGTTTTTGCTAAATGATACAATTGGCATAATATTTTATCAGCCCTTTCTTTCTTTTTTTTTTTTTTAATCCATTTGATTAAAGAAGAAAACAGGATCTAATTTAATTTCTCTTCCTGCTCCCTGTAAAAATCTGTTTTACTGGCAAATTAGAATTTCTGAAAATTTTATCAAGCAAATACTTTCCATCTGACAAGGCTGAAACTACAAAGTTGCCAGGAAACCAAAAATCTAGTAAGACGTTAATTAGAGAAGATGGTCTGGCTTTTGCTTTTGCCATTTAACTCCATTTTTCTATCCTTGCATCATTTCACAAAGTCCAATAACTATTTTAGCTTCAGTAGCCAGCTGATTGTCTTTTCTTTAATATTGCATAGCATGAATGAAAAAATTTATTTGCAGAAGTATCATGAAATATTTGTCTGTGCTACCTATGAAAATACAATACATTTTTCAGATTTTATGTGGCCTGTGCTTAAATGTGAAAAGGTGAAATGGTAACCAAAGTGTCTAAGCACATATAAATTGCAAGAAAAGCCTTCCACAAGCTCACTGTTTTTAATTTATTTGAATGATGATTAGGAACCAATATGAATACTTTGAATACGGAAAGGTTGTGCTTCCCACCCCCTGATTTAAGGAGATGCATAAGAATGAAATTAAAGGAAATATGCCTGTGATTTACTGTGTTGTGTGCATTCAGTGTACTTGCTCTTTGACAGGTATCCAGCTCCATTCAGTGCCAGCTACTTCCTCATCAAGTAATAGCTGAGGCTGGAAGGAGCTGCTCAGCATATTCTGGTTGAGTTTTGCTGCTGGTAAAGAGGTTTAAGGGGGCCAGATGCAGAATAAGCAAGATGAGGCAGGATGCTATAGGAGCATGGATGCTGCTTCAGCTGCTTGTTGTAGGCTTTCTTTGTACTTTTTTTTTCTTGAAGGATCATTAGTTAAAGTGCATAATAGGTGATTAAAGCAGTGGATTTATTGTCTACAGTTGTTGTGTTGATACTTGTGTCAGATGAAGTGATCCACTATCTCCCTGGCTAAGGATTGCAGGACTTTCTAGAAGAGGTGATTTTGGATCCATCTTGTCTCTGTTGTTAGCCTGAATGTTAGTTACCTTTTTTGACATTTAGCTTTCGTTACAGTGGCCTCTCACCTTGTGAAATTTATAAACACCTGCTGTCAAAAATCCCAAACAACAAATTAAGAAGTAAATATGAATTTAAGCTGAAGCTTCTTTAGTCCTGGGATCACAGGGAGTGGCCACCTTAATTGATCCACAGTGTGGATATATTAGGACTGCATCTTCTTCAAGGAGACTTAAACCAGATATTAGGGATGAGTTTTTACTGTCCTGTGGAAATACTGCAGAATAGCGTGAGTTTAGACTGTGCCATAAAGTGCATCCATTTTTCCTGGAAGTATTTATCTGTAATTTTTTGAGAATTGTTGGTTAGAAGCTTGACTTAAATGGAATCCTTCAAGTCACAGTAATAGAGATTCCTTTGTGTTTGATGCTGAATGTCATAGTCTCAGATCAACAGAAGCCAGATCAAAGTGGCCAGTCCCTGGGATTTTGAGCTTCTGCTTTAAATCTGTAAAGTGGGAACAGCGATGGTTCCTTACATACATATAATTACCCTGAAAACTAATTTATTAATATCCAGTTGCTGGTGGTGGTGTTGGTATTGAGTATAGTTACATACACACTATATCCATGGAATACACAGGAATATTTTTGAGGTTTTCTAAAGTTTGGTACATTGTAGTACACTGAGATGAGGTCGAAAGTAGAATCTGAAGTTCTTAGTTTTCTTGAAGACTACTCAGTTCATGTGACTCTTCCTTTGGAACCTGAGATTTTGTTCTTTCCAATCTTTCCAAGTTAAAACAAAAGCAAAATAATGTTTTGCATTGTCTTCCTATAGGCATTGGACATGCACTGGATATGTGCATGCACCTCGATGATGTTATAAACTCATGTAACAGCAATAGCTCTGGTTTGTTAGAGAGCTCAGTCCTGCAGAGTGCTGGACGCTCCTGCCAGCTCTCACTGTCCTTGCCTTGGAGTGTTCAATGTGCCCCTTAGGACTGTGTAACCAAGCAGAAACACACTGCATCCACAGTGTTTATATTTTCATTCTACTGTTTTTCTTTCTCTCTTAACTGTTCTCTTTGTCAGGCTTTGGGCTCTGAATATTCTCAGTTCCATAGATTGTTAACAAAGTTTTCCACTACCTGTCTAGTTCGTATTCCCTAATGGGAACCCTTCTATGTAAGAGTAGAAGACTTCAATCTGTGACGATCTGGTGAGCCAAGAAGACTTTTTGCAGCCAAATTAATTTTTAACGGTGTATTGATTCAGTGTCTAGGAGCTTACATGTCAGAGTGTATGAAAGTCACCCTTTGTCCCATCACTAATGCATTTCCTTTGAGCAGTCACTCTTCGTGCATCTTCTTGGTTTTCATTTTTTGAATTCAGGACCTTGCAATGTTCTGGTGCTGGTTTGTTACCTTTTCTTTAGTAAGAGAGGATTGTGTTGGGGATCAGCGAAGCTGGTGAGCGCTGACGGTTCAGTGAAGCTCCACACTCCCCTGGCGTGCTGTCCTGGGCACGATGCTGCTGCTCTCCCTGCTGACATACACCAAAGCAGGGGCAGTGTTAACACTGTGTCGTACCTAACTTAACTTTCACATTTAGTGTGACAGAACATAAAGCAGTCTGTCATGGAGCAGGAGCTATCAGTCCTGGTAGTGGCAGGTTGGTGAGAAGCTGGGAGTGCAGGCCTTGGGATGCTGGTGCTGGTTGTCCTGCTGATTTGTTATTGCTGTTCCTTACCAGAGTGTGTAAGCATCCCAGCCAGGGAGCTGGACACCTTTGTTCTATATGTTCAGTATACATAGCACAAAATGGGGTTTGGAGAACACTTTACAAATTTGTATGAATAAAAGTAAATCTCTAAAATTTATGCTCCAAGTATGTAGATGAACTTGGCTGTTGGTTTGTTTCCAGAAGGGATATGCTGCTTTTTCACTCTTACAAAGACCAAGGGCCTAGCTCTTTCAGTAACAAAAATAGGATAGCAAAACCAAGTGTTTTAGAAGTGGTTAATTGTAATGATATTTATAGCTATTTAATTTTGAATACCCTTTTTGAGGTGGGTTTTTTTTTAAAGGATCATTTGAAAGGACTGAGAGCACAATACTTTCTGAAAATCAGATCTAGTTAAGGTTGCTTAAAGTGGAGATGAGTGCGATTCAGTTCACCAGTCATTTTTGAAAATCTACATCTCTTTAATGTTGAGGAGTCTAATTTAAGGTTCCTGTTTGGAAACAATGATGCCTTTTTTTTCCTAGCTTCATTTAATCCCTCTGTGCAGGGGACTAAAGAGATGCACTTCATCATATTGTTGTCAGAGTTAATACTTTTGAAAGACTCTGAATGCTTCACAAATTACACCTTTCGAGTATTGTTGTGGGTCCTGGTGGACAATACTTTGCCTATCTGTATCTCCCTAAAATTATCACAGTGGTATTATTTGGTATTAATGTATTTTTCCTGTGGAGAATGGAAACCAGTTGATGGAGATAGGGAATTTTCATGAGCTCCCCCTTTGCAGGTTTTGAAGCTTAAGAGTTCTCTGTGTCACACTGCTAGCACCTTAAGCTGAAATTTTAAGCTATTTCCATCTCTCGTTTTGATGCCTACTTTGTAAAATATTCCTATTAACATCATATTTGTGTCCTGAATTGTATCTGGTGCTGCTGTGTAGCTGAGAGATGCAGGCATTTCAACCCAGAGTGAGTTTGTGGCCTGTATTCATATTCAAATTTTGATATCATCTATCTATGAAATTATTCATCAGATTTCTGTGTGAATGCTTTTAATGGTTTAATGTGTTCAGCTGATAACAAACTGCATGCTCAAACCTAATGTTGCTCTTTTTAGACTTGATTAGACTCTATCCTTGATTGTGATTTAATGGCTGTTCACAAGCTTGTTCGCTCTTGCTGTTGCATATTAAGTACCAAAGTATCCAGCCAGGTCTGCCAAAGTCTTTCAAGAGACCATGGTTTCTCAAGGAGATGAAAAGCCCTAAGTAGGCTAACGTTTTGATTCAGGATTTGGATTGTTCTTGATCACCAAAGATTTTGTCCATTAATCCCTCTGGAAATGTTTAAAGTGTTCAAAGACCTGTCTCAGTGCTTAATTTTACTCTCCTAAAATGCTATCTAAACAATCAAACAAAATCCTTTTAAAAACAATTAGTACAAGCAATACCAGCCAAAACAATTCCAAATATAAGTTTTATTCACCTCCTTTTCTTTTCCCAAACGCCTATCTGAGCTATTGTGCCAGAAAAAGCAGTGTATGATTAGAAGTCGTAATATGACTCATATGTGTTGTGGATCATCTCTTGACATTTCATAGTTGTGTATCATGGGTACTTGCATGGCCCTGGTTCCCAGAACCTTTGCTTTTTAGCAACTCTGGCGTTTAATGTAGTGCCACTTTGGCTGTCTAAAAGCACCATATCCTATTAATATTATAATGGAATTGGCCTAATACTGAACCTGGGAAAAAATACATGCCTTTTTTAGATCAGCCAGGTGTGGTACACTAAGGCATCTGAAATTGCGCTAAATACTTATTTTAATTCCAGTTTAAATGCCTGGAACTCCACTGGCTCCATCTCTGGACAGTTAGCTCACAGCTGGCTGCACACCTGTGCGTGGAAAAGATACCAAGCCACTAGCCTTTCATTAAGCAGAGCTATATACTTAGAAATTAAATGCAAAATGTGTTACATGAAGGAATGATTTTGCAGTAATAAGTAATGTGGTAAATACCAGTTATCAGGGAAAAGCCATAGGAAAGATGCAATTTCAACCCCTGGTGAGGTGCTATTGACTTTTGAGATTAAATCTTATGAAGAGGCAAGTTCTTGTATCCTGCTTTAAAACACATCCAAAGAGTAAAACCTTCAACATCCCATCCAAGTGGCTCTTTTCTGCTTGTATTCAATCCCATGCCTTCATCACTGCCTACTAAAAGTCCATCATTTTTCTGTGGGGAAAGAACCACCAGCTGAAGTGGATCAAGAATTACTTTTACGTGGATCATACTCAGCAACAAGTTTAATTACAGTTGAAGTGGCAGATATTCCCCTTGTGACACATCCTCCCTTTACTGGCACCAGAAGAAACATTTGGCAGTGGAAGAACTTCTAACTTCCAGGACATTATTGTGCATTTCTGCTGCTCAGACCAGGTAGCTCTTACATTAGCCCAGCTGCCCATTTCAACTTCCTTTCAGGAGAGGAGCAATATATATCTTGTGTTTTAATGTATACCCAGCACAAGGATAGGATCTAGAATTTAAAATCAGCAAAATATTCTTCATACTTAAATTACGTGATAGTATTTTGTTAATGCAGCAAATCTGAATTTTGTTTAGATGTAGTGTAGACATTTTAATTTCTTATTAATCAAATCCCAGGTATGTCAGGAACATGATTTAGTTACTACTTAATAATCCACTGAATGCAAATATTGGAACTCCTTAAGAAAGTGAAAATTTTTTTACTTGAGCTTGATGAAGCTGACTAAGAAATATCTGCAATAAGTTGTTTTAGTTCCAGTGTAAACTATTGGTTTAATAAAATAAATTACCACCTCATGGGAGTGTAAAGAGAAACAGTGGAACATACTAAGGGCAAGCTTTTCAGAAGGGACTTTGTAGTGGCTTAACTCTGCTCTGTGAATTTTATCCTTCAGTTCAAGCAGAGGAAGGTGAGGGAAGTACCCAGTGTCCATCTTGCACAGAGTATGCATAAACATTTTTCCTCTGTGTTCTTTCTAAAATGTTTGTTCAGCATTGCTATGAAATCCTAGTTGTCTTGCTAAAATCAAAAGTCTTCTGCCAAAGGCAAGGACAGGTTAAACTAAGTGAGCTGAAAAACATCTGTTAAACTCACTGGCAGTACTTTATTGTCTGTGTCTTGTTAGCTTTTTGTTGGATTTGGCTCAGTTCCTTGAGAAACAATTCTATCTCTTGAAGAAATAAACCTCATGTTACCACCTTAAAATAATACGAAAAGTACTTGATTCTTCTTGCTAAATTCCTCCCATCTTCTCTTTTTAAAGCTATGTTGTTTGACCTTTTTAATGTCAGACCCTTTCAGTACTGAATCCGGTATCCGTAGTATTTTACATTGCCCTATCCCCTAAAAACTCAAGCATATCACAGAGCTTGCCAGAAGCCATTCAAGCAAAACATTACCCGATTATGAAATACTTTTAATTAACATGCACATACTTATGAGAAATAGGCAGTATTAAAGACTGTTCAGCCAAACTAAGCATTGTGCTGTTTTTATCCACAGATCTTCCCTCCTTCCCCTGAATCTCTGTTGAATGATAGCAGTAAACTGTGGGTCTTTCAGAGGGTGATGGATTTGGGTAGTTTGCCATGGGGCTGGGCCCCATCCTGGGCCCCACCCTACCTTCTGGAGCCTGGGAAATATTAGACCATGCAAGGGAAACAATGTGGATCCAATTTGAAGTCGGAGAAGCGAGGATGTTCTGTGGCATATCAGAAATGCACGGCTTTTAACCCACTTTCTCGGGCCTGCTCTTGCCAATGTCCTTGAGAGCACGGCGATCCAAAATGACACACAACACACACTACCTCAGCTAAGCACACTGGAGGGGGGGCGGGCAGAGCTATGGCCGTAACTTTGAATTTTCCATGGCTTGGCAATAGATGGAGCACAGCTCGGTGTGGGTGCTGATTCACACATGCACATTGTGCATTCTGAAAGGGAAGGCACCAGGGCTTCCCTGATGCTCCAGGTGGCTCTGGCCTCCCGGGGAGCAGGGCAGGGCCGCCAGGCAGCAGCACTTTACAAGCTTATGAACCAGCAGCTGTTCACAGCCACCTCTTCTGCAGAGCACCCAGATTGCAGGTTTGTTAGTTGTTGTTAATTGTCCTTCTGGATGTTGACGAAATACAGAGTGAAAAATATACTAAACAGTAACTGCAGTTTCTTCTCTTTTGGGTGCTGGAGTTGGATGCCTCTTATCGTGTAAGTTGCAAACTGTAGGAGCGTGTGGTGAGTAAAGTAACCGCTGAAAGTTCATTGCTGGAGAAACTGGACGTAATTGCCTTTGGGAAGTGGATGTATTCATTTCAGGACCCTGCTTATTAAGCTTCTGTAGACAAGGAAAGAGAGCTTTCTGTGCATGATTATTTTCACACAGATTGTGAACACCTCTCTACAGCTGTTTGTCTTTTCTTTTAGTTCTGTGCTAGAAGCTCACTGATAACTGCATTTACATGCTGAGAAGGCTTTGATTAGGCAGAGGCCTAAGCGAGGTCTTCTGGTTCCATGTCCAGTCCTTAAGCCTGACTGTCTTTGCAGCCTTAAATAAATCAGTTAGGCCATCATTTTTTGAATGTTGATGTCTGAAGTTAGACATCCAAATTTGTAGTTAAGCATGTAAGTAGGACTGCTCTGATTTTTATAGACACTGACTCCCACGGTGTCTTTATGTGTTATATTGTGTGGGGGTTTGCAGCATTACTGAAAAACTAAATGAGGATTTAGGAGTATAACGTAAGTCAGCCAAGGTTGAGGATGTCAGCCTTGACTTACACACTGTAATTTTTTGCTTCTCTGTTCAGCTAACCCAGTAAGGCTTACCTTGCTGAACAGGAATGCAGAAGGACTAATGGACAGTGTGTTTTGATCAATGAGTAATTAATATTTTCTAGTTTATGAATAAAGACAGTAATTATTACAATATAAGGAGGGAGATTTCTTCAGACCCATTGCCCAAACATAATGCACTTGTCATGTGCAAATGTAGCAATCTAATACATTTCTGAATATCAGGACTGTACTGTTAAACACAGCCTGGTTTGATCCACCCTCTACCAAAGGAGATGAACTGCAGTTTCTTAATGAGTGGTTAGACAGCTTCTTCGAGACATGTGCAATATCATACTGATAAGATAAAGGCTCCTTTGTGGTACTCTGGATTCATAAGCATGCTGTCTGGATGGGCTGGAGCAGAATGTTGGAGCATTTTATTAAAAAACCGTAATTTCCACTGTGTTGGTAAAGTTTTGGGGCCACATTCCAGTCTTGTTTTCATGACATAGCTCTGGCATAGAGAACAGAAGAGCTTACAGCTACACTGGGCTCTAACTTCCTTTTCATCACGTGAGGACCGAAGTGTAGAACTTTCCTTTTAAATTCCTCTGGCCAGGGTTTACAGTGGCAAGGCCACGTTAATTTTGCTTCATAACATAAAGGGAGTGAGTTCTGTGGCACTCTTTAAAGGACTAGATTTGATGGTAGCAACTACAGTTGCAGCTTTCAGCTTGTTACAGTTACGCTCCAGAGTGTGCATGTTAAAATAGAAGTTCCCAGTGAATATAGTATTGTTTGCAGGCAGAAGTGTCTTCAATTCTAGTATCCCTCTCCCTTCCGTTTCATGAGGGCTGTCACAGCTCTGCCCCTTTTGGGGACAGACCAAAGTCTGATGCCAGTTTGTGTGGAACGTGTATCAAAGCCTACTTTTGTCTTGCTGAATTCAATGGGAATTTTGTCTTTAAATGTAGTGGCAGCCTTGCTGGATTTCTTCTGTTATAATTTATTCTTTAGGGATTTTATATCCAAAAGTACTGACTGCCACTTGCTTCCAGTGACTTAAACATGAGCTGACTGCTCACTATTCTTGGAAGGTGTGGTTCTTCACTGCAGAAGATTCCAGTTTAAACAAACAGACATAATTGCTCAGAAACAGATTTTCCCTGGACTCCTGAGAAGACTGTGTTAAATCAGGCTTGGTTTGGTTTGCTTTATGCAGAGTTGTGACAGTGCTTTTCCCGTAGTGGGGTTAACCCTGAAAGTTTTGCCTATTTTGATTATCATGGTGCAGTTTTTCTTTTAACGGGTGGAGAACAAATACAGAGACAGTTTAATTTTGATTGCCAGAAAAATATTCTTCAAGTAAGTGGTTTTATCACATACTTGATCAATCTTTCAAAATCCAGCTGTTGAGCAGAATCAGTAGAGACAATTGTGTTTTCTGTGGTTTTAAATAATGTATCAAAAAGGACCTTGACTGTCAAGAAATGCACTGCCTATGTCGTTTTTTCATTCTGAAGCGATGAAGCTGCTTTGCTCCAATTTGGATTCAAGGGTCTTGTGCAGCACAGGGCTGTGTGCAGTACACAGCTGCTGGAATTGTTTCTTTTTTTAACTAAGTGATTGGCAGCCACTTGGATGAGTCACAATCATGAGCCTAATTTTAGCTGGTATGTATGTATTGGGAGAATCTACCAGAGACAGTTGCATTTGAAGAGTTGAGAGAGGTGAAGTCAATTTAGTTTTGGGGCTTCTTAGAAATCAGCTTTTGTGTCTGAATTCTGTTTCTTCTCTTTTGGTTTTGTACAGTCATGTTTATGACCTTTCTGGTGGAATACACCTAATTCCTTCACCTTCAAAGAGTTTATCAGAAGGAGACAATTTAGAGTAACAACATCAATACTTTGATTGATGCTTGTTTGGTATGTGTTCGACTTGTGTTTGTGTTTTGAACAGAATGAAGTGCAGGGTTTAAGCTGCCTGTAGTGTCCCATTTGTTAATTTGCCCATACGCAGCCTCTGCTGGTTTCCTCCAGCTGACCTGGGAAATAGCATCCAGGCAGGTGTATTAGTATGGAGTTTGAGAGGAGTTCAGTATATGCAGTCAGAGCCTTCCAGTCATGCAGGCTGCATAATCTGGCTGCCAGCACTAATACCACTGTTTAACAGCTGCTGCTGTTAGTTTAAGGCAGTAAAGGTGTTCTGTTGAATTCTGCATTTTGCTCTTTTGGTCCACCTGTATCAAACTAATGCAGCTTCTGGCAGGAGCTGGTTCCTGTTGTGGCAGCCAGTCAGGAAAGCAATGTGCACAGTGGTGCCTTTAAATGCTGTGTATGTGAAAAAGGTGTGTGCTTTTCATGGCATCTTGCTGTTTCCTAATGCATTATTCCTGTTTACTGTGAGACAAAGGTGTCAGACTGGATTGTGCAAGGAGATGGAAGCCAAGTTGTCATTTACTGCCTGTGTTCTGAAAGCAGCCATTAGTAGTACCCAAATCCCTCCTCTGCTTTGTGTTCTGCTCAGCCTCTGTGTGTGCCTAGGTAGTAAACTACCACATGTTGTTTATAGAGACTGCAGAGGCGGTGTATCGTTTTCCACTTAATCAGGGTGTTCCTAATCGGGAAATTGCCCAGAGAACTAATAAAGCCAAATGCACTCAATAACTACTGTTTAAGAGACACAGTAATTCTGCTTAGCAGGAACATCCTCAGGTGATTTACAGGTACCTGGGCCACGTCCCATTTTTAACCTGAACGTGGCCTGATTTCTCCTAGGAGAGCTTTTAACGTTTGTCTGAGTTATGAAGCAGGGAGTGTCTGTGCAAACAACTTCTCTCGCTGTCTGATCGGTGTTGAAACTCTGTCTTTTCTAGACCAGGTAAGCAGAGTGTCCTCACAGTTGGTTCTGTGGCTGGGTAGGCAGCTGGGCTCTTGCTCTGGGCAGAGACACTTCTTCCATTGCCCTGAGGAGTCTCAGGCTGTGGGCTGGTGGTAGTGATGTGATGGTCCTGCTTAAGCTTTGCTTACACTGAGCATAAACATGTCCTGGCCCTGGACACGTGTTCCTGATTTGTGCTGCTTCTTGTGTAGTCGTTGCAAACTATTTGTTCAGCTGTGCAGCAGCTAAATCTGCAGCACAGCTAAATCTGCATACTGATCTGGCTGAAAAACAACTTACAGAAAACGGGGAGGAAAGAAGAGAGGTGTCTCATCCAAACGGTTTTCTAGCCTGGTTCACGATGTGGCTACACAAACAGCTGTACAAGCACAAAGAAGGGAGTGGTGGGAATAAGTGGGTGAGGTCAGGGAGAAAGGAGGCTATTTAAGCCAGTACTGCTGCCAAAACATTACTTGCCAAATTACTTTTCAGCTCCTCTGTTTTCTTGAACATTTCCTCACATCTGTTCTGTCACAGTAAACTCTTATGGATGTTACTGCTTCTGCATAATAACAGCTGTACTGGTTCAGACAAAGGCTTCATCTAACCCAATATCCTGTCTCCAACAGTGGCCACAGTAAGCAGACCCAGGGGGTAAGAAGGGGACAAGCCTGTCTGATGTTTCCATGAATGTTCTCTCAGCCTCAGACAATATTTAACTCAGGGGATTTTCTGAACCTGGTATGTTTAATTTACACAGTAACTGTCAATGGATCTCTTATGTACCTGTCCAATTCAAATTGAACCCCATGTAAAATCATGGTATTCGTGACATCTTTCGGTAAGGAGTCCCACAGGTTTCCTACTTGGAAGTGTGATCATGAAGTCCACAGGCAGGACAGACCTATTGTTTTTATTACTATGTCTTATAAATAATGTTGATTCACCTATACAACAGATAAAAATATTTGAGAAAAGACCTCCCTGAAAAATTGGAAGAATCATGGAATTGGTAACAGCCGTTAACTCCTGCTCAGTGATGGTGAAATATTTTGGTTGTCTCAGTCCCAGTATGGGAAAGAAAGACGTGAAAGGATGCTTTCCATAATCCAGTGAAGGGTAATTAAGTTTTTGGTGTGCTAAGCCAAAATGACCAGAAAGGAGTATCAGTATGTGCATTACTGCTCTCTTCTGCTCTGAGATGAATGAGTTGAGTTTATATCTAAAAACACACCAGTCAGTGGAAAAGCTTGCAGCCTGCATCAATTCTGTGGGCAAATGAAATTTTTTAACATCCTGATACTTGTCGAATTCCATTTAGATTCATGATAGATTGTAAACTGGATAACTCTGAATGCCATCCTTCTCTGTGCACATCTGTGCTTTGTGACCAGGTCAGTGAATTGCAGCGCTGCTTGGGCAGGGTGGAACCACTGAGAGAAGGCTGTGCTGACAAACCAGGGCAAATTTAAAATGTTTGTTTGGTGATGTGTTTGCTGGAGATTATAATTGGTTCTAGATGAGTGCATACCCATTTACCAGGATGAGAGGGAAAATTATCCGTCTCTTTTCCCTGGATGTTCATCATGCTTCTCACAGTGACCAGACCAGGGATGCAGTCCTGGTTGCTGCAGTGCTGCCTGAGCCACCTGAGTTGCTTTGTCAATGAGAAACACAGGGACAGAGAATGAAATGACTTGGTATCTATTTGCACAGTAAAATCTTTTTATGAATGGAATGTACATTCCTTTCTCCTGCCCCCTTGGGATATGATTCCCCCTTTGTAAGGTGTTCACCATTTATGTAAATGATTGTGCTTGCCAAACTAATCAAACCAAGGACAAAAGCTATCACAGGCACTTGTCTAGCATCCAGCCCCCACATTAGCTTCTACTTCATTAAAATATATATGACCCAATTCAAGAGCTAATTTGGACGAAACCATTAGACTTCTGTCCTCATCACTGGTAGAAGTCTGAGGTTCATTTTCACACATGAATGAGCAGTTGCAGCTTTAAGATGCATGAAGGTTATTGCTGTGTATGTGATGCATATGAAAGGGAAAGCAGCACACAGTGGATGCACTATTTCTGTGACTGCATCATTTTATAAGGTCTTATTTGTGTTCCACCTGTGGAATGCTAGACAGCATATAAAAATATATGGGCAAGTTAAACACAGGAAAGGAAAACAGCCTCTGAGAAGGCAGAGTCACAGGATGCTCATATTGCATTGTAACTCTTGGGTACCTGATAGGAAAACTGGTTGTGATCCCAACGGAGTCCCTGGTGGAAGGTGTCTTGTTGAATCTCCAGAGGTGTTTGGACCAGGTACAGAGAATCTCTACACACTCTGCGAAGTTGTTTGGTTTGGTTTGGATTTTGGGTTGGGGTTTTTGTTGTGTGGTTTTTTTGTTTTGTTTTGGTTTGGTTTTTTTGCATTAGGTAGTTGTTTCAAACACCTTCACTTAAAAGAAGCCCTTAGCAGAGAGAGTTTGCAAAAATACTTTGAAAGTCCACAGATTTGGTATCTCATGATATTTTTTAATCCAGCAAATCCAAGTAATTTATCCCCATAATATCCTAGTTTTGGGAAGGATGCCATGACTAGATTGCATCACTAATATCTTCCGGCATGTGCGGCTGGCAGGGCTTGCTTTCCTGGAGCCACTATCTGGGGTATCAAGTTACTCTCCAGACTGATGGATGAGTCACCAGAATCTCTGTTTTGTTTGTGGGTTTTATCAGAGCTCATCAGGTAGCCGTCAGTATGATTGACTAACTCCGCGCCAAGTGTCAGGCAAAAGGAGCTGAAGTGAAGTAACACAAGTGACAGCTGAAGAATAAGCAACAATCTGTCTTTTCAAATGAGTTGTTCTGTTGGCAATTTGACAAATTGTACGGTGTAACTGAAAGTTCTAGTTAATGTGTTGCATTACTTTATTTCAAAATATTCTGTTATGAATTGCTTACATTTAAATTCTGGCAGATAGAATGCTTAATGAAATCAGTACAAATACAGTAAAACTGACATAAAAATACTGAGACAGTGCAAGTCTTCTGAGATTTATTCCTAAATATACTTGAAAAGTCCTGCTTCAGCATTTTTAAAAATAATTTGACATTTTTGTCTTCTACCAAAAAAAATGTAATGGGATAGTTTTCAGTATAAATGGACAAGAGGGAGAAAGGGTGGGATTGGAAACAATTTGTTACCCAGTAGAAAACCTCCTGCAAACTTTTGCTCAGCAGATTTATTTGGGTGCCACACAATTTATCTGCCTTGCATTGGTAATTCATGCTTTTCTCATTTTCCCATTCTAAAAACCATCTGAATTTTTTTTTTAGTTTTTTTTTTTAGTTTCATCAAAATTACTCTGATTCCATGATATTAGGAGGGAATTTAATGGGACATGTAAATAAGGAGCATCCAAATTTTGTCATACAAATATGCCAGGAATGTTAAAAGAATTTTCTCCCAAACCTTTGTTTTTCCTGTCTTGTAATGTCTTGGGAAAACTCACAGCTCTTGTGAATGTCATTGTTTACCGATGTTTTTTTTTTAAAATTACTCTCGTTGTATAAGAAAGTGTGAATCATGGTGGATTGAGCACTGGCTGTGTTATGACCATGTTTCAAGGTCTTATAATTTGTTTCTCACAGGCTGTCCAGTCAGTGTTGTTTTTACGTGGCCAGCTTGTAAAAAACTTCACTGGAAAAATTTAAGTGTGATTTTAAACAATTCCAGATTTACTGGTATATATCCCTATGGGGATATCTGTAGTCTACAGTGATCTTTTTTTTTGTTCCTTTTTTTTGCTAGACTGACAAACCAAATTTGTGACTAAATTGAAATATTCCCCTCTGATTCCAGAGGAAGCATCCCCACATTAAGAGCTGCTTGCAAACAATCAAGTGGTCATATATTAAAACCTTGCTGTGAAGATACTTTATGTCTTTATTTTATTTTGTATTGCAAAGGACTAGGAGTGTACATTGTCAGCTACCATGCTCGACTGAGAGTGCTGAGTCAATCACTTGATCATTGAAGATGTCCATTAAGTTGCTGATACTCTGTTTTGGGCTAAGATTGTTTGGAGGTTTGCAGTAGTTTGCAGGATGTAGGTGCTTTAGGTTTCCTGTCGTGCTTGTTAGTCTGATACAATGTGAAAACACACTGCTTCTGTTGGCAGCTTGCAGTTTAAGCACTGTTTGTATGCAGCACATTTCTGGTTTGTCTTCCTCACTGCTACCTGCTTGTGCTGTGGTGAAAGTTTACCCAGGAGTCTCCACAAGAACAAGAGCAGACAGCAGGAACAGGTTTTCACAGCTATCACTTCTTATATGAGACCTTGCAAACAGCAAAATTATTTTTTTGCAGATGGCATTGCCCAGGTTTTAATCTCACCCCTCCTCCTGATAACTGCATGGTTGCTGGGAAGACGCAGACTGCAGTGATCATCATTATGCTGAGGCTTGGGGCTAACACAGAAGACAAGGGAAAGCTACTTCCTAGTTCCTCTGCTGAAAGCAAGGCAGCATCTTCTCAGTGTCACTCTGGTGGGGCTGGTACTTCCCCTGCTGATGCAAAGGCTCTCCCTGATGTTTTGGTATGATTTAAGCACCATTGGTATCAAAATGTGTGACTCTCTTCTAGCGTAGCTGAGATGACAAGTTTCTTCCTCAGAATGTGTGATACTGGAGTTCAGATAGCGGCTAGCTGGTCATGGCCTAACATGGATGAGAAGGAGCAGAGACCTTTTAAACAGACGATTACCAGCAAGTTATTGCAGAGACTATAACCACTACGTGCCCTGAAGATGTTTATCTCTGCTCTAATAGCTGTATTTGCAATGACATTTTAGTGCCTGTGGCAGCTAGAGCCACAAGAACCTTTTCTTTCAGATACTGGCTTCGTATCTCAGCCTTTAAAGGCAGAAGCTGGTGTAGTGTGTGCTGGAAGCAGCCAGGCTGAGCTAACTTTGGCAGCCCCTGCTGCAGCTGCAGCCAGGCTGGTCAGTGCCTGCGTGACTGGTGGCCCCTCGCTGCATCCTCTGCTTTGGGACTACCTGCTCTGCAGCTGGAGAGACGATTTTGGAGAGGAGAGGAAGGGAAGGGAGAGCTCTAAAACTCTTCCCTCTCCCCTACCCTCCAGTCAGAGCGTGCCTCTGTGCAGGGTTCTCCACTGATGAGAGGATGGGTTTTTTTGGAGGACATATACCTGCTGGCATCATTCCAGAAAGTGTAAGACATGACAATGCTTTCAAGATCCATCATGGAGAGATGTAGGTGGAATCTCTTGGCAAGAGTTTAAAAAAGAAAAAAAGACAATTGTACTAACCTTGCTTCTCTATCCCAGTTTAAAAGAACTTGGATGTTGGCATTTTCATTTCCATTTTCACAAGGATGAACACTAACCCAGAGGTGATGATGGTAATGGTTGATTGGTTTACCTTTGTTATGTAGTGAATATTGTATTATCCTTTTGTTCCGTGACTTATGATTAAAAGTAAAACTGCTGACAGTTCTGAGAGTGCAGGGGAAGTTTGGCTAACATACATATCAGAATTTAAAAACATTAGCCTGAAATAAAATTACATTCTTCAATAGTGAGAATATTTCTTTCAGCCTAGTTTTTTGCAAGGCAGATAATAAAATTACGTTATCTAAATCCAAACAACTATCTTGAAAACATTTTATTACTTTGTTGGCTGCCTTTTTTATTATATATTCCCAGACTTTTGAAACACAGAGGTCATCATCTTAAAGAATCCCACCATTGCCTTAGTTTGAAAATTAGCTCCTTGAAATATCAGCTGTACATATCTTGCATTTAAGAAATTAATGTATTAAAGAAGCAAGGAATTGATTATTCAATTACTGTGAATCAGGCACCAAACATCCTGGTATGTTAGATGAAGCATCAATAAAAATCTATTTCATCAGCATTTCTTAGCAGTGAACTAACTGCTTGGGAAAAAAGGAGAGCACACACATGCAAACCCCTCTCTCCTCTAAATGTTTTCAGATTATATGACTGAAACACAAATGTCCTGTGCAGTAAATCTGTGTATAATCATGGAATTTGTTGTGTGTGAAATGCAATTTGCATTTCATTCCTGGAAAAAAGTTATATACGTTTGCTCATATTATGTATGTCTGAGTGAGAGATAGAGATCCCACAAGTAAGAAACACATTGTAAAATCTACATGCAGAGAAAAAAAACTGTATCTAAACATTAAAACTGTGCTGAGCACTGGCAACAGTCCAGAATCAAAACTGTCATGGTTGGTATGTGTCTGCCTGTTTCCTTCTTCTTAAAGATTCTTAAATCTTTCCTTGAGAGCAGGCTCTTCCAGATAGTTCATAGAGAGTGCTGCCAAACACTTCTCGTGTAGAAGCCACACAAAGCAAAACAAGTCTTCTCACTGGGAATTTATGTGCAGAGTGACTGCTGAACACTTTGCCTACCTTTTCTGGGGGGGTGTATGTCAAAAATATTCCTGTTGCAGTTGATGATCATATCTTACTATGTCTTACTGCATGAGAATGACAATGTATGTCTATTTTGAGATATGGACAATAGAATATAATGAGCTTGTCACCTTTAGCTTTCTGTTGCTCTATTTGGATTTTAAGCATGCAAGCACCAGGCCATTGCTTGCCATTGTAAATGTCTACAAAATAATGATTCTGCTGGGCAGTTGTGTAATTATTGCACTTTTGTTGGCGTATTTCTTTAATAATCTGCAATTTGAACTCTCCAGGCCAAGTTCTGGCTTCTTCTAGATGAGTTTCAGACCTCTGATCTTTGGCAAACGTTGACTGTGGTTTGTGTAGAGTACTGAGATTAAGGTCATGACAGTGCTCTTTTTCTAGTGGCTTCAGTAGAGTTCCTTTCCATTTACACCTCAATAACTAAGATCAGAATCAGGTAGTTGGTGTTTGGAGCCTTATTTTTATTTCTTCCTTTACCAAAATCCATCCAATGGTATTCATCTGCTTGATGAATTTTGAGGAAACTAAAGTAAATATTGCTTGGTGGTATGGGAGTCTTTCCTGTATTTGAGAAGTTTTATTTTGAAAATAAAATCATGCCAGCTAATTTTAATACATTTTGCAAAACTTTGCTTGTGATGTATGGTTTGTGGTACTGGTGTACTCTCTTCTAGCCCGAGATCCCCCAGATAGTCCTGGGAGATGTTATAAAAGTAGAAGAATCTCTGTTCCTCTTTCTATAAATCTGTAAAAACTATTACCACCACCACAAATCTACGCAGATGAAGGAAGCAAAGCAAGTTAAACTTGAGGCAGATTTATGTCGCTCTTCAGCCAAATATTTCAGCATGCATTTGACTACAGACATGGCTTTAATCCATTTTTAGTCAACAAGTCACTTTAGCGCGTGACTAAGTCCCACTGCATTACCCTGAGAGGTGAGTGTGGGTGTGCGTTCTTTGCTGGCTTGGAATCTATTCCAGAGTAACTGCAGGAGTCTGATGGTGTCGTGTGTGTGACGTTTGTGCCGTGGTAGTTAGGTACAAGGCCACAGACTAAGCGTGAATCATCGACATCACCACAGCAACAAATTTCTTAATACTCAAAACCTTTCCGTCTTGTGAGACACAATCTCTTGCTACACAACCTTGGTAGAGCAGCAAGGAGATTTTTTATTGGAACTAACGGAGCAGGAGGCTTGCATGTGTTGAAGTTCAACCACCAACCCTGCTTTGCTTGGCACAGGACATCTCAGTAACTTCAGGTCCTGCAGTTGCCTTCTGGACACTGCCCCAGCGCTCTCAAGGACTTGTGGACAGCTGGGGTCATCCCCATGCTGATGGATGTGCAAGGAGAGGGGCACTGGAGACCCTGCTGCTCCCTGTATTGCTTCTGCCTGCAATCCAGAAAGGATCAGACTTTGTTAAACTCACAAGCAGTTGTGTATCAGTGGAAAGTTCATCTAACTGCACCATGTAGGGCCATCCATGAAATTCAATTATTTGATATACCAGATTCTCAACTGGTGAGATGCGGTGCCTGAATTAATTACAACGATGTAAACATGCCAAGGGGAGTACCAATCCTTCTTCCATTCAGAGAGTTTGCTCACTGAAGCAGACATCTGAAGTGTTTTTTTTTTTTTTTTTAATAGAAGCATAAATTGATTATTTTGAGAGAATGCAAATGTTCAGAATGAAACAGGTTTGACGTGTTTTGGGATTTGAATGATTGTACCAGAAACTGAGGCTGGCATCTGTTCTAGTCTCCAGCAGGATGAGGAACTTTGTAGAATGAATTCGGTGTTGTCCTGGTCTCACAAGCAGGGGTACAAATGTTTCCGTGAGGACTCAAAGAGAAAATACACCTTTCCAATCTTTGCATCTGCTTTTCGACTTGATGCTTTAAAATGATTTAATAACCATGAGTAGCCAAATGTTTTATAAGGCTTTTTTGCTTCAGCATGCTTTTCTTGATATGGATGAAGGCACTTGAAGCTGAACTCAGCGCAAGAGTCAGGAGAGTGGCTATGATGAGGTGACCATCATGGGAGTCCTTTCTTGCCCCCATAGTATTTTTTTTGATAATAAAGCTCTTGATGGTGGCAGAGAAGAGATTCATGTCTGCTTGTGAGCAGAAAGGCATTGCAGGTGTAGCAATGTTGGGTACCCATTTGAAGAGTTGGCCAATATTCCATTTGTTGTGGTAGTTTGAGGTTTTTTTGTCTTTCTGAAAAACAGCAGGAGGCAGAGAATATCAAAAACTATACCGAAAAGACAGAATTATAGAACTATAGAATGGTTTGGATTGGAAGGGATCTTAAAGACCATCTCTTGTTACAACCCTCCTCCTATGGACAGGGTCACCTTCCACTTGACCAGATTGCCCAAAGCATCATCCAGCCTGGCCTTGAATACTTCCAGAGATCAGGTATCCACATCTTCTCTGGGCAACCTGTGCCAGAGCCTCACCACCTTCACAGTAAGGAATTTCTTTTTCACTTTAAAGTAATTCCCCCTTGTCCTATCCCTCCACACTCCTGTCAAAAGTCTCTCTGCAGCTCTTCTGCAGGCCCCCTTAAAGTACCACAGTGACTATCCCCCAGTTGCTGGCTCTTGCATCTGTATGACTTCTACTGTTCTCTACCTCAAAAAGTTTATTTGGAGGTAGTAGAGACACCTAAATTAAAAAAAAACACAACAAAATAAACCACCAGAAGAATTTGTTGTTGAATGTGGAAGAGAGAACAGAGATGTCTGGCCAGCTCATATCTGTCCTTTCTTAATGACAGTCCTTGTCCTGGAGGTTGTCTTGTGGATGTGACTATGCTCGTTTCCCAAAATTTATATCCATCTCTAATCGGAAGTTAATGTGGTAGAGTAATTCCAGTCCTGCTTCTCTGCTCTGTCTCTGAATTAACTTAATTGAGACAATTTGAGATGAATAGGGAAAGTGCTATCCAGGAGTTGAAGCCTCCATCTTTCAGGAAGTAAGAGCTATTTTGTGGGTATTCCCATCAAGAATAAGAATTTTCCTTCCCAGATGAATATAGATGATGATTTATGAATAAAGATTTATGTTTACATCAGTATCTGGTAAACTATGATTTCGTGCCAGAAGAGTGCCAGCTAGGGCTGAAAAGCCTTTTCAGATGCTCTGCCCATCTCTTCCAAATGTATGTTGTTTTTAATATGACACCGTCTGTGGAGTTCACTGACTTAAAGGTGTCATCTGACTTTGGCCTGGCAGTCCTTGTGTAGTGTGTTAAGCACATAGCAGCTCTGAGTTTTAGTTCCGGGAATTCTTAGGGTTTGCTTACTGACTGTATGGACGTGTTACACTGTGTCATTGCTCACTATGGCTAGATATTTGTAAAATTTGCTATCAATCATACTTATTTTTTATCAGTTAAAAAAAAAAAAGAACACTTTCATTTCTGAGAACACTTTGTTCTGCGTTAATGGATGTGGTAAAAAGTGTAGAAAAGACTGTATGGTATGAATCTGTTAATGCACAAATGCACAGGAGATTTAGAGAACATGTGAGAGGACATTTTCCCCAGGTAATATGTACCCTGTAGCTTGTGGCACTGCAAAGCAGGTGATGTGTTAAGTGTACAGCTCAAGAGACACACTTCTAATGTAGTTTTTGATCATTTGAACTAGACTCTTATGACTGATCAGTCTTGAAGAAATAGGTTACTTTTTTTTTCTTGAATTAACCATTACATTTGAAGTTCAGCAATATTTAAATACTACATAAACTTTCAGAGCTTTCATTTGTCTTTTGATGTACAGATTATAGTCATTTTTGGAGACAGTAGTCCTTTCCAATCACAATATAAGAGTGGCTGATTAGTTCACGTTATTTCCTGAAATGTTTACGTTTCTATGTACATTCCTGGAGAGGAGGCAGATGTAACATAACATTTTGGTTTTCTTTTCAGTCCACATGATTAATTTTTTTTCTCACAATAATGGATACAACCTAAGATTTATTAGTTTCAATTTATCAGGTCATAGTGGCCTTCTCTCCAGATGTAATATATTGAGCTCAACAGACAGCAGCCTTTTAAAATTTGTCTTTTAAATTGCTAGTTATGTGGAGAAGACGAGTCAGTGGAATTAGCTGGATTCACGTTTTTTTTTTTTTCCCAAGTCTTCAGAATGGAAGACACTGGGGGAAAATAAACTTCCGAGTGCCTTCTGGGTCTAACTGGCAGAGGTGGGTTATTCTCTGCCTACACTAATAAATCATAAGTTATTATTTGCTGTCCACAAGGTAATAAATTGTATTGTGTGCTAGCAGGGAGTGTAAAATATGACCTCAAGAATTTGATATCCTTTTATATTGAGGGCTAGATAAGACATGGATTCTTTATTTACCATGAAGATTCAGAAATAGTTTCATATTTAATCGCGGCTATTGATTTACTAGGGTTTGGAAAGAGGAGTGCTTTTGCTCATGTATGAAGTCACAGCAAACAAAATTTTCATATCCCAGACACGTCTAAAGGTATATTGCTAAATCAGCATAAACTAATTGTTAGTCTTTGGATTACTTGTATTGCTCTCTCTTTCCTGGAGAGGAATCAGAGGAGATGGGGATTAGCTCCCCCTGTACATGGAAAGGCACTCAGATGTGTCACTCCTGCATCAGCCTGGCCCACGAAAAGCCTCCTGACCCCAAATGTGGGGTGTGTCGCCTATTTCATATATGAGATTTTATCATTCCCTCTTAAATAACTAAGTGACCTGATCTGTATCACTGCTAAGCACTCGTACCCTCTAATAATTTTAACGTTTCATGGTGTTCATAATTTGGAAACAAGTTACTTTGATAAATGTTTTCAAGCTTTAGGGTGAAGTTTTCAGTATTTTAACCTTTATTTTAATGATTTGAGCATAGGTTTCAGTGCTGTTTTCTGGAATAGCCTTTCAGATGCATCATGTCTTTGGCTGCTCTTATCTTCCCTCCTTCCTTCTCCTGTCCCTCTCATCTGCTGTCCCCTGAGCAGTTACAGCCGCTCTTCTTGCACTGCTCTGGGTCAGCTGTCGCGAATATCGCTGAGTGAACACATAACCATCATTCCATCCCACCACGATATTACCCATTCTCTCATCCCCAGCTGCCTCAAAGAGCAGGGACGATCTGAACAGCCGTGTGTAGGTGCAGTCACAAGTGTCTATCAGTGTTTTCCAGAGTTCTGGCGGCTCCAGGCTATTGTGGCTCTGCCTCTGTGCAGAGGCTGAGGACATTATATTGCAGTAAGGCTCATTTTGCAGTTTCACAATGCAGCCATGCTTTTGCTGGATGCTTCTGCTCATGACCACATTGATTGCTTGCGTGACAGCAGTACATTGGATACTCTGGAGATTTCTGTTTGCAAGGACACCTTTCCATAGACAACCTCACTCATTCAGTCTTTTAAAGCACTGAGCACAGGCTTTTTATATGTAAATTTGCTAATGAGAAATATATACTGTAAAAGTAATAGTGCAGTGCTTCATTGACGTAGGAGATTTTATGTGGTTTTTGTATGTGCTAACATTATTTATTATCTTCTTCCTTGTCTTTTTATACATCCATATGCAAGGTGAAAAATATGAACTGATATAAAATATTAATTATTTGAACAAGTAATTTAGAGGACTAACTCATTCCCAAAGAAGGAATATTTCAAATACATTAAAAAAATTCTGTGCAAACTTTGCAAAACAAACAGTTGAATATTTTTCAGTAAGTGTTGATGGTTTTCTCTATCTTTGCATAACTCATTGAAAGGATCTGCTTGGTGATGTACCTGAACTCTATAAACCTCACTGGTAATTCAGTCCTCTCATGAAAGACATTTGTATTTATTAGGTAGCCTGGTGTATTCTTAGAAAGAAAACTTCAAAATGTCTCTGAAGGATTTGGTATGTATTGAATGAGTACATGATTTGTATACTGCAGAAGGGGAAGAGCTGATTTATCTTGTGATCTCTTGCCTTTACAAAAGCTTGCAATATGTTAACAAACTTGGGATATTGTTGGGATAACAGTATGTTAACAAACTTGGGAGATTGTTGGGATAACAGTATGTTAACAAACTTGGGAGATTGTTGCTAGCACATACTGAAGGAAAGCCAAGCTCTGCTCCTATTTGGCTTCAATTCTAGTAAGTAATTTTTGATGATTTCAATTAAAATTTCAGTTCATGTAATTCCATAATGCCTTGATAACACAGAGGCCTGTGCTGCACACCTGCAATGTCAACTTCACATAATAGCTGGTATTTGTGAGGAACATAATAGAAAGTAGTAAAATAAAAAAAAAAAACAGTATAAACTTGCTGGTTTCACCTGTTGGTTACACCAGGAGTTTTACAGCATTCTTGTTCTCTAATACATGTCTTATGTATTATAACATTTTTGAAGAATAAATGATCAATTTCTGCTAAAATGGCTCTCTGGGAAATCTTATATTGTCTGGTTCCATTCTGGGGTGCTGGCCAAACTTGATGCAAGGCTGTAGCTGTTCCCCACAGCATTTCAGGTCCATGGTTTGTGACATTTGGGATCTGGTACCATCCAAATGCAGAGGCGTATGGCTAAAGATGAAACAGTAATACTCGTTTCAGAGCATAAGCATGAGTTCTCTTTTCTTTTTGTTTGGAAACATTGAGGTCTCTCAGTGTTGCCTGTTCATTCAGAATAGCCCTTTTCTTCAATGGACAGAATTCTGTAATTACCATAATGCCCCTGCTGGGTTTGCTGACAGGGCTGGTGTATCTGTAAAGGCTGTGGCTGGAATTGCAGCTGCTTCTGTCTTGGGCAAAGAAGAAAGAAATTGTACTTCTTAGTGGAGATAGTGCATAGCTGTTCTTTAAAGGGGGAATTTTTTAGTGAGTCATAGATATTAATGTAGATGCTGGGTTGTGATAGGGAGCTGCCCAACCAGCCAGCCAGGCTGTTGCTTTCTAAGCTTAAGATACTTGCATTGTTGGACTGTAAATACAAAGCTGTAATCAATAGGATGATCAGTTTTCTGCAAGCAAAGGAAGCAATAGTGTATGCAATAATCACTTTGTGTATATGTACTCTGTTGAAGTGATTAGAAAAATGATGGCATCAGCCTTTTTATTACAGCAGTTGGATTAGTTAGGGCTTCGGTTTGCAGTATTATCTCAGAGATAGCAAGCAGATAAAGCAGCTGTTAGGGAAGCTTTGCTTGTTCCCATTTACAAGGAGCTTGCACCTGTACTTGTTTGTTTTCCAGTGTGTGGGAAAAAATGCTGAGAGCGTAAAGCCACTAAGTGGCCAGAAATGATACCAGGCCATTACAATTTTCATGGTTCATATTTTTTACTGTGCTATACGTAATTAATCCAAGCCACCCATGGAAACACACATAAACCATGTGCCTCCCCTATAAAAGAGTATGGAAATGCTACTGTTTGCCTTGTTCTCTTGTGAGTGATATATTCATCCTGATTGTGTTGCCTTCTTCCATGTTGAACAGTCCTTCCTTAAATGTAATCCCAGCTCAGCAGGACCCCCTCTGGAAGTACAGCTTTGTGTGTGGGAGAAGCTGCCGAGTCAGGCTGTGATTTCTGTTTTAACTTCCCAGGTGCATGGATTTCTACTGCTTATTGATCAAAGGCAGTAGAAATAAATATACACATGCCAGGATTAAGACATACAGATATCATGCAGCCCTTCCTTTCTTTAGTCATATATGATTTGAAAGGTAGGTTTTCAAGTTTGTTTGGTTTTGGGGTAGGTGGGGTTTTTTCAAAATTACTGCTTAAATCCTTTTGAGCTTTGAAGTACACGGTTTGATTTTCAAAGCACTGGAAACTGAATCACCTGACATCAGACACGAAGTACTTTCGAAGATTTATAGATGAAGATTTAGAAATCCAATTTAGTTTCCACTGAGGTATAAATCTCCATATGTTTATTAAGCTTTATTTTAAAAAAAAAAAGACTACCAGAATGTATTCCCATCAAGACTATTTCTCTGCATTCACAAGGATATGAATGAAACCTGCTTTTTTCTCCTTGTGGTGATAATTTTTATCAATGCTTCACCTACAAAAAGGTTTCCCCAAAATGTGGTTTATGTTTGGAGTTAAATATCAGTCTTTGGCAAATTTCTTTTGACAAGGACTTTAATATTTGGCATCCAGCCATTGAAAATATGTGGTCCTTGCTGCTTCACTCAAAGCTGCATTGTTTCTCGGGAGCAGAGCTATCCTGAAAGACCATGGAAAATGAGGGGATTGTAGAGGCAGCTTGGTTAAGGGATTTGCAAATTTAAGACAAGGCTTTAAAATATTTTTGAAATTAAAAAGAAGCTTTCATGTACTGCAGAGATGTGTTTGTGTCGGCTCCTGTTTTCCATGTGCGTCATCATAGTCATCTACCTTTCGCTAAACATCGACAGAACTGTATCAGATCCATACAGAAACAATAGGCCACTGTTAAATTTGCTTCAATAAAAATGTCCTGCTGTTGACATTATTAATTAAAACTAGGAGGTTTCCTTTAACACTTAAGGCACTTCGAGGAAGAAAGGTGATCTTAGAAATACCTTGGACCTATTTAACCTTTCATAGCTCAGCATCAACATCCTGAGCTGTATTAGGGTTAACAGGGTAGACATATGGTCTGAAAAATTGTTATGTTCCTTGTGGATAGCTGCTTTCTCCATTGCTTGCAACTCTTAAGTGATCCACAACTGCTCCATGTAAAAATCAATACAGTAATCCAGTCTGGAGGTCCCAAGGTGTAACAGCAGTGGCAATTATGCTTTGACAATAGACTCCTTGTGTGTGTGGTATGGCTTCATTACAGTGAATAACTTTAGATATACTGCCAGGTTCCTGATGATACTCTGATCAGGGATGAGCTGAAGGGGAGATCTTAAATCAAGACAGCTGCTCTATCTAAGCAGTCCAAGCAAAGGGGTATTAATGGTGGAAGCTAGCATGAAAATTGAAAATCTGTTTGCTTGTTGTAGCACCTATTGCTTGGTATAGTAGAGCTTTGGATACCACAAAAGTTTGTCTTCAGATGAGTGGGGGCATTATGATTTGTTAAAGGCGGCTAGGACAGATGGTTAAAGAAAATTACTCACCCTGTATTTCAGGGGAACAGGAAGATTTCAGATTACTTTGTGCTGCCTTTGTTGCTTTTTTTTTATTGTAGACATTTGCAAAGATTACTTTGAATGCGTACATAGCTATAAAGAAACTTGTAGTTTATGCAAACTAGGACTCTAACTTGCACATTTATCTGAGATAGAGAAGATATTTAAAGTCATTAAGGAAATGAAAACATAATGATAGAAATAAGCCCATATGGATATGCAGTTATTGTATTTGGTCTTCTGCCATTTACAACCTTTGGAGTTGTAGTGTTTTGCTGTCTTTAATATAGAGATGTGACCACTGACTCAGGTGGGCAGAGTTGGAAGTTACTTAAATCATAATTCAGTATTGCCTGTTGAGACTTGCAGTTGTAGGGGACTGTACTTTCATTGATCAGATCAAGATGGATGGCTGCAAAATTGGATCTCCAGCCTCTCTGAGCCACATTGGAGTATGAAGGATGCAGGCAGAGGAATTATGCTCTGGCTTGGCCGTAGAGCTCCAGCTGTAGCCCCAGGGCTGCTGCTGCCGCAGTTCCAGCAGTGTCTCTTTTGGCCAAATCCTAACTGCCCCACCCTTGAGGAGTTTAAGATAAAGGAATGTGTGTTCTAGTATTAAGAAAAAAAAGTGTTTCTAGCTGTCAGTACAGTGTGTTTAGCAGGCCTTTTCTGCTCTAACTTCAGGTTCATACGGGAATTAAAAAGGTCAATCTCTTGCAAAGTAACTGACAAGATGAGGTTAAGTTGCTCAAACAGATATCCCTCTGTTTCTCTGAAGCGTAATCTATCAATCATTTCTCAGCCTCTTTCTTTGCTGTCATGAGATGATAGCAAATTAATTGTGTCTCTGAACATCAAACTTTTAAGTGCATCTGTGTGCTTCTCTGCAAAAATATGTTTCAAATGGCTTGGCAATTGTAATTCTAGTGAGCACTGTCCTTCACCCTTCATCCATAATGTTTTGAGTCTTTAAACAGTCATGAAGAAGAATTTAACCTGGTTTTAAAAATCAGTTTTTAAAAATTAATGATTATTAACAGAGAAGGATGGCTCCTCAGTGGTCTTATCTACAAAAAATACAACCATCTCCCTAAGAACCCAAATCTCTTTGTTGTTCATATTTCTCTAGCAAGCTGTCCTTATCAATGGGGGGGACTTTTCTATGGAATTGATTCCCTTGACACTGTAGCAGGGGTGCTTAAAATAAGTCAAAATACAGTATTGCTCACCATTTTTGAAAGGGCAGCAGGCTCCTGTGAGTTTGTGTGCCTCGCTGCAGGAAATGGGCATCTTGGCTGCCTGTGCATGTGCTGTAGGATTGACCTACAGAGCCACATCAAAGTGTATGGCTGTAGTTTCATGGGAAAGTGAACCTTAAAAATCCCATTCTTTATTGCTTAAACTGATTAGAAAGACCAGCACCTTTTGCAGGGCTTTTTGTAAATCCTAGTTCTGTTAAGATAAATATCTAGGTCAGAAGCTAGAGGTGCCGTCACCTGTTTTTTTCAAAGCTATGGCATGTTTGAAAACTCTTTAATAAAGTTGGATTGCTATAAGGAATCCAGTGGGTTTCTAAAGCAGTCATTGAATTTAACCTGTAAAACTCGACTTCCAGCGGGTTAGCTGAGGATTGTCAGCTGGTGCTTTCATCTTGGCTTAGCCTGACATGAAAATTTTGAGAAAAAGCAAAGAAAAAATTCAGTGTTCTCTTTATCCTATTCACACGCCTTTAGAGCTCTTCTCATTTACTTCACTTCCTTCATTATGTTGCAGAATCGAGCTTACCTGTGTGTCATTGAGAGCGCAGGGCACTTGGCCGTGTGGCCCCATTCTGTGGCTGATGAGGGTATCGGCTGTGGCTGCTGGGGCGTTGCTGGCCCTGGGGACATCCAGCAGAGCAGGAGCTGCCAGCACGGCCAGAAGTTGTGTTAACTCCATGAAGCTGAGCCTGGATACAGCAGCTTTGCATGGCTTGTGCAGAAACAGGACACCCAGTGCACGCTTGTTAGGGCAGAAAACCTGTCGTTCTGAAATGAGCACCTTTGTCCTCCACGACGTTTTGGGACTGTATGTACTTTGCTGGTGACAGTACCTTTTTTTTTGCTGTTATGAAGTGATACTTGTTTCTTTGGAAGTCAATTTAGGGAATCAGCTGACTGTGACCTCTTCAGAAAATGTATCCTGCTGATATCAAAACACATGAGTTCTTGTTTAGATATTTTTTTCTCTGACTTCAAGAAAAGAAGATTTTTAAGAGCATGTAGTTAGTTAAATATTCAGGCAGAAGCCTTATGAAATTTTAAAAACAAACCTGTTCTTAGTCTGCAGTTACTACAGGTGCTTAAATGCCTTCAAAATCTGCCCAGTGGCTTCTCTGCTCTAGATATTGCTTCAGTAAAATGAAAATATAACCAGCATTAATTCACTAACGGAAAGTGTGTGGCAGCTGGACAGAGTGCTGAGGACAAAAAGTAACTTCCAAGAATCCAAGATATCCAAGAAATGTGAAATTCTCACAATGTCTTTATAAGACCAAAATGAAATAACAGGTCTGACATGGTGGAGGTAGTAAGGAAGAAGAGATTTTTTCACATACACTCTTAAGAAACTACACTCCTTAATGGCAGAACTCTGGGGTTCTTCTTTTCAGAAAGCAGACTGACAGCATTTGTAGGTTAAATGAAATGAATTAGCAAACAAGTAATTATATTTGCATGTAACTTTGTTAGGATAATATCCTGTCCATCTTAAACCTGTCATATTAGACATATTTAATCTTTGTGACGCATGGAGTGGTATATTGTGTTTGACACCTTCCAAAGGAAGAAGGACGAGAGCCTGTAATTGGAATGCTGCCATTGGATAATAATGATGAGCACTTCTCATCTTCAAAGGGCTTTCAGCCTCCCTCGCTAATCCATATATCCGCTGAGGTAGGAAGGTAAGTTTGATCACTCTTTTACAGATGTGGAAGCTAAGATGGAAGGAGTCACTGCATTAGAACTTGAAGTGCCTAGGTGCAAGTCATCCTGTGTAAAATCAAAATTAATTTTATTTGTGAACTCAAATGAAGTAAATGCGTTGTCTAGATTTGGATTACGTGGCTGACATTGATCATCCTGTCATTTGACCCTTCAAAAATAAAGTCAGTCTCATGCTATACCAAAGTAACAAGTGTTCTCTAGTAATCATATTACTGTTGGGTTTAAGAATCGTTACAAGTAAAATGTGCACTGTGAGTTTCTGAATGTTTGCACTTGAAAGTGAAGATCTGATCCTGAAAGCCTTCCAGATATAAAATTTGTTTTGTAATTCTGAAACTTCAGACTCTGAAAATTGTGAGACTATTACCCACTGCATTGGAAAAGCTCTCACTAGAGTGGGGAGGTTCCTGAGCAATTTTAGTTGTTGGATTGACATGTTAAGGCAATTTGAGTTTACTGGTTATTCAAATGGTAAAACTAACTCAGTTGCTAACTAACTCAGAAGTGGACATCTTCCTCTCCCAGAGTGATTGCTTTTGGTGTTAAACCACTAGTGGTTTAAAAGCAACATTTTCTTTTTAAGTCTTTAACTTACATGTAGAATTACTTATGGTAGCTTAAACTGGAAAATGTTTTAAATTAATTTTGCCTACTACTGTTCATGCTTTGTATTAGAATTTCTTTTATATAAAAAGAGGTGGGTCAATTATCTCACATATTATTTGCCTCTGGCATGTTCTGTTGTCCCAACAGCTAGTGAGTATGAAATAAACATTAGATATATTTACAGAAAGTCTTTAATGAAAAAATAAATACTAAACTATTTTCTCCTCATTTCCAATTTAGTAAAGCTTCCCTAATTGTAAAGTACAGATGAGCCATAAACAAAGCCATAGTATTGTCCGTTATTGGAATGCAGTGGATGAACTTTATGCAGCTGGTGAACAGACATGAAAATAGTCTGACTGATAACATTCGTAATTACTATCTACCTGGAGAATGCTTCATATATACAAAAACTACAAGCAAAATTTGTAACATTAAAAAAACTCATTTATAAAACCAGAAACACTGCTTTTTCCTTTTTCTGATCATCTTCCCTCTTCATGCAGACATCCATTTTATTTTCTTTCCCTTATTTCTGCAGAAATTCCTACATGCACTTGTTAGTTCCTAAATAAGAGAAAACATTTTAGTCTTTACCTTAGTTCTGTTGGCTGAAATGACAACACTGTTAAAAATCAATGTGTAGAAAGCTGGATCATTACTGAGGTTTCCCCTTGAACACTTCATAGACACAGCAAACTCAGGAAAACAGCCTGAGTACACTGCATCGTGATTGATTTCAAGTACATCTGATGAAGTATAATTGTCTACCCATTCATTTCTCTTCATTCTCCTCTCCACATGCTTCCTCTTTTGGGATCAGATAATCAGTAGCAATAATAAAAAGCAGTAAGAAAAAAAAAAAGAAAATATATAGAAATGATTGCCCATAAGGTTTGGCTGCAAAACTAAATAGCAGTAGCTTTATATTTAATGTATTAATTCCCATATTCCACCATAACATCATTAGAATCTTTTGGAAAGCCCCAACTCCAGTTTATGTTAACTTAATAAAAATGCACACTTGGGTTTATATTAATGGTTATGCTGTTAGTGGCATTGAGACTAAATTTTCAAGCGTGTCAACATCACCATCAATATCTTCTTCCTCTTAATTTCTTTTGTAACGTGGCAAGAGAATCAATACTTTGATGGGTTAGGATCCTAACATTTCTGGGTGGTTTTTTGTTTGTTTTGTTTTGTTTTCCTGGTTTTTTTTCTTAATTTTTTCATTTATGAAAACATTTATGGCACTCAAAATGGAGACTCCACTTCCAGTTCAGAATGTATGACTCTTAACTGGCCTATTTGAACAGAGCATTAATTGTGGAATATGCTCTGATACCTACTTGATTTAAAACCAGATTATTGAAGTTGTATTAATAAACTTCCTTCAATAGGAGTCCAAATGAAAAGAAATTGAGATTTTCCTCATATTCTTAACCTTGTAAATTGACATTATCACAAATTCTACTGGGAACTCTTAATATGAGAAGAAATTATTCTTCTATGATTATCTACCATGGGCCATAAATCTGTTTAAAAAATCACACTCTGCTTAAAATATTATTCTAGAAATTATTTGTAGATTTGTATTTGTGGTTTCAGGCACAAACAAATATCTTAAGGCAAATTTTTGGTTTTCTAAAAATATAATACTGTCATCTTACTTATGTATAGGTATAACATACCTGCAAATTGCTGTTACTGCACTGAAAGTAACATTCATTTGTCGTGAATGCAGGCATTTTTGGTTCCTCATATGCTGCTTGCTGTAACTGCTTTCATATTATTGAGGGTATTGTATGAGCACTGTGATTTCTTGATGCTGTTTGCTCTAGTGTTGTATGTTACTTTTGAGTTTGGTTTAGTTCTAAGTTGCTCTTTCAAATAACGCCTTTGTTGGTTCTATAGTTGCATGCTGGGATTCTATAGTTGCAGCTTGTCAATATTTTAAGTATCAAGAAAAACTGTACTTTATGCTTTTTTTTTTCTGCCAGACCCATAAACTCAATTTTGAAATGTGAGAATTAAGTTATGTCCCTTCTTTTTCTGTGTGCGTGCTTAAATCTGTCTCCAGTAAGAGATAAGCTGCTTGTGGCAGAAGGTTCATTGACTGTCATCAGAAAAGAGAAAAATCTACTTTTTTTAGATTATGCCTTCAGTGACCTCACTCACTGAAGGTGATGGAACTGTGCAGTAAGAACAAGGTTATGAGGAATGAAAAGAATAATATTTTGTTCTGTTCAAGTATCTTACAAGGAGCAGATGCTGTGGAAAACAAGGTGTCATTCTATTTTGAAGCTCTTCAGAACAGAGCAATACTTTCAAGTATCTAAAGAGTCACGTCTGCTGTCATTTTTACAGGGAGATCATTATACGCTTTCTAGCTATTCAAATGGTTTCTCCTTTTGCCCTAAATTTTGGGTGTACCTAAATCCTTCCCTTCTTTCCTCTTTACTTTTCACCTAGTTAATTGTGAACTACATTGATGTTTCCGTCTCTTTTCTACAGCTCATAGGTTTTGCTTCCTTTGCTATTTCATTGTAGGTGAGCCCCTCCAGCACTGAGGAAGTTCTGTTACCCTCTGTGAGAGCTCTTCAGTTTAAAACATCTTTCAAATATTACTGTGCATAGAAGTGCTGCTTGGGCAACCAGAACTGTGTTAACACAGCCTGTTAAGAAGTGATTTAAATGTTTCCAGCTGTGTTAATATGTTGATACAGGTAAATTTGATCAATAAAATATTGGCAAATACAGTTCTGTATTACATTACAGTTCTGTATTACAAACTTTTCTACATTCTCTTCCTATTTCATTTGTGACTTTAGGGAGTGCTATTTACTCCTGCCATTTTGGATGGATTCTTATATCTATTTCTAAAAAGCTTAAGATGACTTTATGGTAGAGAAGGCCCTATCTACACTAAGACCTTCACAGATAGTGAAGTTTTAGCAAAAACAGAAATGAAATATTTTCTGATGAGAATTATAATTGCATTAATTAATTACTTAATTATATTAATTTTAGAATACAAGCTGACATTGTGGGTCTTATCATTGTGTCAAAATGTCTTTTCATTAATTACGCAAGGTAACATAAGGCATAACTCATCTCCAGTTTAAAATAAAGGAAAATATTTGAGTCTGATACATGTAGATTGCATGAGTTTGGTATCTGCCATCTTCTTGTATTCCCTTGCTTGTATTTCAGGGAAGTTCCGATGTTTTGGTATAGTCCATGAAAAGGGTTCAGCAAGGAAAATCTGTGGAATTTGTCTCTGAAATCAAGATAAAATTCCACACACAATTCTATTCCTATATTTAGTGAGATTCCAGCCTATTTTTATTTTATTTTATTCATTATTAATAAAGTATAGATGATTAAATCCCCTTGTTTAGATTATTAAAAAAAAAACGAAAACAAAAACAAACCAAAAAACTCACTGTATGTCAGAAATAAACCTGGCATTGGAGAAGAGACTTTGAAGTGTGGTTCTCAAAGTCAAAATTTTGGGCCATGATAGACCCCTTTATTTACATATCCCTAATCAAACAGCCAGTTGAATTCTTGGGAGAAAGATTCTTATAACAAATATAACAGCTGATGCTGCATTGTGTGTGACTAATACACAGGTCTGTTCCAATTGCATATTAAAGCACAGGAACACACACTTCTGATTTCATCTGTTTCCAAGCACAAAATCACACAGTGTTCCTCATTAATAATATTCTTTTAAAAATAGTACAAGGATGAAGAAAAAGCCTGGACTTTCTTTAATAATGATATCCTGGAGCATTAGAGATTGTACAAACTTCTGATCTTGATGTGAAAATAATGAGCAAATGAAAAATGCCTGTGTACCAAGAAGGCAGTGAAGTCTTCCTGAATACTCTCATGTACTACTTCTTTGTTTTGGTGGATTTGGATCTATACCACTGTGGTTTAACTCTTGTCCAACATAATACATTAGTTTCTAATTACATTGCTCTTCAAACCAATTTAGTTCTCCAGGCTGTTTTTAGAGGTGATGGTTTAAGATATTAAAACAGATCGTGAATCGCAATAGTTGGTTGTTACTGAAAATACAGAAGCTGTGCTGTTCATAGAGAGTGAAAACTACCTTGTGCCTATGAAACTTGACAGACTGAGACTTAATTTCTTCATCTCTCACAGGTTTCCTGTGCAATTATGGGCAAGTCTTTTAGCCTCATAAAAGGACTTGGGTCCTAGTACTTACTTCTTGTGCTGTTTAGCAATCCTCTCTCCTTTTTTTTTTTTTTCTTTTTCTTTTTGAGTTGTAAATACCTAAATAGTCCCTTATATGGGCAGTAGAAGTGTTGGAAAGTATCCTTGTTCCAATCTTTTTAATGATCTGGTCAGTAGAAGACTTTCTATCAAAGCAAGAGATGCATGTTCACTTACTGGGTGTTTCCTCCTTTGTATTAATAAATAGAATTATTTGTTAATAATAAATTATTAATTTATAATAATAAATTAATTGTGAGTAACTGCGAGTTGTGAATGCAAGTAAAAACCCGGGAATAATGAATGCAAGTATGTGCATAACTGAATTCAGAATTAACTCCTTTGCATTTTCCTTGTTGCTTTCAGTTATTTAAATTTCTCAAATAAAACTTGTTCTGTGCAACTTCTAGTGAAAAGAGGAAGAGGAATTGGTTTGAACAAAAGTCAGTGCCATTGGGATGAAGTGCTCTCCTCAGAGTCCTTGGGAAAATGGCTTTGGTAAATCTACCTTTTGATAGAGCCAAAAAGAAACCATAGAGGGGTCATAAAAACAACGATAATATTTGAAGCAAACAGAAAGACATTTTTGGAAAGTAATGCAAGAGGACTGAAGAGCAAGATACTGGGGCAACCTGTCAGAAGAATCATTCTCTTGCTGCCATTATGATTGTATGTACTAGACAGAGAGGTGAAAGACTAAAACTGAGTCACCTGTGAGGAAGATGAAAAGGTGCAAATCTCTCTGGCAGGGACATCATAGTTGATATTTCTAAATTCATGCTTTCAGCTCTGAGTACTGCAGAGCTGTCAGGGCAGTTGGCTAGGCTGGGACTAGCAAGACAGATCTTTGTAGGAGAAATATGTGTGCTTCTTCTACTTGGGAAACTGATACTAAGAAAAATGCCTTCAAAAAAGAGGCATCCCTGCTACAAAGCCACTATGCTTGTCACCAGTTTTAAAGACTGCTCAAAACTCCTAGATTTCCTCTTCAGCTCCTTTTTCAGTGCTTTGTTTTTTCCTCTCTCTCTACCAAGGTTGTTTACATTTCATTGCTGTGTCTGGCTTGTAGGCTATTTAGTCTCTATAAAGGACCTGTAGCAGAAAAAGGTCTAATAATGTGAGATGCTCAGTTCTTGTTAGTGCAGCTGCCAGTGGTGCTAAGGGAATCCTGCTTGGGTGGCTGTAGGTGTGAATTGAAAAAAATGGGGAGGTGTTGAAGAAATTGAAGGTGTTGGGAATGTGAATGGAAAAATTGGATTGTTGAACATTTCTTGTCCTGCAGCAAAAACAATTATTGATGAAAGTTTTACTCTGCAAAAAATCTGTTTTGAGCTTTGTGTGCACAAGTGTTTCTATTTGGGGTGAAGATTTAAATGATGTGGAGAATGCAGTCTCTTTTAGAAAGTATCCACTGATGATAAAGGCACTAACCTGGAATTTGTTTCCATTTCCTGTGAGTTTGGCAGAACTGGCTAGAAAAGCACTGAGCATCCTTTGCTATAAGGAAGAGGGCTGATCTTTTGCAGTGTGCTTTGGGTTCCTCTGACTCTGCCGAATAGATTATCTGTTGCTTTTTCAGGAAGAAGTTACAATAATTGTATTGATTGTCTTTCATTTGACTCTTGACTGAGAGGAATAAAAAGCTTCACGATTATTGATTTAGTTTGCACTCAAGTATGTTACTTCTGTTTTCACTTCCCATAGGACCTAATCCCAAGGCCATTTATGCAGTTGTGTAAGGCCTTAATGCAGTAGAGGTAATGCAGCCTGGCTGTGCAGAAGCCTGAATCAGCAGACATCCTGTGTGCCTAGCTCCTTGCTCAGGCATTTATATAATCTCAAAATATACCTAAAATAGATTAAGAGAAGTTGAAACAAATGGATTTGTTTATTCTTTTTGTGAACCAGTCTTTTCTCTTATGCACCCAAATGACTTCCAGGTAGATTTTTTGTTCTATCTACCCCTATAAGTAATCAGTACCAGAGGGGCAGGAACTCAGGGCTAAAGATTTTCAAGTGCCAAGCACACCCTGATCTTGTTGCTCCTGAAATGCTGTATCTGTCATAGTAGAAACGGTCTGTGCATTGTGCTTTGGAACATGCACTAGCAGGACTTGAGCAATGTTATCACAGTCAGCACTCACATTTTAGTGTTTAAATCTTATTTTCTTCTCCTTACACCTTATTCTACATCCTCAAAGCACAGCTTAAACAGTACTGATGCCAATAATTCTGTAGGAAAGGCTGTTGAACTCCATGGGAGAGGTGATGCTCAGCTCAGAGGCTGGAACTAAGAATCCTTTTTTCAGTCTCTCAGTGCTTCAGTGTTTATGTGAGATTGTCTCATGTAAACGTGTCAAATTCTGTGCTTAATACCGATTTCTCCAATTCTTTTATTTGGAAAAATAATTAAATAAACCTATAAATATAAGCAAATTTTGGTTGGGCAGAAATATTTAGGCACAAAATGCAGTGTATCAACAAGTAGTGCAAGATAAGCACAGAAATATGCCATTAAATACAAGTAAAACTTATCTCGTGGATTAAGGTGTGTTGAACTCAAAGGCCTTGTGATTAAAAGACCTCAGATAGAATCAACACAGCTTCTTTATCTGGCAGTTTATGCCCTATGCCTATATATGTAGTGCCAGCATGTGCATTACTAAAATCACACAATCCTGTAATGACGCAAGTTTGTCTTAGACTTCTTGGACACCTTTTTTCCATCACTTTCAAATATTTTCACAGGAGTTACATTGGTGCTGTATCCCTCTGCCACCTCATTTTCTTGATGTTACAAGTAAGATATCTTAAACACTAGGAAATCCTTTGGGGCAAAAAGGTGTTTGTGTTTAAAATTACTTTATTATATTAATTCAGCTTCCACTCCAATCTGAAATATTGCCTTATGCACATCAGAATTTTAGGAAGGCAGTTAAATATATTTAAGTCCAAGTCAGGTATGGTCGAATGAAGTCCTTTCTCCTGGGACGGTTGGTACCTAATAACATAATCAGGTTCTTTAGTCTTAGTGTTCACTTAGTGGATGGCCTTGGCATATCTTTTCTGTCTTATCCTCATTTAAAGATAAGGAGGCAGAGATCCATTGCACAATGCTTTGTCATCTCTTGATGAAAAATGCCATTTCATTTCCATGTTTTTGTTGTTTTTGTTACCATCCAAGTGTAGTCGTTAGTATTGTGTTTCCTTGAGAACATTAAGCCCTCCCCAACGTGCCCCTTTTTTCTTAAAAAAAAATTATATGTATCTACCTTCTGTCCAGGAACCTCCTGGTATTTCAGAAAGATTGGGGGATAGCATTTTCTCTGTTCACAGGTATAACAATGAGGAAGATGTAAAGAACAAGATTCTTGGATAATACACATCTTGCTTGGTGGCCCAGGTTCCTGTCTCCCAGCAGCTTTAATCGCTAGACAACTTTGCTACCCTTTGCAAGAGAGAGAGGGAGAGGAAAAAGCCCATCTGCTGCTTGTGGTTGCTAGGGAGTCACATGCTGCCCTCAGGTTAGACTGAGCCACTTTCTCTCATATTTGTATTGGTTTGGGCCACTGCTCTCTACTGAGCTGAAGTTAATTTAGCTCTTGGTTTTTAACTCCCCTGCCCAGTAGTATGGCAGCTGGACAATTCAAGGTGGGCTGCATGAATTTAAATGTATAAACTCTTAATACACACATGCAGAAAGGGAGAGCAAATGTAGATTTTGTAGTTGCTCTTCTACTTGCTTGTTGTCTAAAGTATGCAGCATGGACGAGGAAGAAAACTGCTTTTACTGAAGAATACTCTCACCCGAGACACTGGCAGAATACTGAGGTTTATAGAAATCTTTTCATTATGGCTCTGTGGGGAATTTCCAAATGTATTAGCATTCTTAGGTCCTCTTATCAGCACTTCAAAGATAAAGTGGCGTGAGATGAACGCTTCTCCCTTTGAGTGCCGGGTTTTACATACACTGTGCTCCCAAAATAGGTAGGAAAATCTAAAAGGGATTTATAAGCAGATGTTAAAAAATGTGTTGAATGATTTTTTGGATGGTTTTTAATTATGGTTAGTCAGATGGCTTCTCATAGGAGCATAATCACAAGGCACATATTCACTGATGATTTATTTAAAGAAAAAAGAGGAGAAGGAAAGGCGGGCTGGTTAGTGTTTTTGTGAGGTACTGCTGTTGGGGGCTCTGTGTGTCTCCGTAATGTTTATCTCCCTGCTCACTGTCGTCATGGAAGCTCGGAGCCAACTGGAAGATCCTGCTCTGCACGGGCCTGGATTACTGACCCTAACACATGGAAAATTGAATGTATTAAGAAGCAGCCGCATTTTCAACCCTAAGGACTTCACAAGGAATTTGAAACAAAAGGCCAAAGACCTCTGAGGAGATTTTCATCCCAGGGGGGAGTCTCATTTTTAAAAAACAAATTAGCATCACCATAGAGAAGCAGCTTCCAATGACCAAAAATTAGAATACAAAATGAAAGATTTTTTCATTCTCCTGGGTGCTGCTTTCTATCTTTTTTTGCCAGCCGAAGGAGCTCTCTTGTCTTAAATGTAGCTGAGGTGAGCTAAGCTCTGACCTCAATGCAGTCAGTTGCACTCACATTGGAAGTGGGAAAACTAGTGACATCAGAACGTCTTGCCAATCCATGGGTGAAAGATAAAAGAGACTCATTCTTTTATAGAGGGTTAACAACAGCGCTCTCTTTATTTATATGTATATAAACTCACTAAGGTCCATGAAAGAAGAAATCTACAGGAATTAATCTAGCAGGGACAGATAGGTGGGTAATTTCCCTCCTTTTCCTCCTGTTGGCAAATATTACAGATGTCTAATAAAAGACAGAATTCTGAAAAGATCTGTGAAAGAGAGCTCGTGAGCTGTAAAAGCTTGGCTTGCATGTACTAGCAAGTGGAAAATGTGGAAAACCTTCAGAATAGGGATAGCCAGTAGCTTTGGGAAAAGGGCTTAAAGGTTTGCCTTTGGAAGTGCAAAGGATGGAATTGCCAGACGTAAGGCATAGGCAATGGCCACGCATCTCCTTAACTCCAGTTTGCTGCTCTGTTGCACAGATTTGTGTTGCAACAACTGGCTGTTGAGGTGCATGGAGAGGTTAATGGCAGATCTGTGTCTGTGCGTGTGAAATGGAGGGCACAAGACAAGCCTGCGAGGCTTGTTTTGCCATTTTGCCCCCTGGGGCGGTGGCAGGATGGCTTCTGCCACGGAATTCTGTGGGGACTGTGTGCTGAATTAATGCAAAATGTGTTTCGCCTACCTTTTGCTATGACAGATGCTGTCCCCTGAGTTGACGGTATATGTTTTGAACTCCTCTAAGGAGCTGTTTTAGCCTTGTTGTAAATGGTAGGAGATTTATAAGCTAACAAGCTTATACTGATGAGTATTTTCACCTTAGGCTGGGCTATCCAAATGTAATAATACTCCACAGATTTTTCCCTGAAGGGTGCCTGTGTAGCCTGTCACTTTAGAGGATGTGCATTAAGCCTGAAACAACACAAAGAATAAGCAGATTTTAATGATAGCTGTTGTCATATGAGATTTTGCAAGTGAAGCATGAATTTTTGGTCCAACCAAACCAAGACCAGACCCAGCAGTAGTCAATGCTTTTTGATTCTTTGCTGTAGAAAAATACTAAAAATATCTACAGCTATTGGTTTTTATATGCAAAACACGTTATAATTATTAAACAACTAGTCCTCTCAAAGTATATACTCAAAGCCAAATTTGTCGGAAGGCCTCTCCTCAACTCTCAGACTGTTTCTTAGTTTCTGTCATGCCAGAGTTATTCATGCAGTGCTCTGTGTTGATTTGGTTTTGATGTGATAGTACTGTAGTATGGTAATGAAATAGATAACTACATAATTTACTTTAAAATATTATATGCTACAACATTCTTCAGTATATTTGTGTATAAGTCTATATGTGGGCATGTGTGTCCGTACAGTTAGCAATACTGACACAGCAGTTTCACCACCAAAAGCTCTGGGTTTGGAGACTCTGTAGGACATAATAGAAATCTTTTATTGTAAAGGTGGCAGCAAAATATCCTTTTTTGGCTCTGTACGCTGAACACTTAAAGGTCACACTTGTCAGGAGCAGCAACTTTATTTTTGCAACACAAGTGAAGTGTTTTGTCCTGGTTTATGCATTTTGCTCTGAGGAGTGAGTTGTGGTGTTTGTAACTTGACTTTGCACTGTTCAAGTTCAGTAAGTGTTGGGTGACACACACTACTACTGGGGCTCAGACAGAGAAACACCAAACATTCTGGCATGATTTTGAAAAAGAAAGATGCTGAATCATTGTCTACACTGAAGAAATGTCCTCCAGCAACACAGTTAAGATAAAAGGACAGTAACTTCTCAACCGGGACACTTTTCTTAGTATTTATTAGTATAAGCATGTACTAATGGTGGGAAGTAGCATCAGCAAAACATTGCACAGGGCAACAGTAAAGGTAAACCATGATAGGAGAGAAAATGGAACAGAGATCTTTCCTCCAGTGCCAAAGCTATATGGGAACATGGCAGGGGGGAGGTGGTGAGGAGGGACATCTCCCCCTCCCCCCACAAAAACCCCAAAACCCCATACTATGATTAACATGGCATGATTAACAGAAAGAAGCAGAGATGCTGGCATGCCTGTGTGTGTGAGTGAGGAGAAGACAGTGGTGACAAATGGACACACGACAGCCCCCCAGACATTTGCAGCTGATTAGAAGCACGACAGGCGAGCAGCTGTCATGCCAATGAAATATTATAGAATGGAAATGAACTTACAGCTGGTTGGGGTGACACCCCTGGTACTTCACTTTTATCACTACAGCTCCAGGTTCCTACCCTTTACCCAGTCAGTGAGTCTCTGCATCTTCCTGCATGCATCCCATTTAATTAGGTTCACTTTAAATCAAAACGGGGCTCAATTCCTGCAAATCTGTATTTTATAAGCTGGTGAGATGTGGAGTAGACTTGAACTGTTCTCCTCAAGCACAGCTGAGATTGGGTAGGTTATCACTGGTACAAGAGTGATGCTAATCAGCTAATAGCTGTGAAAGTTTGGAGACCGCTAGCTTTCAAAAAATTCTGGTATCACTCTGCTTTCTGCTCTTCATTTATCTAGCCCTTCTTTTCCATGTTCTTTTTCCTCTAGCACTGTACACAAAGCTTGTTAATATTTTGTTCAGCTACCAGCTAACAGAACGAGGTTGCAAGTAAAGGAAATACTTCTGAAGTAGCTGTATCCTTAAAAATACATGCCTATATATTTAAAATGCTGAGCTTTGGTATAACATGTGTAAAATATATTTGCAGATCATTTAGTTCAAGCCATGGTATGAAAGGTAATTCTAGTTGACTGCTGGGAAATAGGAAGTGTAGCCTCTCATTTTCTGCTTTCAGTGCTGAGCTATTCATGGAATCTGCAACTTTTTTTTCATCTTTTCGGTCTCTATTATTTTCCATTATTCTCTGGATTTAGGAGCTTCTAAATCCAAAGGAATACTCTGGATTTAAAATATTGCCTCCAGGAACAGAAAGTCTGTTTTCCTGTAGGATGGATGTTTTGCTCTTGAGTCTATTAATTATGGCCTTTTCTTTCAACAGGAATAATTGTGTTATTAATAGTCTTTTCATGAACAGAAGAAAGGCCTCTTTGGAAGGAGAATGCTTTTGCTTCACAAAAGGTTTCTGATAGCCTTAAGGTGGATTTATCTGGTGGAGCCTTGGCTAACCTTCATATTAAACAGACAGAAACAGTTTAGGGAATTTGGGGATGTGAAGCAAATTAGAAAATAAATTAAAAGCATTATAGCTCAATAGTATAAATTAATGCAGCTGCTGTAAGCTTCATCCTGAGAGAGTTGTCAATATCTGCAAAGCTCCTGCTATGGGGAAGAAAATTAATGTGTATTCTAACATTTGTGTTTTGCCCCACAAGAAGCAATTTGAAAGAGTCCCCTGTAGCTTTGATGGCTTTCCTTATCTTAACTCCTTCCACACCAGTGCTCTGGGTATCCCACGGGACTGCACAGGGAAGGGACTAATAGCCCATCCCAGGCAAAGCATGTTGTGAGTAAAAGCTGTGCAAAACAGCTGCTCATGGCAACACTGATGCCCAGGCTTCCCTCTGCAGATGCTTCTCTGGGCTCCCGGCTGCGCAGGTTGTGGCAGGCTTGGTCCAGCAATTTCAGCATCTTGCAAATGAATATTTATTGAGTCCGATGATTCTGCAGAGTAAAAATCTCTTCTGTTCTGCTAAGGTTTTATTAGTGTTGGTGGGAGAAGAGCACTAACCTCCCCCCCCCCCTGTATCCCAGCCCTCTGCAGTGCCATTCCCTCTGCAGCAACTCTTTGTGTCTGCTCTTCCCAATGGAGATTTTACTGTTGTCTCTTTCCTCCCTGACTCCTGGGGACACCTGGGTGGAGGCTCTACCAAGAGATCAGAGAAGACAGTGCTGTGCCTTTTTTAACTTATGGAACAGAATGAGGAGTGCTGATCATCCTAAGCCTACGTGAGACAAACCTCCCAAAGCAGAAAAGAGTAGGATAGCAGGAATTCTGTCTTCAGCATGGACAGAGCCATTCAGAGTGCTTACATGCGAGTTGAGGAGAATAGAAAAAACATGTTCAATTGCTGATTATAAAGAAGACTCATATGGTGTTTATTTTCTCTGGTACTCTTAATATGAACAGGAACTGAAAACTGTTTCTCTGGTTGTATTTATGTTCTAGTTGTACTGGGCACTCTTAGTCAGATCTGGTCCATGGTGCTCCAAGAACTATCCAAACACACAGTAGTAAATGAGAAACTATGTTTCAGGGAGCTTGTGATTTTGATCAAAATAAGCTATTTCAAAACTCATGAAGGGATGAAAATTTGTGATGACAACCATGATGTGGCCCACTGTTGGCTAGGTAAAAATCCTTCCCTAAGGGTAAGCAGAAGGAGATGGTGTCTGGCCACAGTTAACTGCTAACCTCTAAGAGAAATAGATTTGACAGAGGAACCTTTTCAGCTGGTCCTGAGACAGCATTTCTAGGGCTGGATGTGTCAGAGTTGTAGGTGACAGGACAAAAGGCTGTTTGAGGTTGCTGTTAGTGGTGTGTGTGAGCATACTGGGGTGAGACATGCAGTGGAAACGTAGGCTGTGCAGAGGCTTACTGCAGAGGCCAAGGGACATGTCCTTGAGTGAAAGCCAGTGGAGGGAGTTCAGTGATGAGAATGATGTGTCAGAGCTTTATGATGGTCCCTGTGGAGATGAGCTCGGTGCAATGAAAATGGTGAGTGTGCATGCTGGGTGTATATTCCTCCTCCGTGATGAGGAGGAGGAGAAGGACTTGATCTGTGGCAGAATGTGTCAGCAGCAGATCTGGAGAAAATTTGATAGATTTGTCTAATTTGCTGATACCTATGAGGAGATATCCTAGAAAGACCACATTCCATGGTTGCAGATAACATAGAAGATGTTTTTCTGAATTTTAGCTTGCTGGCTCTTTTTAGGGGTTTTTGTGTCCCTTAATTTTCAATAAAAAGAATGCCTTGATGTCTTTAATACATGCTACTACTCTTTAAATTCTAATCCTAGCACTGTGAAATAGATTATACCATGCTTCTGGCAGAACATGACTTGCTTCCAGAGCAAACAAGGAAACTCATAATCTTGAAAATCCAACCTTTGCTTAATTTTTTCTTACTCGTTCTCAGTAAGTGTTTCTCCTGTAATTTCCTCTTTATTTAAACCATGAGAAAGTAAGAATATTGGCTTTGTCTTTCTGCCTTCTTTAAGGCACTCAGTGAACTTTAGATGCCTTGTAACTGTCTGTATAAGGAGAAGGATATGTGCAGGGAAGACAAGGGATTGCACATATGCGGAGAAAGATGGAACAGAGTGTTTGGAACAATGTTGGACAGAAAAATTCATATTGAATGAAAGCTCACCTAGGCATAACTCTGCATCTGGTATGTAGCCTAAATTTCTCGCAGCCTCTGCTGCAAAACTAGAGAAATGCTGTCTGGGCAATTTGTGTGAGCTCCCAACAGTATGAATGGAGTAAGGAAGCCGCACACGTGACAGCAGGTGCTAATATCTTTATTCTGCTGCACCTGAGACCCTGACATCCCTCCTCTAATGCTTCTGAAAATGCAGGTCAATTAATAGGAGCAGAGTTCTCATTTTTGATCCTGTATTTAATTCCCTGAAGCTATTATTGCCTTGAGGGAGTGGGGGAAAAGTGGAGAAGATAATTATACTTGACCTTGTGCTATGGACTTGTGCAAACTCTTGGATTAGCAATGAACACTGTCAAAGCTTGGGTAGGAAGCAGTGGGGAACATGACACTTTGTAAAACATGTTGCTGAATATGCAAGTGACCAAAATTGAAATGGAAAGGACAAGAGAGAAGCAGAAAACAAATATTAAGGCCAACTCTGTAAGTGCAGTGCTATCAGGTGTTAATGCTTTTTTCTTTCTTGTTGTCAGAACATCAGTGATAATCAGACAAAATGGTACTTACCGTAGAGAAACAGTTAAGTTGGGCCTTCACAGCCCAAATGATTAAAAAAATAGGAATTACACTACAGGAATGTGTTAGAACAGAATTTGTGATGTCTAAGCAGCAGCCGTACATCAAATAGATGGAGCAGAGAACTGATTCTGATCAGCTTTGCTTTCTTTACCATTTCCCACTGCACTTTCTCTCACATTATCCTACTATTAGCATTACCAGCTTCCATTTTGGTAAGGATTGCAATGTCTTGAATAAACCTGTTTTGGGAACCATCTGGCCTCAGATATCAAAGAACAGGTGTAGATAGAGCTGGCTTCTAATGTAGCTAAAGTTCACATCTCTCTGTAAAATAAAACAGAGCAGTGTCCACATTGATGCTGACATAGCAACACTGAGCCTTTGGGAAGTTCAGTTTCTCCTTTTGGTTTTCTTTGCCTTCAGCTTCTTTCCCCACTAGGGATTCTGAGCCAAATCCTGTTCACCTTGCTTGTGTGAAAATAGTTTTTGTTATCAGTAGAATTATTCACTTGCGTTTTTAGACCATACAGTCTGTGTCCTAAATGTAGACATTGTTTATCAAATAAGGGTGAAAGGAGAAGAAGATGATATGGAACCTCACATAGATTTAGAAATTTTGCTATGATTTAAATTTTGCTAAATACTTTTTTCGGTTCGTTTGTGTCTTTGTGGTACTGGAAATCCAAAATCAAAAGCAGTTCAGCAAAATGAAACACACCAGAAAATACTCAAAGAGTGAAACTATAGGGCTGGATTCTGCTCTCATTTCTAGTGGTGTAAATCTGGTGCAATGTGGACATCTTACAGATTTATGTAGCTGTCACAAACTGTACCCAACCTAGGAAATGAAAGTTTGTCGTTTTCAAGACTGGATTGTATGCAGGAGGGAGAATTTGAGAGCTTGACATGATTTAGAAAATGTAGTAATTTTCTGAATTCCTAGGCCTTAGCAGCGGCATTACAGCTCAGCTGGAGCTTAACGTGAAGTTAGAAAATTTCAAAGGCAGCATTAAGAGCCAGACTGCTTCCAAGAATGGGCACATGGTTGTTACAGTCCCTGTGCGTGGGTCCACAGAAAGGAGAGCAGTGCCACGACCCTTTCCTTTCTTTCCTGCCCCTGGGGCTTGGCACAGTGAGCGATGCTGATCTGACCCAACCCACTGTACAGAGGAGCAGAGCAGTACATAAAAAGATATGTTGTCTTCATACCCTCTTCTGGCTTTTGAGAATCCAAATAGAACCTGGGAATGACCTGGCTTGCTGATCATCCCTTTCTACTTCCATTTCTGTAAGTAAAAGTACCTGTGACTCCTGTGTACTGTGGAACAAGCAGAATTGTATTTGTGTTATTGCTTTAATAATGGGCTGTGCTGTCAAAACAGAGCAAATGGGGAATGAGCAATGAGAGAGGAAAGTAATCCCCTGTTTATACCAAATCATTTTCCATAGCCCTCTCTGAAAGGAGCAAAGAGAAAGTAAAGTCAAAGGAAGAAGGTGCTGCAAAAACATGTTTTGATTGCTTTATGAAGAAGTATCTGTTAACATTTGTCTTTAAAATTGGCTAAGCTTCATTGACTAATGCTGCACTTAACACGGACATTTTCCTCCAGTGCAGCTAGGTTACCCTACTCCTGACCTCTTTCCTTTGTTTGTTCTTTATTTTGGGAGTGAATTTTTAATAATGAATTGCAAAACAAAATGTGATTCACTGTTCTAAGTGCTCTCTTTACTCTTCTATATTCTTTGGCCATTGAAGTAATTGCTTGTAGGAGACAGATATGTTCATGTTATGAAATCCACTCCCTATAAGTATAGTGTATATCCAAACTCATGTCCTTATCCTGATCAGATTTATTTTAAAATAAAGTGCCTTTGCATATAGTCTCACATTTAACAAAGTGCTTTGACCTGTAAATATTCCAGTGAACTTTAAATGAAATAGGTATTGGGCTGGATGAGTTTTAATATTTTGTACTTCCTCCATGGAGTCCCTGAAAATTAATCCAAACCCTGCTTCCCTTGGGCTGCCAAGTAATGAACAGAAAAAAATGGGGAAAAAAAAGGAAGAAAAAAATCTCCAGCAAACTGCAGGGTAAAAGGCTATTACAGGATGAATGAAATACTAAAAGGAGAGGTTAAAAATACTGCCCAGCCACACTGTAGGTTTATACCAGGATTACCTAATGAAAGCACAATCAGAGGAGTATATATGATGTATGTAAGTGTGATGATTATCATCCTACATCTAAGAATGTAATAGTGCTTTAGATTAAAGTTTATATACAAGATATGTTTTGATTAAGTACTGCATAGGTGAATTATCTGAATTGCAGGGGGCTTGGGTGATGTGCTGTAGCTACTGGGCGAGTTGCAGAGCTGAGATTAACTTTGAGTAACCTCAGAGTGAGGGACTGTGGTGTCCAGCAGATCCAGGAGCAGAGCTGGGACTGGAGCTTCCCTACATGAAATGTCCATCAGGATAAAATTGCAGATCACACACAATGTTCTGGTCAATTAAGGTTGAAAATAATCTTCAACTGTTGAGGATTTTTTCCCTCTTTTCTAAGTTTCAGTTGTTCTGGCATCTGTCCGAGGATTTTCTCTTGCTGTGAGATCTCTCTGTGTGTCTGTGGCCCTGTGGTTAAACAGCAGTCAGTATTCAAGACAGCAGCCAGGATTCAAGATGTATTCATGAGCTAACTTGATCCTGAGAAGCCAGATTTCACACTTGTTCACCTCTTTCAAAAAGAAGCAGGTTATGATTCTGAATTACCTTCTGTAGGCTTTTCTCTTCTGGAGACTTTGTCATCCATGGGTGTATTTAAAATTGACTTGTTTCCCCAGGCTATAATTTGCTTTGTGAATATCTCTCCAGGAGCCCTGCGTCAAGACCAGGAAAGGATAGGTACTGCTTTAGCTATTTCATGTTCTTCTCCTGGTGTCTAACCAATGACTTTCTGGTTTTGGGCTTTCTGGGAATTGAGTCTCATTTTTCTTTGCGCCGTAGTTCTTCAGAGGACACAAACTCACCATAGGTATTGTTGCTTAACCAGTTACTGTAAATCAGCTCAGCCAGAGTGGCTTCCTGTGAGTGCTTGTTCATGAGGCTCATCCCTTAGGTGTGTCCTGGTTGCTCACAGAGATCTCCAGTGAGATGTCAGTGGTTTCACTGGCTGTACTAGCTTGCTATCTGCTCTCCTTGTTTTTCAATGGTGTATTAGTGATCCTAAATCAGAAAAGTGATGGAAATTTTAGTTCAGTTGCTAGTCCCTAAGAAAGCTTATTTTTTATTAATCTTTAAATTCAGTTTTCTGTCTTTTTTTTTTTCCTTCTTTTAAATCAGGATGTGTATTACTTGATAATTTGATCAACTCTGCAGAAACAAAGGCCAGCCAGTGCCTCACTGCCTGTTGTGCCCTCTGGTTTGAATAGTAACAGCACATTTTCATGCTGTGTTTAGATGAATTGGCTCCTGCCTGTGTGTGCTGGGTAATGTCCTTTCATATTCTTGGCATTGGTAATGAATAGGATTTTGAACACCTCTTGTAGATTTTAAGGCTTATTGTAGGAAAAATGCTCACAAAAACTCTAAGCTTCTAGTAAGTGCCTAAAAGCCAAAGAGGGTATCAGAATTATGGTACTAATTCAGTTGCTATTGGTTGCTTACTTGATCTCTAATTGCCTGTACAAGCACTTCAACTCACTTGCTCGTAGGTGACTTCACTTTACAGTTAACAGAGTTTTTTCGTGTCCTTTTGCCCATACATAAGAGAACTTTGTCCATCTGTTTGCTTTTTGGTCTGCATTCATCTTTTAAATCACTAATATCTTCTTGAAAATTAGCAGTATTCTGGCATCTTAATTAAGATAAAAGTTTGATGTGTTTTTTCTTTTTCTTTTTTCCCCCCTGAAATTAAAAAAAAAAAAACAAACAACAAAAAGACAAAAAAGAAACAAACCAGCTCTGTTACTGATACCGTGGTTTGCAGTAGGGTAAAAAACCCCATCAACAACCCTAACCAAAAACCTGAAAAAACCCCAAAAACCCCAAGACCCTACTAAAATGTCTTTTGCCTGAAGATGATCAGAATATTTGCCACCTTGTGATTTATTGTTTGCAAAACCAGAAACTGTCAAAACCGCCCACGTCTTATTTTAGCAGAGTGTATTTCTCAATAGTAACACAAATTATAAACAACTAATAAATAACAAATCTCCGTTTTTGAGGAATTACTCTGATTTGCAGATCCTCTTTGATTTTACAGCAGAGTAGTGCTATTGAAAAGCTGGATTTAACACAGACAGTAAAGAGGGATTCTGTATGTTGAGGGTTTTTTTTGATTGTGGGTTTGAGGTTTTTTCCCAAGAGAGCTGTTTATTTCAGCTGTGGATTTAATCCTTCCTTCAAAGAGAACTGGAGGATAAAGTGAGTGCTGGAGCAGCACTGTGGGTTCCTACTGTACTTTTGTTCTTTGCTACTGCAGTGCTAAACAAGTTTCTGTTAATGTGGTGGTGCAGGTGAAAATGCTGGAACTTCGTTAACGGTCCTGCTGACGAAGTGTGAGCCAGAATAAAATCCAGTTCCTCCTCTGTTCACTGAGTTAAATTTGCAGGACGAGCAGAAGCAGAAAGCAGCATGCCCTGCTCATGTTATTCCACTGAACAGATTTCACTGAAACTCTACAGGGGCAGTAGAGTAAAAGAAAAATAGCAATAAAAATGTGAAATCTTTATGCAGTCACATTTCTGAGTAAAACCAAACATCTGAGACCTTCCGAGTGAGACTTCGCAGGCAAATTACAATGGGTCATCTGTGGTGTAGCCAAAATATATTGAGAAAAATAACTGGAGAGTCACACATTAACAAGGAAAAGGTAAGGAAATGAGCACATCGTTTTACCTTGCAGTCTGTGTTATTCAGCACAGTGTCAGAGAAGGGGCTCAGGCTCTGACACGGGCGTCTGTGGTTCTACTGGTGCCTGATTTGCTACCTTCTTAACTCCAGCATGCATAAAATGGATGGTCTTGTGTCCAAAAACCTCTCTAGGTCTTAGGAGTAAATGTGAATGAATAATAATGATTTTTCCAACTTCGTACTTAGAATTAATTAAAAAAATTGGAAACCAAATAAAATGTTTTAAACCAGTTTAAAGCCATTGATTATTTTTCCCTGCCAATTGTTCCCCAGCTCTCATGTGAGAGTAAATTCAGTGCTATGTAGGTACTGTTGCAATGGATGGTTTTAACAGACAGGCAGTGACAAGAAGGTGCTGTCCAATTAAAAAAGTAGCCAGCTCACTGATGAATTACAGTAGATGCTAAAGGAAAACTTGGTTTTGTTCTGCCTTTCATAATCTCTCTGGTAGAGCCTTTTCTAAACAACATTTCACATAAAACAATTTAACTCATGTTAAAGAGTGCCTCAACATGTTTTTTTAAGAGACATGAACAAATAAAACCTTTTCCAACAATGGGAGTGCATCTAACAATTCACTGTTCTTAAGTATCACAGTACAGAGGAAAATGAAAAATAGAAAATCACAGTCAGGTGAAGATGGTAACAACAGAGTTTCTTTAAAAACCAGTGCTTCTGGTCTCTTGGTAATGCAATCAATATATTCTCTAAAAGATTTAAGGCAGTAAGAGTTTCTTTAAATAGTAGAGTAGCTTTGAAATTCCTTTTATACCTGGGTAGAGCAACATTAAATCAAGAGGCAGCATCATCAAACTTGCTTTGACTGATGAAAGAAAAGGAGTGTTTTTTTTTTTTTTTCTTTCCCCTCCAAGCGATCCTGCTAGCTGCAAGTCATTTGTGACAAAAATCAGATTTTGCATCCCTATTACCTTCTGAGGGAGATCTTTGCAGTTCTAACCAATGCTTTGCCCTTCTCCCTACAAATCACCAAAATCTTTACTGTTTTTCACTCAGTCATGTATACTGGAGACTTTGCTTATTTCCCAGGGCACACTTCAGATGATGCATAAAACTTAGGTCATGAACATTGGTGGTAATTAAAGATCCATGGTATGTATGTTCTAGGTTGTTAACTCGGGTATCTGGGCAAAATTCCAGCTTGGGTAATTGCGTGCTCTCTCGCTGAGTTCTGTCATCAGCTGCCACTGGGCAAGGTATTGCATTCAAGTCCTGTCCTACGTGAGTGTGTAATATTATTGTGTGTTGGTTGGTGAGAACCTCAGCATGAGCCAGTGTGCAGTCACAGCCCAGAAAGCCAAAGCTGCCCTGGGCTGCATCCAAAGCAGTGGCCAGCAGTGTGAGGGAGGGGATTCTGCCCCTCTGCTCTTCTCTCCTGAGACCCCCACTGCAGTGCTGCATCCAGCTCTGGGCCCCCAGCACAGGAAGGACAGGGACCTGCTGGAGCGAGTCCAGAGGAGGCCACAAGGAGGCTGGACCATCTCTGCTATGAAGACAGGCTGAGAGTTGGGGTTGTTCAGCCTGGAGAAGAGAAGGCTCAAGGAAGACCTTCCAGCACCTTCCAGTACCTAAAGGGGGCTGCAAGAGCGGTGTAGAAGGACTTTTGACATGGGCATGTAGTGACAGGACATGGGGAAATGTCTTTTAACTGAAAGAGGGCAGGTTTAGGTTAGATATTAGGAAGAAATTCTGTACAGTGAGGGTTATGAGACACTGGAGCAGGTTGCTCAGAGAAATTGTTGATGCCCCATCCCTGACAGTGTTCCAGGCTGGATGGAGCTTTGAGCAACCTGCTCTACTGGAAGGTGCCCCTGCCCATGACAGGGGGTTGGAACTAGATGATCTTGAAGGTCCCTTCCAGCCCAAACTATTCTATGATTTTGTGATTCTATTGGTTGCTCAGGCTCCTGGGCCTGTCTTCTAGGAACAATTTTACCCTTTGCAAAATCACTAATGACTTTGTACGTCTGTCTTGTTGCTTCATAAAAACATCCAGTTCTGAGAGACCACATCCTCAACACTTACTGAAAGTCAAGTCCTTTCAGCATTCCTTGTGAAAATAAGCATGTGAAATCACCAGTTATTTTGGAAAAAATAAGCTTTCATCAGAAATTCAACTATTTCTGAGCAGGTTTTGTTCACTTTTTTCCCAAAATATCCCCTCCTCTCGCCCCAGTAACAATGAATTTGCCTGACAATACATGTATCTTAGTATCAGAGAAGAGTCAAGGAGAACTGCAGTTCATGCTGTCTTTATCAAAAAGAAGTCAATTAGTGGAAGAGAATTCTTGTTGCTATTATCTTAATGTATTTGTATATTTATAAATATTGACATTATGTTTCACTGTGTTGTTTGAATATTAGTTGAAAGCTTTTGAATGTCTAAATCATTAATACTGTAACAGATTCTAGTTCGAGGGAAATAATCCCGCTTTTTATTCCATCAAATGCTTTGTGAGAATTGTATTTTGTCTTGTTCATGCTCTGCTGGCAATTACTGCTAAGTAGCAAGTTCCTGAAGATATTGGAGGCGTAGTTCTAACAGCATCTTATGCTGCTTAGAACAGAGGGCTAAATATAGCTCTGGTCATCTTTATTTTTAAAGTTGAGTTTTATCATAAGAATACACCTCAGTAAAGTATCCCAAGGGATTACTGTGATGAAGTTAATATAGCAGAGATTTTATATTTGATAACATCGCCTGCAGCAAACTGTGCTGTCACCAAAAACATTCTGCCATTATGGAAATAACCTTCTCAGGCATAATTTCTGTAGTTTTTTGAATAACAGGAATGGAACTCCAGAATGAAAATTTCCAAAAAAATCAGAGGCTAGATATTAGTGGGATTTGATATAGATCTATATGTCATGCCTCAGAGAATAGGATACCCACAGACAGCCGCACCATCTGTAAGTCTGATGCTGGGACTGTTGACTGCTTACACAGACTTTCCTTTCTGGTGTTGGAGAGAATCATAGCAGTTAGTGTCATGGATTCTGAGATGTCAAAAAAAGCAGATTTTTTCCTTTTTTCTGCTGCATTTTTTCCTGTTAAAGAGGAGATAAAAATGGAGAGGATACAATATGTCATCAGATGTGATCAGAAAGTCTCTTTCCTATTGAGGTGGGACTAGCAGCGGTTCAGGAAAATTCTCGATCCTTTGCTGCTATAAAGAACATAAAAATAAAAACCCTAGTAAAAACGTTTTCACCATGAAAGCCATTGGTGGTTAAGCATTACAACAGGTGACCAGACAAGTTGTGGTATCCTCACTGTTTGGCTTGGTACAACCCTCAACAGCGTGCTCTGACTTGGAAGTTGACCCTGCTTTCATCAGGGCATTGGACCTTACGACCTCCAGAAATCCTTACCCCTGTATTTTATGATACTAAATATGCATCTGGATATTTGGAAGTGAATTTATCACTTGTTTTTCCACTAGCTTCACTAAATTCTATCTAAAAGGTCTGTCCATGTACCATTACAGCAGGTGGAGATGTTAATTTTGACTTCAGTTAGAATTAGTACATGTTGCAAGTCTCGGTAGTCCTGTTCTAGTGCCCATTAAATCAGACCTTATGACTCTTACTCATTTCTCTAATTTCTCTAATCCATTTATAAATGTGACATCTGTAATAGTGTGTGGGAGGCAGTTCCACAGTATTACTGTATGAAAGAAACACTATTTTGTAGCCTGAAAGTTTAGCTACTGTTTTATTTGCATTCTTTCCCATTCTTGTCTCTGCTGCTTGATATGAGTTTGTCAGGCCATTTATATGAAGCAGAAACAGTAAGAAAAACATATTGAATAAAAGAGCTTAGTACATAACACTGGATTGGGAACTGTCAACCATGACAGAAGATGAAAGTGTTGAAATTTAAATAAGCATCCTGGGCAGTGTATTTCTACCTCATCCTCAACACTAATATGCTGTGGCTGTGATGGTAAGACATTCTGGATGCAGAAGTTACAGCCTCTTCTCAGAGCAGGACTGGTGTGCAATGGATTATTTCTCAAAACTTGCTGACTAGCAGCGAGGGCTTGACTGGTTTAAGAGCATCCTTCCACCCAGCTGAGGAGCAGCCTGGCAGTCTCGTTGCTTCTGAGAGGAGCCAGATTTGAGCTGGTGACCCAGAGGTGAAAAGCTCTGTATCCCATTAGCTTTTCTCTGGGGGATGTGCAGTCTTTCCATTTTTAAGTGTTTAAGGTTTGCTGGATTTTCTCTGATGGCTGCATTTGGCAGCAGTGAACCGTTGATAAGAAATGAGATCAGACCCGTTCCTCTGAGGTTTCCTCCCTCACCCTCTCCACTTGTAGCTCAACAGTTTGGATAGTGAAGAAATCAGTTATTTACCAACATTGTACAGTAGTGGAGCAGAAAAATGTCCCCACATCTCTCTAATAGAGTCTTTAGCTCCAAATCATGCAAGAGACTGCTTGAAATGGCTGGAAATATGCATGACTGCAGCGAGACAAAAATGGTAATGGCTTTGTAATCAAGTCAAGCCGGGTATTGGAGCCTTCTCAAGCTTGCCTGTAAGGCAATTTGCTGGTGGGAATGGGATTCATCGTGTTTGTAGCTACTTCCCAGACTGCTCTTTAAAGCACCTAGCCAATGGCAGGACCTCCCTGGGAGATAAGAGAATGTGGCATCTCTGTGTCTGTTCAAGAGACAATTTGTTTCAATAGAAATGTTGGCTGTAATGAGCAAATGTGGACTTCCCCATGAGCCTAATTGTTTATTCCTGGAGGGTTTATAGTATAGGAAATTACTTTAATTTCAGGCATTTCTGTCTTGAATGATGTGTGAAAATGGGTGATCCTACTTCAACATAAGATGAAAATGAACAGTGAAATTGATACTTTTTTAACAAACCAGCTGGGTTAAATTTTTCTCAGGTGCTTCTCCGTACCACCGTATTCAGCAGTGTGTTATAAAGAAACCGAGGAAGACGTCTCTTGCTATGTATGGAAAATCGATTTGAGCAGATAGCCTGGAATGTGGGGGTCTGCCTCTACAGCCGATATGCCACCGGTGAAGCTGGATGACATTCCTTGTGGAGCCTGACAGGATGCCTCAGTGCGGTGTAGCTCTGCCAGCTGTCTCTCTTCCATGGAGCATAGCACAGTCCATTTAGATTCAATTTTGTTTTTATTCTTTGATGAGTGTTTAATAACCATTTCCAAATCTCTGCACAGTTGGGAAGTGACATTGTCAAGAACAGGTGCAGTCAGCTGAAATTATGTGGTAATGTTTGTTGTAACAGCCCTGGGAAGATGTAAAACGGAAAAGTTTTATTTCCGTCAGGGCAGAGTTAGCTAAATGGAATTGAGTTATCACAGGATAAAATAATTACCCTCTTGGTTTTGTCTCACTTTCCATCGTGAGGAGAATGGGATGGGATTTTTGGTTAGGGATAAAAAGTCATATATTCTTATCCCAGCTTTGAAATCAACTTGCTGGATGACATTTGGAAAGTCACATGGACAAAATTTTGAGTTTATTTCTTCTACAACCAGGTGCTTATATAAGCCACCTAGTTTCTTAATTTAAACCCACAACCCTGCTTTTTATTCTGGACACCCAACATTCCCAGAACCTGCTATTTCTGTAGTTAACTGTGTATTCATACAGACATTCGTGACTGAACATTTCAGCTTTATGTTTGCTGCAGGAACTCTCTGTGTTGCCAGGAAAATTAGTGGAACCTAGAAGCATGCAGCATCTTTGAAATAATTCTTTTACTTCTTAGTTTCTTTCTGGTTAAATTGGAGGCAATAATTTGTATGTCATCGCGTTGTTTTGAGGCTTTTAATCAATTAGAGTTGGGTCCTGCAAGATCCTGAACATCATTGGCTCTGATGGATATTAATAGCTGATCATGCAGAGCACCTGGTGTGAGAAGGAATATTTGCAATTGCTCTGAGATCTTTGCTTTGAGATGCTTTTCAAGTGCTCAGGCTTATTAATCTCTGTCTAATGGAACACACTGCTCTGTCAGTGGGGATAAGCTGGTTGTGGCAATGTTCTTTTATTCACTATATGTTTTACTGCTTTTTCTCTGATCTTTTCAACTGACTGCTTCATATAAATGTTTTGGTGAACTCTGCAAGTGCTCCCTTCTTCCAACACTCCACTTTCCTTTTCTCTGTTTTCTTCTTCTGATACTCCACCTTTTTGCTTTGCTTCTTCAATGTAGCAAAACAGCAGACATGGAAATCTCTGTCCTTCAGAACAAAAGGATTACAGGGGTTAGATGTTGCAAAAGTATACATGGAATGAATAATTCCCATTAGAAAATCAGTTTGTTGACTAAGGGAAAGTAGCCAGGGAGGAAGGGAAGAAAAAGATTTACTTAAAATTATGGCTCCCTGTTAAATCTTTGTTAGTGTGAACAGCTGACGTCTGTGGGAATTCTCGAAACTCCGTGCCTTAACCATGAATCCCCTCTTCATTGCTTTAACTCCCTGTTTGCCAATAGATGGGTTGCCTCAGTAGATGGCAGTCTCTTTCCTCAGTCAGTGCAGAGGCCGTGGGCTGGAGCTGCAGGGCGGTCCTGCAGATGCCCTCTTTTGGGAGAAGACACAAAGCCCACATCCTGGTGAACTGGGCTCAGTCAGGATTGTTCACAGATTCCATGGAAGTATGTGTGTTCCACCCCAGTGGGCTATAGCTCTCATTAATTACATCTCATCTTTCCAAGTTAACAGCTGCTATTTTTTATTGTACCATAAAATTTGGAAGCAACAGAGACATGAGATCCAAGCTCTGTCTCACTAACAGTAGCTTTACATGGCTTTTGAGCCTTGGAGCTGCTATTCATTCACACGGTGGAAATGGAAGGTGTGTCAGTCCCAACATTCTGTCTTTAGCAAGGTGTTTGTCCAAAAGTATGAGAAAAAGCCCAAGGAGGTAAGTAATATGGGTAAAATTCTAAGGACAAATGACATACGAGGAGGTGTACTGCTCCTGAGCAAAGCTTCTTCCACAGATTTCCTCATGGAAGAGAAGCTCTTTTTTCTTTCATTCACATTATGATAGTTGCAGCAAAAAACTGTACTGTTCTTAGTATAACACAAAAAATAATTTACTTTGTATTTTGTGACTAATTAAATATTAATATTTTATTGAAATATTTTAGGAAGAAATGAAATCTGGTATGCATTTCTTGTTAAAATATTTTAAAACTTTCAGTCCTAAATTAATGAATTATTTTTAAAAAGTCATTCATGAGACTTAAAAGAATATAAAATGTATTTTAAAATTGAGGTTTTTTGGCTTCTGAAAGAGATTCTGCATGATTTTACTTAAATCCAAGAGAAACTGGTGTGCTTTTAAACAAAGCTTTTGGTTTTCTTCATGTTAGCTTGATGAGGCAAGTCAACTTCCAGTCCCAGACACCATCATACGACAGCAGAAACTCAATCCTGGAGTGTCGAGTTGAGGGTCAAATAGTAGGATAGATTTGAAGATAAAAACTCTGGAGGTTGTTTGGGGTTTTTTTAACTTTACTCTTCGTCAGCAAGTACAGTGTCCAGAGCACCAATGTGTCTGTGAGACAGCAAACCCATTACTAATTGGGCAGCTGCCTGTTCCACCAGCTGGAGTCTGTTAGACCTCTCCAGCTTTCAGTCCCATGCACTGTGTGCTGCAGCAGTCGGGCTTGGACGGCACAGATATATGAATGATCCTTGTCTCTCTTCCATTAGCACAGAAGGACACACAGGCCTGAATGGATTCATTACAGAGTTCACTCCAAAATGTCCTAGCTTTACTGTAATTTTCGCCCTTTGAGCTTGAAAAATAATTTAAAAACTTTAGCTATTAATAGTTCTAATTTTGGAGCCTCTGAATACATTTTAGTTAAGTATTTTGCACCCTGCATTTTGACATACTGTATGCTGTCATAGTGTTACTACAACACCTGCTTCGAATTCTTTTCTCTCCTACCTGTCAGTGCATCGTTTCATGCTCCACTAAGTGGTGTGAATAGCAAACCCATCTGTTCATTACTCATGTAGCCATTGTGTGAAATATGAATGAAACATCTCATGTCTGAAAGAGTCATTGTCAACTGAGTCCAGCTGGTTTGGCTGTATTCTGCCGAGAATCCAGAGTCCAGTTGCTTCCTTCAGTTGTGCTTAGTATCAGCTCAGTACTGTTCAAGCAAATGTCTAATCTGTTACTCAAAATCCTGTTTATTCACCTTTTCCCTCTTCAAGTGTACTTTGGGGTTGAGATCCTTGCTAGGACATTAACTGTGGCATGAGGTCCTTCTTTGATTTTATCCTTGTAGGCACAGGTAAGTGAATAATGTATGTGTGTATACTTACAAATGAGGGAGAGAGATGAACTTGTTATGTACTACAGGAAGTTAATGAATGTTTTAAAGAACTTGTTTTTCCTCCCACACTATCTTTACTGAAATATCTTCCATTTCCATCAAAAGTTTTCTCGACCAGCTCTAGAGTTCCATTTCCGTCAAAGTTATTTGTACCATTCAATGGTTTGGCAGAAGGAATTGTTCCTTGGGAAGCCATCATTGTCAGTACTACAGATCAGATGGCAATGGCTTCTAAAATAGCAGGTTAATATCCCTGTCTGACAGGATTAAATGCTTAACAGTGATTCTTGCTTTTACAGCTATCAGGGTAAGTGATGCCATATGCAATGATAAAGATGTGACATTGTTCAGCTTGTCTTTCGGAGAAAGATTAAATGACATGCTTAAATCCTTTGTGGCCTCACAGTCTACAGTGGAACAGAACAGCTAAACTGTAAGTGAGGAACAATGGCTAAGTTACCTACCTAAAATTTATTTTGTGCTTAAAAGTTGCAGGAAGAAAGAACAGCACACACTGTTTTCATTTTGGACTCAACAAACTGATCTGTTGTAAAATCTGTCTCTGGTGCAAAGTTACCCACACTCCTCATGAAGGCACTCCTCTCTTTGGGGTGGAGAAGTTTGGATGACAACACATTCAGTAAACCCTGAGCTTGTATCATCCCTCTAGAACTTAGGGTAAGATTCTGTTTTTGAATTTAAATATCTAAATAGAGTTGTCTACACGTGAAGGAAGCAGGAGGAAAAAGTTCTTTTACCAAGTCAGTAAAGATCTCATTGTAAGAACCTAAAGTTATCCAGCTTGTAAAGTAACAGTCTGGGGCTGTTCAGCATTGTGTGCTGGTTGCTGACATCAGATTTAAAAGCAGTGTTTGGAGTGGTAGTTTGGTCTGCTTCTATATTTTTTTTGTCGCTAGCATAGAATTAAATAGTTACCTTGTATGGTATTAATCATTCATAATAGGGTATTGCAGAAGATAGTGTTGGGAAAGAAAGATCTCAAGTGCTAAAATGGTCATCAAAACTCCAAAGTCAGGATTAGCTGTACGAGTATATTTGGAATAAGCCTTGGAAGGGTAGACTACTGCTGGTAGATGCTTGGCAGCCTCATCCACCACTGACATGCTGATAATCCCATTGATCTGGATTCTGTTAGAGGTGTTTAAGGAGCTTCTCTTCATGCTTAAGTTTTTCTCCAGTATGGAGGTAGGAAAAAAGTATTTTAACTTTGGTGTCTTTTGGCTGTTAATCTGTAGTTCCACAGAGTTCTTCTTTTGAGAATCACCTATTATTTCACATATAGAAATGACATCTTTAACCAAAAGTATTAGGAATTTGAGAATTATTTAACTAAATTTTAATATAAGATAATGTGTTTCTTTTAAAATGAGAAGTAGCTGTCTGGCATAAACCTTCTTTATCAAGAGTAAAATCTGTGATTCTTCAGTCTCTGTTGTGTAGCTTTAAGAGATCCCCCTAACGGTAAATTAACCCTTATATAACCAGGCAGCTAACAATTTACAGTAGGATAAAATATAACCTGCAGGGTTGCATTATGTGCAGTTTCCAGGCTTGTAGGACATGAGCAGGTTTGGGTCAGTCATAATGTTAAAAAATGACTCAAAGTTCAGAAAGCTGGAAAGCTGATGGTGTTTGCTTTGCTTAATAAAGCAAACTGTAAGTCAAACATTTAATCACAGCACTCTGGTAACAGGGGGCCTGTTTTAATACAGCTCTTTTATTGGCCTCTTTCTACTTCAGAAATAATAAAGGCGATCCTGACGGATAAGGTGTTTTCAATGCAAGTCTCATGTGGAACTTTTATTTTCAGACACAGGCCTTGTATAACAATATGAATCACCGATGTGAGAGCTGTTCTGATCTATGGTGGTTTTTCCAGTAGGGAAATAACCTGCTGAGTTTATTAATGTTTGTCTAATTTACATCATTAGAGTCATTTTTTAAATAGCCCTGTCTGTTTGCTTTATTGCCGGCACGTGTACAGGGAGGAGGGATGCCAGAGTGTGAGGCTGCTCATTTCTGAGTGGGGCGGAAAACCGAGCCTCACATTCTCCTGGGTGCTCCCTGAGCAGAGAAAATCTTTGAGGGTTCAAGCTCTGAAGGCCTGCACACCCCCACAGGTGTTCATGTTTCAGTGTGGTTTTCCTGGTTCAACAGATCTTTGTGGCAGCAGGAGAAGAGCAGGGGCAGGAGAGGCAGGAGAATATGGCTTGTGTGCTCAGCAGGGAGACAACCCAACACCCGTTTGAGTTTCAAAATTTTAAAGGGCAGTTGGTGACGTTCCTCTTACAGGTGTTGCACATATCAGCTGGCAAAGGCGGATTTTTGCTGCATTTTGTGTGCTGGGCATTTGGCAGTGCCTGCAGACCTCTGTGGGATTGTTCTTGCACTGCTGTCCTGGGAGAGGGGGCTCAGCAGTGGCCCTGGGGAATGCTGTGGTGTTTCTGAAAGGCTTACCCAGCTTCCACCCTCTCCTCTCAGGAGTGGATTGCACGAGACAGTACCATGTCTGTTACTAACACTGTTCGCAGTAATACAGGTGAGACTCTTTAGCTGAAAAGACTGATTTGCAGCTCAGACTGAAATTCTGTTGTTATTTCTTTTCCCTCCTCGTTCATTCTCAAAGGGGAATAAAGGAAAGGAAAAGGTAATAGTACAGCTGGAATCTAGCAGACCGAGTCATCATCTTTGTTACTCTTTGTCAGTGAAAATCTGGAATCTCTCTTTGGTTTGCTTGTTACTCTGGGTTTACTGCAATGAGAGAAGAATTTGATCAAGTTGGTATAATTTTTGTGAATTGTTTGTAATTGGTATCTATCTGTCTAGCTACCCATACATGGGCAATATGTGGACAGTTGTCTGTATTTCACTAAAATTGTACTTCTGTAGTGGCAGAACTAATTCAATTCATAGTTTCTGTGACTAAATCCTTTTTACCTGAGTGGGAAAACTTCAATGAATACTCCAGTCTGAGCTGTAATGCCTGCTGAGTTTGCCCCCAGGAAGCAGCAAGGTGCTCTATCCCGTAGTACATCCAGTCAGGCAGGTAAAGCAGAGGCTGAAAGCTGGAAAACCCTGATCATTTCTGTTTCTGAGTTCATATTAAGTTTCTGAGTTAAATTTAACTCTCTCACTAATACAGTATTAGACAGATTGCTTGAAGATTTGTATTTTAATGACTGATTCTCTGTGTAAATACATTGCAGAATTTAAGGTTTTGAGGTTATTTGGATTTTGGATAAAAAGGAGCTCTGAAGGACCTGTTTAATCAGGTACACTGGTTCTGTATTTGTAGGCGGTAGGGAAGAAATTACAGGCAACATATTTTCTTCTTTTTCCTGGGTAAGAAATTTTTTTCTTTACTTTGTGTGGACAGCTGCTCAGCTGCAGGTGAAAAATGTTATAGTTTATGGGACTGCCAGCTGGAGCCAATTAAAATCTAATGGACCAGAGTTGGCACTAAAATATCTTATTCTGCCCTAGCAATGTAGAGGTTTGTTCTGCTGCTTATACGTGATTTAAAAGGTTTACAATGTTGTTAAGGAGCAAATTTGCTTACCATTTTGCAAACAAAACCATGTTTGAATTTAAAATCTGACACAGAAAAATTATCATTTGGGTCCCTTAATGAGGTCATGGTTCTACTGAGCATGAAGAGTTGTGATGGAGGGACTGTCCTTGCCTGACGTCCTCTCCTAAATATATGAGATGGAAGCAGAGAGCTAAAAGACTTGCTTTGGTCACACCAAGGATCTGCCACATACCTAGGAAAAAATGCGGGTCTTAAAATAATCTGTCTTAGTTCTGACTGCCTCAAGCAAAAGAAACCTAGGGAAAGATGAGGAGCTTGAGTTACAGTATTGGAGAGTGAAAATCATCATTATTGAGAGTAACATGGGCGAAGGGAGACACGGATCAGGTGTGCCAGAGGGACAGAATAGAGAGTAAGAGCTCAGCAAAAAGAATTGAGTTTTCGAAAAAGAATTCAGTTCATTTGAACTGGAAGGAGGTGTTGTTTGTTCTTGAGAGGTGTGATTCAGACTAGGTTCTTTGTGCAAACCTAAAGGCTTAAAAGGCATTTTTTGCCTTTTCAAAATGAAGTATTTTCAAAGATTGAATTGAAACTTTTTCACTTATTTATGAAGGTGGGGAGAATTTTTTTTTTCAAAACATACAAAATTCACCAACACTGTGTGAAGAATGGTTCATGTAGGCAATCTTTCTGTCTCAGAAACCTTTCCATTTCTTTACTTAGTGGTAGTTTACATTAATTTAATTTCATCTTTCAGTGAGAACATTTCATCCAAGGTTTGTGTGATAAGCAGGAACTCAACTGCATGTGATTGTTTCTCCGTGTTCCAAAAGATTGCTCAGGGAACAAAAGATACCCCGATAACAAGAACATAAGTAATCCTGTAGATGCATGAAAAAGGAAAGAGATTATTCTTGAGGCCTAATCCTGGGACATATTGTCCCATGGTTTCTACAAACAAACAGGCTGTGCATTTGAAAGAAGGAGAAATGTGAATAGTGGGCATTTGAAAGTGTCCAGTTTCTCTGTTTTGCTATTCATGGGACAGATCTAAGCTGCTTTTAGGCATTTTGTCACTTATTCGAAGATTCATGTATTCAAAGATTGGTCAACCGTTTCCAGTTTTAATCCTGAACTAACCATTTTTAACCCAGAAATGGGTTATTCTACACCCGTGTTCTTATGTGCTGCAAGTGGACAAGCTGTTCTAGAGGTCAAAGAGAAAAGAGGATTGGGAGGACAATAAAAGAGCATGAGAAAATATGGAGTTTAGAGATAATTGTATGGAACAGATTGTAAAATGCCTGAAAAACCTGTCTTTAGATGAAGTGCTTCAAAATGTCCAAGGAGAGTCACAAAACCTAGAGTGCATCTAGTGTAATGGTATCTACAAACAATTGCTGTTTGTTGTGGTTTAACTTGTCACAGTGTTTCACTGCTTGCTGGGTGACCAGTCTCCTTTTGGATGAAATAATACTTGCTCCTGTTGGGATACAGGCAGTTACTTGATGTCTTGATGGAATGCCAGCCTTGGATGGGTTTGTGGTGAGGAGCATTTACTGTTAGAGCACTCTGAGATGAAGATGTGGAGCTCAGAGAAAACTCTCCCCAGAGGAGTGAGACTGGAGCCAGACCTAATTCAATCTTAATTTTCATTTTTTCCATAGTTTTCCTTTTTTCTTTGGGAGCCATTTCTATCTATTTTTGAGACAGTAAGTTAATTAAAACACAAGTAATTTCTTAGAGCTTTACACAGTTAAAACTAGGTAGTTCTCCTCTTTACAATATGTTCAGCTCCCCTCAATACTGAAACCAAGGATTACAAGAGAACTGGAGATCACACAGCTCGAGTTTGGTTCTCAGGCACAGGATTGAGATGCACTCATGAAACCATTGAAAATACTCCGTAGATGGTGTTATTGTGCCTCTGTCAAAGCAAGAGCACTTCTTTCTCTGAACTTGTCAATGTGTCACTTAAAATAGACATTAAATTTAATATTTGCAGGGACACACAACTTCATAACATTAATAACAGCTTCAGAATGTTAAAGAGAAATATATACCCTAATTCGGGAAGGAATGTAGACTTTTTTGGCTGCTCTTCAGGCAGGACATTTATTAGAAACACTGTAGTATTCTAATTCCTAACCTATCTCTTTTCCATCAGTTTAAAGTAAGTTTCTCCATTTGCCTCTCTCTCTTGAAATTGAATCTTTTTAGGTACCATTGTTTTAGAGAACGATGTGGAGGAAAAGGAAAAAGAAACCAATCCAAACCAGAATATGGATGATTCATAGTAAGAACTATTGAGGCTGTAAAAAACCCTGGTAGGGATTCTGACGAGTTGGCATATCTCCTTCCACATCGATAAATTTGTCACTGGTGAAACTGTTTATTCCTTCGCAGTGTGATTTATGCTGGACCTTTTGTACTGCTTATGTGGACCTATAGCTCATCCTCAAACAGTAGAAGATGAACTCTGACTAACAGATCCCAGTGACTGTCCTACAATTTATGCAGGATCAGTGTTTTAAAAGGGTAGTGTGCATGATTTAAGTAGGATTTGAGTATATAGCCATGGTTTGTCCTTTGCTGTCAGCAAAGCCATCCTAAGTTCATTTCTTTAAAGAAGCTCCAGGCCAAATGTCAGGAAAAATTAAATCAAGCAGTGATGTAGTCCCATAGGGAAAATGTATTTCAATTGTGAGGTATTCATGGGTATAATATGTCATCCTGTAGTCTGTGACTGTTGGGTGCACTTATGGGCAATGTGGCTTGGTAATTGCTACTTGTTAAGAAATTTGGGTATGATAAAAAATGACCTGCCAGGGAGAGAGACAGTTTTGTTAATTTTATTTATGAGACTTTCATCAAAATTGGAATGATGTGTGTATGTAGCAGAAAATCCTCTTTGTAACAGCATCTTTTATTAAAGAACATAGTTTTTGTCTTCCACAAAGGAGATACCGTAATGTTTTAGAGCTTTGATTTCTGCAGTCTGAGGAACAAGTTGGACATAAGCTTCTTATTTTGCTCAACCGTTCTGATACACAATTTGTCCTTCCTGAGGGCAAGTGTAAGCAAATCTTCCATCTTCCCAACAGACCTGGGAGAAAGCTAGGCTTGGTGGATCAGCCTGAATCCAAACCTGGAAAGAATTAATTCTGTTTTCTGTAGTTTTGTTTTTGTAGAGAGTTTCTTCTTTTTCCTGGCATATTCTAAATAAACCAAACCAGGCCCTACAGTTCAGATTATTCTTTATGTGGATACCTGACCCAGGAGCAAGGTTGAGGACATCACAGTTGGAAGCCTGGTGAGCTGGGATGGAGCCACAAGCTGCGTGTCCATGAGACACTGCCCTGCCTCTGCAGTTGTATTAGCTTACTCTCTCAGCTTCTCTGGGCGCATAGGGGCTTGCAGTGGTTTTCTATATCATCTTTAATTACAAATAGGTAACTCTGTGGTATCAGTAGCCATAACCACTCATGTGTAGCATTGGAGCATCCATGTCATTCTTAGCCCTGTTATTTGATTACTGTGAAGCATTGCACATGGAGCACAGATATAATTTAGGAAGAGGATCTTTTCAGATGCAAATGGATGTTTAAATCAGAAGAAGCTGATGCACATTTGATAGCAGCATCCTTCCAGAATGGAAAGTTTTATCACCTATTAGATCCTTACAGAACAATAGACCTGATCTCTCAGCTGGACAAAATCACCGTATTGCTTTGGGCTTTAGCAACTCTCTGATATTAATGATCTAACCCAGTATTGCTCCTGTATCTGAGGAAAAGGGTGATGAAGCCATATTTCATAGATTGATTTTAAGGATTTGAGAAGTAGAAGAGACCGGATTTTGCTTCAGCTTGTGTTACCCTAAGTCCAGAAGAGGTGAATTAAAAACCCCAAATAATTTCAAGCAGAGCGCTCGCGTTATTCCACAGTAACACTTTCCTAGCCAGCAGCCTAAAACCAGTGACAGAAAACGAATGAATCACAAGAATTTCTGAATAGTTTCATTGTGCTCTAACACAATGCATGAGATGTTCTGGGTAAGGAAATAGGTTGCACGGAGTTTTGAATAGGAAAAAACCCTCATGTAGTTAACCCTTTACAGTCTGCTGCAGGCAGGAAAAGTAAGGATGAGCTGTCATCAGACAGTTCCATCTGGCCCTTGCATGTCTGGCAAGCCAGTCCTTTTGGGGAACATTTTAGTATTCATGACCTATTTTCAAAATAAGTATTTTCACATCAGATTCAGCTTTATCACTTTTATTTTTGATGTGGATTTGTTGAATTAAAAAACCCATCTAAAGGAAGACAAAGTTTTTGTTGCATTCTTTAGTATTCATTCTTCTATGTCTCAGAAGAATCATGAGTTACTTGAGTTCTCTTAGAACTAAAGTACTTCAGGATACAGTTAACCAATGCCTCTTCACTGGAAAGGAACTTGGTTCACAGATCAAAGTGCATCTTTTCCATAATAGTGAGCAAAAGATTTTAATCAAGCTGCCCATATGACCATAAAGAGACCATCTCTGTTTCTGAGGAGTCAAGGCTGATTGTGAATTCAGTGAATCTTTCCAAAGTGCATTTCGTTACTGTGGCTTTCCTTTGTTGTATTGCTGGAATTTGTTGTATTGCTTGGATTTAGGACTTGTTCCCCGGTCGTTTCAGTGTCCAGCCTCAGTGATTCTGTGCCACCCACAGACATCTGTTTTAACTATTTAGATTTCTAATAAAGATGTTACATAAACCATAGATTACTAACAGGATGGAAGCATGTTTGTTGATTAATTTCTTACATAAATCCTTTACATATTTCTTACATAAATACTTTCCTAAACGTTGGCACTGTCTGTTTAGACCAATACCTACTGTTCACAGCTCTTGGGTTGAGTAAGCATTCATTCCCATTATTTCTTCCCCAGGGTCTCCTTTGTTTGGTTTCACAGCAGTTTTCCTGTCTTTGATATTGCTGCTTGCAGTATTTTTCTCCTTTGTTTTGTCTCCTTTCCAGTTATTTCCCCCTTCCTTCACTGAACCAATATTACTAATTTTTTTCTAGGTAATTGANTTATGGAGAGGTTCTTGCCTCCATCTTAATTATATTTTATGCAGGTAGTTAAAATGTATTTCCCCCTTCTACCTTCATTATATTGGACATGAGATTGTGCTCATAGTAGCTGTTACCTCTTGTACAGTTGATCAGCAGCACCTGCAGGTATTTCCTTCCTTTTTAGAGACTCATTCATTGCCTACTGACCCTGGCTTAGGCTCCTGAGAGATGGAAGCTCTCACTGAAGCTTTGAGAAAAGGTTTGTTAAGAAGCAAAAAAGAGTATTCTGTAATTGGTAAATGAAGCAGTCTTTGCTGAAGAAGATTGAAGACAGTGCAGTTGTTAGTAATTATGATTCCTAACTGTTCTCCTTTGACAAAGCAATTTATACAGATGTTACCAAATGATGTTCTAGTGAGGAGAGCACAGCCCAGAGCCCACCTGTGCTGCAGATGGCAGTGGTGACTTAACCAGCTCCTCTCAGATCTCGGAGGCTGAGCTGTCCAGGCCTGCAGCTTTCTATTTCTTTGCATTTAGCCTTTGAAAAGTGTGGTTAAATTTTTCAGACTCATTTATGTAGTTTGGTGCATAATGATAGATGTGCTTTTTTACAGAAGCCATTTGTAGCACAATGGTTATGTTACACTGTTATTTCTAAAGACTTCAGGGATTCTTTTCGGGCCGTATGACTCACAACTTTGAAGTCACTGAGCAAAGGGTCAAGCCCTTCTTCACTCAATAGATGCTTTCAGCTCCAAGTGCTACTAGTACATTCAGGGCTAAAACTCTTGTTATTGAAACAGCTGTAGCTTCAAAATGTCGTGAAGCTGCACTAACGCTTCATTTCCTGCAGTGAATCATTTTACTTATGAAAGTATAAAAGCCAGGGACATTTAGAAAAAAAAAAAGACAGAAATAGAAAGAAATAAACCTTCTGTGCTCTGAAATGGATCTTTTTTTTTTCCCCCATTGGATAAGTTTATCCTATCACAGCAGTAAAATGCAATGATATGGAATAATTATATGCTCCTAAGCTTTTCCAATTGATCTACTGTTGTGAAAATATATTCAGTAAATTCACCTGAGTGACTTTGGACAGCAAAACACAAGGACATTATGAATAAAAGAAACACTAATTTGGCTGATACAATGGAGTATTGTGACCACAGGAACATCATTGTCAACCTCTATTCTAGATTAGAGTAGGTTTGTTGTCAGAAAAATCGGTGTGTGGTTCAGAAGGTGACCTCAGCGATTACTTGTAGGCTTTCATATTTATTCCCTCCTTATACTTTCTGTTCTTAAAATTTAATTTTGAATTGGAAAACCAAGCTGGCTTCTTCCTGTTACTGATAGCAGGAAAGCGATTTTATTTATTCATTCATTTATTTATTTAATCAATCATTATTTATTTTTGACACATTTTCTGGGTGAGGAAACAGGAAAAATAAAGCCTAGATTTCTTCTCCTGATTGGCTTTCTGATACTGCTCATATTTAAAGTATAATTTAGTTTTAAAAATACTCAGATTTGAGGGAGGAGATACTTGGAAAAAAGAATGTGCCATTATTAGTGATTTGCATCTATCAGTAACTGCATTTTGAAGCAGTACTGTATTAGCACTGTGAACAATGAAAACAAAAAAATGCAGTGTCATAGATAAGAAGTATACTCATTACTGTTCCCCTGTTTTCCTGGAAGTATTCATCTTCTGCATTTGTCAGCCACACTTTAAAATATGAGGTAAAAATTGTTTAAATGTTTGTCAAATGGAGATGTAGGAGTTAGGAAATGCTGTAATGAGAAGTTATTTCAATACATGAGATAATATATGTGCTTTGTAGTATACACGGAGTTTGGTATTATTAAGACGTTACTGCAGAATTAACAGATTTCAAAGGACACTATGTAACAGCCAATGAATATAATATATTGCAAATAAGGTCATCTTGTTATACAGCTAGAGGTAATAAATTTATAGTGCTCATGATTGTTTTTCTGTATACATTTATCCTTCAGTGTCATTTGAATGCTTTTCTTTGTGTCTTAAAACAACAGAAGAACTTACAGTCAAAGATCAGAAACAATGGAAATAGAAGGAAAATTAAGAAAAGAAAGGAAGGGAAGTGCATTTCAGAGGCTGGGTAGTAGAGGAGAATATGCCTTCAAAAATATATGTTTATATATTTCAATTTCAAAAGTATAATTTTAATGAGAGACTGTAACTTGCCCAGATACAGAGCTGCTTTAACAAAGAGAAAAGCAACCCTTTCATCCTTCAAGTTTTTGTACTATTAAAAGTTTTAAAATTTCAAGAGAAAGTTTTAAATTTTGTGGGTTTATAATTAAGTGTTTGAATTTTAAATGCCATTTTCATCTGTCTGCCTTCTGCTTTTTGATTTCACTACAATAAATGAGAGGATGAGGGAAAAGAAGGAAAAACCCCAACTACAGAAAGGAAAAAAAGTAGACCTTAAGTTTTGTCAAAGAAACTAAACAAAATCCTCAAACCTCTCTTCCAAAATCCTGGGGTTTTTTCCCTGTTTTTAATATGGAGATTAATTTTTGTCTACAAACACCTACTTTGAAAAAGAAAATCCTGACTAGTTTTATTTGTTAAATTATTATGGTAGAAGTGAGCATTTAGAAGGTTTTTGAATGGTGTGACAACTATAATTACCCACAGAGGGAATAATTTTTGAAAGTAGAGGGATCTTCAATCCCGTTGTCAAAGACATGGCAAGAACGTTTGGCTGGAAACTGAAGCAAGACAAATTCAAGCAGAAGGTAAAAGCACAGGTTTTTAACTTCTCTCTCTGTGTGTGTGTGTGTGTGTGTGTGTGTGTATGTGTATGAACTTTTGCAGAGCTAATATTCGGAGGAGCTGAAGAAGTGGGGAGATGGGAGAAGAATTTTGCTTACTTTTTCTTGGCTCTACATCACTTTGAATGCGGTGACAAGAACCAGGGTAGTGTTAAAGATTTGTAGACTAGGATATATAGTTCCCATTCATTAAATAACATAGATCATGGCCATCCAGAGGATGAAGCAAAGTAATTTTAGGCTCACAGCATAAAGCGGGGAGACTGAGACAACAATATTTGACCAAGAAAGGAGCCTGTTTTCTGCCAGGGTCAGCTGCAGTTGGCTCCAGCTCCTGGTTTGCCCAAACTTGTACCTGGGTGATGGAGCAGCCAGGGTAACATGCTGTATGCTGGGTTCCAAGCCTTCCCAAAGACAGAGGAAGGGCTCTTGGGTAGAGCTGAGACTGTCACTCTGTGCCTGCTCAAGGCTTGCTCCTGGGAGGAGACAGGAGACTGTTGAGTGAATTTTTTGCAATCTCAGTGGATGAGCGGAAAGTAGTATCAGGTTAAGCTGCATGCTCCAAAAGAATTCATGAGTTGAATCTTGATAGATCAGAGGGTTTGTGCAGGATTAGTCATCATTAGTACTGGGCCTTTAGGAGTTAAATTGTTTTCCCAGAGTCTCAGAAAGGAGTAGAATCGAAGCCAGCACTTGAAGCCAGGATTTGAAGCCAGGTCCTGTGGATGGACAATGAAGCTTGGCTCCCTTTTCATGGGGTACAGAGCAGCTGGGTAGAAACATTTGTAATATATAAATTCAGAATATCTGCACAATTAAATTGTAGCATCGATCCTTCAGCAGTTGGGTTTAAGACCTCTGTGGACTAAGGGAGTCAGACTTCAGTAGATTTTATGTTTTCTAAATTGATATTGTAATCATGTTTTCAGTATTTAAAAATTTCCCCTGAAATACCAACATTTGATATTCTTCCTCCATCTGTCTCTGTCCAGATTTGAATGGTTTGTGAGGTAAATTTAATCTCTCTGTTGCATCATTAGATTCAACAGCTTCTCAGAATTTCCATCCTGAGCTGTGCTATGGAGGTCTTTGTAGCTCATCCATGTACTAGTGAAATTTGGACTTAAATGACTAAGATGTGAGTGGTTTCCCCCCCTGTTGCTTATGGGTAATTAAAATAAATTGGTATGGAATGTGTTTTTAAGTTTGAGGAAGACCTAATGTTTAGACAGGGAATTGCTTAGGAAGTTGTTTTTTTGCTGCTTACACTTAGAAAACGCCTGCCTCATTAGCGCAGATTGCAGTTACTGTTAATTAGTCCATGCAAAACAAACCAAGGAGATTGCCTAATTCTTTTCTAAATCTCACCTTTTTTAAACTGGTGTTATTCCAGCTTCTGTTATAGAATTACTGTAGATTTACACTTAATGAGTACCATGACATGCTGAATAATGCTCTCCAAGTCAGATGTGTTTCTTGTTAGGTAAAACTTGAACTCTCTGATCTTCAGTTGAACCGAGTAGTATCTCAGGTCAAACAAGGGTATAGCTCATTCCCCCTGTGTACTTCGGGCACCTCTGTTTTACTCCAGGTATTTACTGCTGTAAGCACTCTGTGCCCGGAGGGTGCAGATTTACACAGCTGTGTGCCCTCTTAGATGCAATTCATTTAAGCTATTTGCTGCACTGACACCTAGAGAGGTAAAGTGTTGACCCAGGGCTTGTGGCAGCATGATGTCTGAACTCTGGCTGGCACCTAACTCAAGATACCCTCACTTGGAATAATTTCCAACTTTTGCTATGATTGACCTTATTTGTTCCATCTCATTAGTCTTTTGAAATCTAGGTGTACACAGTGTGTACCTTAAGGACATTAAATCAGCTTTTGAAGTCACAGCTTAGCAATCCTGCCTTGTGTGTTCCATGTGTTCTTTGGCATTACCAGCCCCATGCTCTAACCAGCTGAGCTAGTTCACCAGGAATGAGTAGAACAGAGCTAAAGGATATGAAGACAAACAAACAAGTATGGTAATTTAAAATGTTTTGAAATAAATTGCTTCCTGCACTAGATGTGTTTGGGAGAGATCTGTGGTGTGCTGAGATGGGCAGAACCTGGACACATTGATGCAGATTGCACAGTATCTTTTACTGTGCCTGACATCCAGGAGGCAATGAAGGACCATTAGAAATTAAAAAGAGAAATTAGAAGTATGAGTAAAACTCTTTATATGCTTCCATTCACAATGTAGAAGGAAGACATCTAAAGGGAAATCTACTTCTTTTTACCAGAAGGATTTAAAGTAAGAGTAGCAGTAATAAGGAATGAAGCCCAAACATTTGTTGTGTTGAAGCAGGAGCCAGCCTGTAGCACTGTAGCATCGGTGCCATTCTGCTGCAGCCAGTGTCTCTGTTTCTCACCACTCTGAAGGGTCCTGCAGGCTCAGGAGGTCGATTGTCAGCAATCACATTCTGAAGCTGCATTTCTTCAGTTGCTTTGTGCTACTTGATGTTTGCTTACAGAACAAATCTCCCACATTCAATGCAGGGTGAAATGTTGACTCATCTGAAATCATCAGAGCCAGTGTTTGATGCCAGGTCTTTCCAGTGCTCATGCTTTCTTCTGCTCTGGGCAGGATTAGGGATACTTCCAAGCCTCTGTACAAGACCTGAAGATGAGCCCTTCCTTTCCACTCCAATTACATGGGATGGTTATTCAGGAATAGTCCTGATATTGTCAGAAATATTTGCTGTATATGCTTTTGGTCTTATGCAAGCATAACTAATTTTTTTTTGTTGTTTTTTCAGTTGTCAGTCAGTTACGTGCACATAGTGTAATCCAATATGCAGAGAAGTAGAAAGTCTCCAAAGTGCTTTTGGCTTTTCAAGAATTTTAAGCTTTGCAAATAAAGTAACTTTCGGCAGATGTCTAGTATGAAGGGTCTGAGTAGAAAATAACAATCATTATATATCTACTGTCATAGTTTCTGTGTTTGTTCAGAGCTTGGCAGTAAGTAATGTTCTGGTTTGGTTTTTTGGGTGTATTTTTTTGTTTACTTTTTATGTTATGGTACAGGCAAGAGTTGCAAAAGCACACTTGTTTGTTTCAAGTTTCAGAGGAGAGGTAGGAAAGGATACTTATTGAAATAAGAAATTAAAACAGTGTATAGGCTGGGACCACAAACCCAGTCCTCTCCTTGCTTAGACTGGTCCAGCCATTGCCTTGCATGGCTTGTAAGCACATGCACATCTGTTGGATCCATGACATTGCACTTGTGTGCAAAACTGGAAAAGAAAAAGGGCTGCTGCCTCTGGTGGTGGTCTTCTGGTTTGCTGAGGTATTGATAGATTTGCTGAGGTATTGATAGGTTTGCTTGTCAGAGTCCTTTTATTGAACTCACTGAATTAACGTGCCTAATGCAATGGGCTACATTGTTGCTTTGTGCTTGACTTGGTCTGTTTTATGAGGGAATAAAAACTAGTGGCTGAATTAAAACAACCAAACCTCTGAAGAGGTATTCCGTATCTTCAATTAAAATCAGTGATTTTGTAGAGCAGGCCTGCCTTATGCTGTATATTTTTTCTGTCAGATGAGTGGCATCTTTGCACAATATTTAACAGGTAGCGCTGTATGAAAGAAAATGGTTCCTTAAAGCATGAAGCTGAGAAGCAGAAAACTGTATTGGTGGTGATGTATCAGTTCAGCTGCGGTCTCTCCCTACAGACTGAGAAATGTTATTATGTGACCTCTTGGTGAGAGCAGTTATCATTAAAATAGTTAAATTCAATATGGCTCAAATCAAGACAGAGATTTTATGCAGTAGTCAGAGAGGGTCTTTGCTGCTGCTGTTGTTACAAGTGTTTATGACTAAATAGCTTTACATTTTAGATGAAAACAAATCCAACTACTCAGATCAAAAAAAAAGCTACTAGAAATACAAAAACTATGGATATGATGTATTAAAAGTGACCAGTGTCTTATATTTTTAACTCAAATTCAGCTTGTATGTGTGTGGAAAAGACTGGTGCCAAAGAACCCAAAGCTGCACAAGCTTATCTTAGTTGCTTACTTGAATTGTTTTCCCTGTTTGTCTTGAAAGCTGACATATTTTTGTCATTGATATCTCTGTATTACCAAAATATTTTAGATAACAAGTTGTAACTCAATTTGTGGAACTTGACTGTATTTCTTGGTTTTGCCACTTTGTGTGAAGCTTAAACTGCAGATAGGTCAAAAATGAATGAAAGGGTATTAACTGTCCCTTAATATTAACCCTGCATATGGATATTACTGGGGAGTCCGGTGACAGCTGTGGCTCTGGGGATTTTTGGTGAAATAGGAAATTGAAACCAAGAGATTCTGTAATTTGGTTTAGCCTAAGGCAGAAAGCAGTAATATTTCTGATGTCTGCTGGATTGCCGCAGGAAATTGGAACTGGGCTCAGTGCAGCATTGAAGGTGATGGGTATCATTGTCAAAATCTTTCTTGCACCCTTAGGAGAGGTTTGAAAGAACTCAGAGACTTGGTAAAGGACATGCCAATGGGGCAGTGATGGGAAGATGTTGCTTTCTTTGTATGCACTTTTAATTTGTCCAGTGTCATTTGGTGGTATCACTGTTTTGCATTTGATATGGTGGAGCAACTCTTCAGCTTTATTCATCTTTTTCCAGGCATCTTATTTCCAAATGTGTGCTTTCTGTCAGTGACAAGTGCCATGAGTTGGCAGCCTAAAGGAAGAGGTAGCAGGAGGTAGAGGAGTTTGGTAAAGAAAATACAAGGATTTGACTTCAGTGTGGAAAGAAACACCAATGATATCTTGATCATTGCATTTTTGTAACTGATTTGACACAGATCATTGGTGACTGGAGCCTACTAAAGCCATGTGGTCACTTCACAGAGATGATCAATATATAAATGCAAGACAGACAAGAGAGGCATGGTTTTCTTGACTACTTGGCTGTTTCTTGACAAGTGCAATATATAGTGGTCTGCAAGTGCCCTCCTTGCCATTTTTTCAGTGTGCGTGTATGGGTGGGTGATACTGAGAGGTGAAGATAAACTGTTTCATTCCCTTCCCTACACACTTTCTTCTTTCTCCCTTTCTTTCTCATCTATTTTTCTTTTATTTATTCTCCTTTCACTGTTTTATGACATCAAGGAATGGCATTCACGTTGAAGGTTTTTGGGAATTTGGTTAAAAAGGTAGGGAGTTTGACAAGGGGGATATGCAGACAGAAGATGTGTGTGTGGCAGATGTTTTTTTTGCTGGTGAACTTGGCTCCTGAGCTTTTGTATATATCAGAAATATAAACTCGGATCTGACTTGGCAAAGAGCCCCTAGCTCTTGAGCAGCTGACTTGAAACCTCAGGACAGAAATCCTCCTGGTTTCCTATCAGCTACAGCTTTGAAATGTAAATGGGTTCATATTGATTTTGTGTATTTGTGTGAATGTGTTCATACCTACATACTTCCTTCCACCCCCAACCCTTCACCCCCTCCCCACCAGGTATTTTAGAATTCTCTTTTCTGTAATTTTCCTTTCCTTTTGTTTTGTCCAAGGCTTTACTGCCATTCAATACATACAGGATGTCGTGGAATAGAAATCTATGTAGAGGTAACACCTTAAACCGGCAGTCAGCCCTTTGCTGGCTGTGTGGGCAGACACGCAGACCATTTGAAGGCCCTCTAGTTTGAAGAGAAAGGCAGCTTCAGAGGAAAGATAATGTTTGAGAAATAAAACTCAGCTTCCAAGGACTGGGGCACAGGTTGGATGCCATTTGGATTTTTCTTCATCTTATCCTTTCTAAAATTTTCCAGTTTTAGGTCAAAACCATGTTTCTTGCAGAAATCCAGCAACTTCAAAGTCATTCTGCTGACAAAAGTTTCTCAGCTTGGGCTGAAGTTACTGATATGATGGAAACTGCTGTGGGCTTTGAGACCTCATGGGGTGTTCTAGCCAAAGTGCTCTTGTTCATTAAAAATTGAAGTCAAGAGCTAAAAGCAAACCATAGAAAAGAATATGTAATATTTTTAAAAGACTAAAGTTTTAAAATTAGTGTATTTTATTCTGTTTTCTCAATGTTAAAAAATGTCATGCAGCATTCAGCACAACCCACTTTTCTATTTTTGTAATTAGATTTTTTTGTGCTGGTGGCATCTACCTGTTTCACCATCAGTTAGTACCTTGTCTGTTATATAAATGAACCAAGAAGCCATTGTGATTGAATGGATTTGCAGTCTAAATGTACAAGTATTAGCAGTAGATGAAGGAAACATTAGTATCTCCTTTTTGTAAATGAGGTATATGCACAGGGAAATTCAGTAATTTGAGTTTACATAATCTGCATCCCTGGAACAGACCTGGATCCCTAGGAACAGAGCCCACATTTTGCAAAATCTCTGAAAATATGAATCTGTTTTGTATGACTGGGTGTGCCATTGAACAGGTCAGAATTATTTAAGAATCACACAGAACGTGGCCTCCCCAGTGTAAGTCTCCCCACAATGTAATGTAACTGTTGGTACTCTAAGCCCCATTTCGCTGAAAGGGAACTGACAGGAAGTGAGGCAGGTTTTCTGTGGCATTCCCAAGCCAGATATCCCAAAGAGGGGTTATAAGGCTACTGCAGTATTTCCCTTGCTTTCACAGTAGTTCACCCGCGTGACTTTCACCACTGAGATATGAGCAGCATCACAGTCTTCATTACCAAATGCCACTGATTAGTTAAAAGGCAGGTATGTGAAAGAGTGCTACTATATGCTTATATGTGATCAAAGCAACTATAAAATTCCACCACTATGTTATAATAAAAAAAAAAAATTAAAAAATTAGTTGCGTCTGCTAGTACTGAGTTTGTCCAGGTTCATGCTTTAAAAAATCTGAAGTTTGGGTCCTGTCTAGCCTTGTAGTCCAATGTAGAACTAAACCATATAATATTGTAATATGATAAATACAACATTATTTTACCTTGTGATTTAATTTTTTTTTTAATTTATTCTTATCTGCTTGCAAAAATCAATCCTTTTTTTACTGTGAGCTCTGTTAATTGATCTCAGATTTTTATACAGTACCTTCTGCTTCCTAATATTTCACTGAGTTGGTTTTGAAACAAATTAAATTTACCTTTTTGAGAGCAGTTTTCCTTTTTAGTTAATCGTCTTTGACTATATAGCAGGAATTGTCTGAATGCTGCTTTTTGCACTAAATGTTTAGTTCATTTAATTTCTTATTGTAAAAGCACTTTCTGTAACAGGATTGGCATTTATTTCAACAGTACAAAAATGTTCTGTATCGTTATCAAAGTAACCACCTGGAGTGCTGTAAGTAATGCACATACGTGGAACAAAACTGCGCTTTATTACAGATTTTCAAATGCAAAGTATCTGCATGTCAATTTAAAATAACTTTTAACTTCAGTAGAGTTTCTCAAGATTTATACATGTGTAATTGAGAACAAAATGCAGGTTCATGTTGTATACATCTAATAATGCAGGAGCATTGCAGGAGAGGTAAATCTAAACTTTACTGCTGTCTAATAAATTATCTGGTAAGCACTATAATTAAACTACAAACCAGTTCATTAGTTGCAGGCGGCATCACTAAATTGGGTCTAATAGAAGCTATGTAGTTGCAGAATGTGAGTGTCTGATTGTGAATATTATTGCTGTGACAGCAACAGTTAATTCAAATAATGATGGAACTTTAATGAATGAGGTTGTGTGACAGAATTAGCAAGAGCAGATTTGCTGAATAATTGGTTCTTTCTTGGTACAGTAAGTCATTGATTTCTATTCTCTTCCTTTTCCTCCTTCCCCTTACAGTTGTAATCATCAATCTGGTCATACGTGCACTGTGTCCTCAGCTACGGCTGCCGTAGCAGTCTGGTGCCTATCAGAACAAAGCAGGCCTGGCAGAAGAAATGCCAGACCAAATCCAGCACCAAGCCCGCAGGCGTGTGGTCCCAGGGGCGCAGGGTGTGAAAGGGAGGGAAAGCTCTCAGTGGTGAGGAACAGCCCACCCCTGCTGTGCTGCAGCCAGAGCTGGGGCAACAGTGGGAGTTCTGCTGCAAAGCTCTTCCACCTGCTCCTCATTGTTTTAAGAAATGAAGTTGCAGCCTAATGTAGTGCTTTCCAAGTGTAAAGCGATGTGTCTGCACTGCAGATCTGATGTATTTGTTTTCTTCATTCACTTTTCCTTGATTTGATCTGTTGCTATTTTGCTCACAGATCAAACACATTGTCCTTTTCTCTTACAGTGTGAATCCTCATACATTTATATATCCATGGCCCATGGCAGACTGTGTGCTTGCACAGGAGCTCAGGAATGTATACATCTATACATAGCTCATGCTACAATGTTTGCAAAGCTATAATATCACCGTTTCCCAGCAAATGCTTTCTGGGTGTGTAGCATCATCTAGTACGTAATCCTGTTCAATGTATTTTTTTAATAGCACCGGAATATGGCTTGTACTGCCAGATTTAAATTGAAAGTAGTTACTGTAATAGTCATATTAAGGAGAAATGAAAAATATGAACTAAACCACTGGAGACAGTTGGTGAAGATGTGGCTTGATAGGCAGGTATCCAAAGATCAGATGTAGCTCTAGACTCTGTTTTAGGGTAAGTCAATTTTCTTGTACATTTCATTTTTTCTTAACATTTCTCAGAAAGTTTAGATTTGGAGCTATATTTAGTCCCTCAAGGGCCCTGCTTTGATTTTGTTTTCGCATGCTGAAAGCTTTGATTGGACCTGCGTGTTAACTTGCCATCACTTCAAGGAAGTGTTACATAGATTCATCAGTACTCATTTTCCCGTGCCCTGACTCCCTGACGTGTTCTGCGGCAGGCGGGTGGAATGACAGCTCCCTGCTGCTGATGCCACTGCAGCCTGTGCACTCCTCTCACGCACAGATTCTGGTTTTTAATGCCATATAACTGCTTTAAGTGTTCAGAAATTTGGGACATCTACTTTGCAAACTCTGACAGTACCGAAACAAGGCTCCTGAATAATTTGTAAAAATAACATTTTTCATAGGTCTCCATACACTAGAGTGACAGGTACAGGCTGTGCAGGCACAAAGAAAGCTGTTCCTTTTCTATGTGCTCTGTGGCATATCCTCACCAATATTATATGTTCTGGAATCACAGAGGATTCCACATGGATTCTAGAATTCCTCTAATTTTGGGTTAACCTTTTGGGTTCTAATTTCATAGAATAATGAAATATTGACCCAAACAAGGGATGTAAGTGTCCACAGAGTTGGAGGAGAGATAGAAATGACTTAGGTAATACACACATTTTGGTTCCTCTCTTACTAGCATGCAAAAATTTTATTGGATTCTGGAGAGTTGAGAAAGTCAGGCTTTTTAATCTGCAGTCTGTAGGATTCTTGCAGATGCTTTGCAAATACTTTCATACTCCAAGAACTCTGGATTGATCTTCTGCCAAAATCCAGGAGGTGTTCTTCTGCTTTTTCTGATAAAGCAGGCAGTCTTTGCTTGGTATCCTGTCACCCAGGATCTAGAGTAGCGTAATAAAATATGTGCTGCTTTATTATAATCTTTAGTGATTAGATAACATTTAAAATAATTTCCATATGGTAAACTCAGTTGCAGTTCCTCATTATGGCCCCTAAAGAGACAGGATTAGGTACAACAGATTGAAAGCTCAAACCCTTGTTTAAATACTATAAAATCGGAAGACTTTCTCAATCTGTAATTTTATGCCTTGATTCTGAAAAGAATTGGGCATATATTATTTATATTGTGTGCAGACTTCTGTCATTCTTCCTTTCCACCTGAGTAAGGTTTTTAAATGACAATCATTTTTGTTTTGTAATAATTTGTAATATACTAAAGACAGTCTGACATTTACCTTTTGGCAGCATTTGAATGCTACTAGAGAGCTTCAGCTTTGACTCTGGACATGTGTGTTGAAAATCAGTTGCTGTTTAAACAGGTGCTCAATAGAAAACAATTTTCAACTACTTCCTTATGGACCTTTTCTTGCCAGTGCATCCTCTTGAGGAGTGCTGCCAGGAACCACTGACTCTGTATTTTGATAGTTTACATACAAGCATTAGCCAGTTCTTCACACCAAATTCTCTTCGTGTTTCTAGTTTTGCAGCTAATAAAAGCTGCAAATGAGCAGATGTTCCCATTTCTTTTGAAAGTCATGGATTTGCCTACATTTGCTTGAAGTTTAGTCTTTTCCTTCTGGAACAATAATAGATGTAAATTCACTAACAAGAAGATACCTGAAGGAGGTTTTAGCCCGGTGGGGATTGGTCCCTTCTCCCAAATAACAAGTGGGAGAACGAGAGGAAATGGCCTCAAATTGCACAAGGGGAAGTTTAGGGTAGGCACTAGGAAAAGCTTCTTTACAAAAGAGTTGCCAAGCATTGGGACAGGGAGCCCAAAGAAGTGGTGAAATTGCTATACCTGGAGGGATTTAAAAACTGTGCAGATGTGGTGCTTTGGGACATGGTTTAGTGGTGTTTTGGCACCTGGATTAATTGTTGGATTTGGTAATATTAAAAGTCTTTTCCAACCTAAATGATTCTGTGATTCTATGAAATCATGGAATGGCATGTTATATGCAAACCTTACAGCAAATCACTAATAGGCAGATCCTGAAGGATTTTAAAATTTAATTCAACATTTCCTTGCTGGATTAGCTTTCATCTCTTAAATTAGTACAATGAAGGTTTACCAATAAAGTTGTATTTAAAATAATATCATATAAAGAATAATGTGTGTAGTTGCTGTTTGACTCTTTAATAATTATTATCAATGGTAATCCTTAAAGATCCAAAAAGCTTTGTGAAACAGGTATTTTAGAGCTTTGCTGTGTTTATCCAACATACTCTAAATATAGTCTAAAATTTACTTTATTTAAGAATGAGTAAAAAGGCACAGATATGTTTAAATGTATTAATATTCTTCCATGCACAACTGTATATTTCTTAAAAAACAGTTACATCAGTTTAATTTGCATTTGAGTGTTTACTTATGGAAATTAAACCTATCTGAGTCAGATATATTTTTTAAGGGCATCTGCATGGGGTTCAATGATGCCGTTTGAAATTGCCTTGTATATGGTGCAGACACAACTGAGTGTGGAGGGACTAACTGGAAGTTAAATTGATTTAAACCACCTCTAGGGATGCTTCATATAAGTATCCACACAGAATGGTTGGTACATGGTAACTTCTTAAGTGATTCTAACTCCATGACTCTCAGTAAGTGCTGGTATCTTCAGGAGAAACTTAGGGCTCAGACTTGTAATCAGTTTATTAAAGCTTAATAAATGACCTTGCATCAGATGAGGTACAACAGTGAAAGCCCAGCAACATAATCTACCTTAAATCTCAGTGTAAGAGGTTTGAGCTCCATGGGATTACGTGCCTGTGGGCTCAGAGTGAGCATAAGGATAACAGAGTTGTGGTAAGATGAATTTGAGATGGTAATGAAGTGTGTTGGGGTAAGTGTTTGTGTTTTACTTGGTGCATTAAAAAACCTCAGTGGATTACAGCCACCAGTATGTCAATGAAGCATCTATAGTAAAATTCTTCCAGTGGTACTGCCCAAGGCCTGTAAATTAATTACATAGGTATTTATTATAATTTTCTTTGCATATTCCAGTAAGCTTGTGAAGATGTTTAAATTATATACCTTACTGTTTTTCAGAAATGTTGAACTTTGAAATTATTGCAAGTTGCTAAAGGTTCAGCACTTTAAAAAAACAAGCCATGTGTTTAGGCTCTTAATAAAATAGGAGAGCCTGGTTTGAGCACTCTCAGGATATGATCCATAGTCTATTACATTAATAAGAAGCCTTCAATTTATCTTAAAGATATTAACCCAATCTGTAATCGATTCTGAGCTATTACTATATATTTAAAAATAATTTATTTTAAAGAATACCTCACTCTGCAATGGATGGACTTCTGGAGAGGTATTCACATGCAGTGATCACATCTGTGTAGCTGTACAAAACAAACCAGTGACTTGGCTTAGAAAGAATTGTTCAGGGACTGAAGTCTGTACAATACAGGTCAGCAGGTGAAAATGCAGACTCTGTGTAATTGGTAGTGGTTTTGTTATTCACAGGTGTAATGTTGCCTCTGAATTGTTCTAAAAGATAAAAGATGTTGAAAACCAGTATTCTGATTTCAGCTCCTCTCTGCAAGGTGAAAAAATGCTCCAAGCTCACCTGCTTCCCAGCAGTGTCAGAAAGTAGTCTAAAGTATGTTCCTTCACTAGTGCTTGATTTAAAAAAGGAAAATAAATCAGGATGTCAGGACTGTGGGCATTCTCCCGTTGACTTGAATCCAGTCATTTCAGTAAATACAACCCAAGCTGGTGCAGAGTACTGGTATTTTCCCCGTTGGATGGGTGGTAGGAAGTAGGCATTAAGACCTTAATATAATTCTATTTGCACAGGCATTTATCTTGCCATATAAAGATGCGGCAATGATGCTGCACCAGCTGCAGGAGCCAAACCAAACTCTCTTCTGTTGAAGACCCTTCAGGTGAGTTCAGAGGGTCGTGGTTGGGCATGCTGGACCAGCTTTTTTGATAGCCCAAGGATGGCAGGCTGTCACTCTGTTGTCTCTGTCCATCTGGATCTCTGGTGCCCTGACTGTCGGAGTGTTTGAGGAAGCAAGTAAGTAGAAATCTAAAGCACTCTTTTGAGGCTTCAGTAATTTAGGGCTTTCTGTTTCTTTGATTAAACTTCTTTCCAAGTTTAAGTACTATGTGTTTTTAAAATTAAGATATATAAAATCAAGATGAAGTAGTAAGCTGGAATATTTTTTAGAAAATTAATTAAGTTAGAATCTTACTGCCAGCTAGTACAATATTTTTTATTAATGCATTTAAATTGTCAAACTTGGATATGATCAATTAATGAGATTGCATTTGATGCAAATTTCAGTTCATTGTTACTGTCATCACGTTCGTATACATTGTAATAACATCTGTGTACTGAGCTAGTTCAAAAGGATAGCTCTGCCATGGAATGCATTGATGAGCATGCACAGTTGGGAAGAGTCTTGGAATGAGTCAGAATTGTGTGTTTAATATTGAAAGATTTCTGTGGTACTGTAGTGAGCTGTAAACACTGAGCTTGAAACGGTAGCTCATTACTGCAAACCTTGCTGTCTTATGAACAACAGTTTAGATAACAACCCCGGACTGGATAAAGGATAGGTTTTGATTTCATTCTTTATTTCTTTCCAGATTTCACTTTCTTCCATTAATTATTGAACAGAAATGTAAGACTGACAAAACTTCATTGTACCTTTTCCAGAAGTGAATATAATCTCAGGAAAATGAATACACATAAACAGTATAACACATTTCTTATTCTGAGGTTAACAAATAAGGAAGAGATGTCAGAATATTAAAGCACTAGTAGTTTCTTATCAATCCCTTACTCAGTTTTTTTTTCTCTTTTCAGTTATACAAATAATTTTTACTTGAGGAGCCTCCATACGTATTTCACTTCTAGCTCACATCTTCTCTGGCCTTACTTTAGAAGACAAAAATGTGCTTGAATTTTCTTTCTGCTGTAACCAATTTTTCTCCTCATTCAAGTGATATGTTTTATATTAGCATTACAATCTGTAGGAGAAAGGGTCCAAGACACTACCTGAAAGCACAGGTTAAAGAGTTTGTGCTGCAAATGTCATTATGTGACTCTGTTTGTTGATAGACAGTCTCTTTGTCATCCTTCCAAAAGGCTGATGGGCGTATTTGGATATTATTTGAAACTAAATTGAGGTAGGAGAAAAACCCATTTAAGTGTTTGTATTGGAAGTGTGAAGGAACCCTTTCAGGACACCACCTATGAATAACGGTGTCAGCAACAGAAAGAGAAATAGGACAGAAACAGAAAGGACTGCTCCTGATGCATTTCCTTTCACCATTTATTGTCCTAGTTTTTCAGCAGCCGACTAGAGGCTGGAAGGTGTTCAGTGGTACCGTACCGTGCTATGGCTCTCCTGACGAGCCTTTCCCAATGTTATCCAGATATGAAAAAGCCTTTGAACCCTTTCATAGTTGTGGCTGAGTGTGACTTATTCTGGTAATTCTTTCCCATGTTTTCTTACTCAGAAAGAGGGGCAACTGCCTCTTTTCTAGAAGCCAAGATCTGAAAGTGGGTAGCTTTAGTAGCTGTCTTTCATCATTCTGCTTGGAGGAAGAGGTCAGGCCACTTCACAGCGATGAAAAGTGATGTATCACGGACAGGGTCAGAAGCAGAATTTGCTTTATTCTCCTAGAATTACATTAACTCTTAAAGTGCTGGATTTTGCTCCAATTTATGTTCTGTAGGCAATATCTTCACTGACTTTTGTGGAACAGTTTACAGGTAAAGCATCTACTGTCAACCTCAACAGATAATCTTAATCACTGCTTATATAAATCTGTTTTTTCCCACCTATCATCACTTTTGAACAACTGTCTTACATTTTCCTTCTTCAGAGCTTTAGTTGCTTCTTCAGTCTGCTTTAGTCACTGAGTTGCATAAAATGTCCTTCTTGTAGCCAAGGTAGGAATTACTGTAAAATTCCAGTGCATAAACTTTGCCACATTGCATAATGTGTCCATTTATATTGGAAAATTTCAGTTGTGTGAAATACATGGCATGGAGTCTGTTCTAAATCCTTCACTGACGGGAGGTTTGTCAACAGGCCCTTCTTGAATCCTTAGTAGAGAGAAGGTCAGGATTACATAGTGACTGTGGTGGACCAAATGCTTGGCTGAACCTGGATTTTGCTAGGAATTGTTAAGGTTTCACAAGATTAGTGCCAGATGATAAATAAGCAGTGACCTGTCTTACTGTTTGGTTCTTGCATGCCAAGTGCCTTTGAAGAGCTATGTTTTACAATGCCCATACGCAAGACCAGGTTGAAACATAATGCTGCTCTAAATACAGAAAGGCTGACGTAGCTACAGCTTTCTTTAGTAGTGCCATGGCTTTTGAGATATTGTTGGTCTTTAATGTCATTAATGTGTCATGATTAATAAAAGTAACTACTTCTGCCCTGATTTAGTATCTTGACCCAGATCTGACTATCTCAGAATCATCTATCACACAGGAGTTTCCCCTCTCCTCCTCTTGACAGGTTATGTGCTTTTGTTTCAGAGCTGATCTCTCCTCTGATGCAAATGTACAGCCACTTTTCAGACAGTACATTTATCTCATGAAAAAGATTTACTAATTCCTAAAGTCCGTTTCCTTAGTGACTCTCTTAACCAATTTGTACTAGCAGCATCTTTCTTATCCGTTTCCTTCTGGAAAGGTTCATAACCTAACAGTGTAGCTAACAGTGAATTGACAATGAATGCATTGAAAGGTCAGTGCATGCAGGTCCAGAAGGTCCTAATAGTGGCCCAGTGTTCTTGTTGCAAGGATTTTGTTGTTGTTGAAATCCAGTAAATTGAAACTGGAGCTTTCAAATTGAGTGTGGCTCCTTCTTAGAACAGTTTAATCCTTTGGTTCCTCTAATGGGATAACGAAAGAGTATCAAAAGTTCACTTGTCATGATCATACTCAGTTCATAATGAACCATAGTGCAGCAAATTTTGGGGGTCCATCTGAGGTGGTAATTTTCATGACTTCTGATCATGTTTTTATTGAAGATTCTCTCCTAGAGATTTGGAAATTGTTCTTAATCCCTATATATGTAGGATTACATTTTCAAAACTGTCTAATATAGTCTGCTCCCACTGGTTGCAGTCAAAGGCAGTTTTACTTCTGACTTGAGTGATAGAGTTATGTGCCTACTCTACATGCTTTTAACAGTCAAGTTCCATAGTTGTTTTAAATTTGGATGCACTTATCCCTGACAATTGTATTTTGCTTAATAAAATTCCTTATGGACTTGGTTCTTGACCATATCCCATGACCAGTATAACCTTGCTAATAAGGAATTATAAACTTGTAGGTGGTTTCATCTGACCTAACTTTCCATGGCAGTGCCTTTATATGCTCACTTTTACAATTTGATAACCATTCTGTCTTCCTTGAGCAAAGATGCTTTGAAACATTTCAAATCTTAAAGGAAATTCAGTGTCAAGGGATTTGAAAAAGGTTTCTTCTTGAACCTCTATTATCCAAAGAATACATGAAAGGAATAGTTATGGTACCATGAGGCTTCATGTAAGAGTAATTGATTGGAAAGTAGTATTTTAATCTGGAGATTAGTGCTCTATAAGAGACTTAACTGAGAATCGCCTTGCATTGAATACACCAGTAGGTGAGATCATCGTTTAGGTGGTCACAGAAATGACTGGGAATATCTGTCTGTTTCCGTGTTATTCTCTCCTTCATTCTCTGCCATTCTTCTCCTCTAGGTCTTCCCATTCAAGTTCACCATGCAGAACAGCTGCCCTGGGCCGGCTCCTGCTGAGCCAGGCTGATGGGAGAGCACAGATTTGTGTTGCTCTTCTATGCTAGGTTGTGGGTGGGTGTTGCACATAATGAACCCAGACAAAAAAAAAAAAAAAAAAAAAAAAAAAAAAAAAAAAAAAAAAAGCACTAAAACCAAAACAGAGCCTGAGCACTTTTGGGGAGGGTGGGATGGTGTTCTGGGAAAATGCAATTGCTGTGTATTCCATCTGTGTCGGCATCTGAGAGGAACGGTTATTAGAGCAGGACCCAGAGCATCACACCTGCAGTCCAGTCTCTGTGGGATCAGTAATTACATGTTAATTAACAAGTCTGGAATGAGTGAGAGTTTGCATGTCAGCAGATAATCTGTATAGTGACTAATAAACTGCAGAATGTTTTCAATTAGCAGGCTTGAAAAGGAAATCCCAGAGAGTGTTTTGCTTGGTTGGGAAAGGATGGAATGAATGCACTCTGTTGTTAGTTACCCTCCAAATAGGAAAGTGGCAGATTTAAAAACTACATCGTAAAAATTAAGATCTGAGAACACATATGCTAAAGTTACTTGCTACTACTGTGCATAGATGAAATCATACAGAGTAAACTTCAGTGAAATGAAATTTTTCACTTGATTAAATAAGAGCAAACATGGAAAAAATCCATTTTTGCATAGGTTCTTTCAGACTTTAAGGTCTAAAATGTATTTTCATTGCAAGCTTTTTACTGGACTGAAGTAGGGACAACTCCAGAACCTGTTCGCCAGGGAAACAAATGTTGCATTCTTTCTTTGGCCTGAATTCTGGGAATCATTGACTATATTCTGCCTCTCTGAGGCTTTTCACTGTGATCTCCAGGTGTTAGATTCCCTCCATTATATGTTTACATAGTAATGTAAGGAGAACTTATTTCTCGGTGACCTGACTTGTCTGTTTTAACTTGACTTTATTTCTGTTCTGTCCATGTTTGCACTCAGGAGCAGCATTTGATAAGGTTATTTCCAAAAGTATTGGAGTCATTTTATACTTTTAAAGTTTTTTTTTTTTCCCCTAGGATGATATTATAAGAGCAGGCAATCTGGGATCCTGCTTTTTAATTAGCTACAAGTAAGGAGAGCTTATACAATGGAAGAATGCTGAAAAATTTTGTTTGAGATTTACAATTTATAGAAGTGAACTATAAAACTTTTGCATTAAGAGCTTCAAGATATGTAGTACATTTTGAACAACTTTCAAGCACTGCAGATAGATGAGAACCATTCAAATCAACCTGAAGTCATAGTTTTCAAGTTAATTCTTGATAAGTGAGTTGTATTCAAAATTAAAGTGAATTAGAAGATGTATATTGTGATGGCCACGATGTATTTAGAATTACTGTTATGGAGATACTCAAAATATGGATGATTTTCAGCCTTGTGAATATCCAGAACTACCTGTCTCTGGCTCCGTGTTGTGCAGCTGCTTTTATTGGCCCAGAGAGGATGCTTTTGGGAAAGGAAAGCTGATACAGACCTGCTTTGTACACTCTTCGTCTGCATGGCTCATCTTCAGCTCCTCCCATGCAGGACTGGAGCTGTGTGGAGCCCTGGCTGGGCTGAGCTACGGAGGCAGGACTATAAACTTGCTCTTGTGCTAGTGACACATCATAGATCTCTGAAAATGAACATTTTGCAGCAGGACATTTTTTTTTTTTTGTAGTCTTGGAACAAGTGCATCTTGGATATGAATAATGTCAACAGTTGTAGGTTTTCTTCTTAATAATCATCAGTCTTCAGGCTGGCAGTGAGCTGTTGGCCTGTCTGAAGTCTAGAATGTAGAATCCCCCTTTACATCCTGGGTGGTACATCTTAACCCATTTAACCAGTGAATGAGTTGTGTTCAAGGCACGAATTGCTCTTTTTGGACCTTCTGTCAACATCAATTTCCCTCCCTCACCCGCATCCGTCAGATTGTTGCTGCCACTCGTAGGGAAGCAAGGCAAAGGCACGTGGGAGGGTGCTAGATCATTCCCACACGGTGAGATGTAGCAGAGTCGGGCCAGCCACTTGAAAAGTCCAGATGCTGTGAGAAGTTTTCCCCAATTTCTCTTCTGTGTTTTCCTGCCGATCCCTCCTGACTGCTGTACTGAACTGATGTTGGATACAAGAGATCTTGATACAATCTAAGGCATCCTCTCCTTCATGGAGCTAAAATTTTTATTACCTTGTAATTAATTTGTATGGTTCTCTGTAGCACCTGTTAGGAAATTAAATTGGATGTACAGATTTGGCCAAGCCCCTTCTAGGGCAGGCAGGCAGGTTTTCTGCCATTTCAGATAAACCACGATCCTTGACTTCAGCACTTTTCAGTTCTTGTGGGGCTTATCAGTGCTCACCTCCATCAAGCTCATGATGGTAGATTATCCTTAATTAAATTAATCTAGTTCAAGATCTTCCCCTCCTCCCTTCCTGTTTCCCCCTCCTTCCCCTCCTGTATTTCTGAAGGATACCGACCTTGTATCTCACTCACATCAGCTTGCAGATTGTTTAGTCTTCTCTTGTCATGTTAAATCCAGGATTGGTTGGAGCCCAAGAAATGGGTTGTGTTTTTCACTCTGAAGAGAGCGTGTATCTAGAATTATGTCCTCACAGGTAATTGAAGTTGCAGCTGTTACCAGCCACCTCTTTTCACACTGTCAGGGAAGGAGGCACTGTGGAAGATGACTAGCACCTCAAATCAGCAGTTGGTGTTTCTAACACATGCAGACCTTCACATTAACGTGAACATTTGTATTTACAGACATGGAAATTAGTGAAATTAGAGGTTTCTTTGGATACAAAATGTTATTGTGGTTGTCTCGTGTTGATCCTTTGGGTTTTCCACCAGTCTGACAGCTGTCCATAACTTACTCCTCAGAATGTTTGTAAAGGGATAGCAAGTTACATTTTTCCTCCCTTACATGACTTGTTCCAGATTGAATTGATCTAATTTAATTATTTTTAAAGTAATTTCTGTCCTAATTTTGGGTACATATCAAAATGATCTAATTACTAGTGACTCCTCTTAGAAATTTGCAATTTGACAGGTTATGCTATACAAAATGCTAAAATAAAAATACCAGTGAAACATAACAGCAGGACAGGACGTATAAACTGCTGTGAAATAAAACCACATGGAAGTGGAGTGTAAAGGACTTGACTTAGGTTTTCAGATGTTCAGCCAACCTCATGGAAGTCATTTAACTCCTCTGTACCTGTTTGTCTCTTGTTTGCCATCACGCATGTGATTTACAGTTTACAGAAATTCCTCTCACTAGTGTCTCTAAAATGCTCTGAGACACCTGGATGCCAAAGAACTATAAATACTAGCAAATAGTCTTCCATTTGTATTGCTGTCTGAGCTGGGGTCACTACCATAGCTTTAAAAACAGGCTTTCAAACCATGCAGTCTCAAATTAGAAGTAGTTTTAAAAAGCTGACGCTTTTCCCAAGGTCTATAAAATCAGCTAATCCCAAAGAAGAGCTGATGTCCTTAATTCATCTTGCTTTAATTTCTGCAATGTTAATGCCTCTTGTCCAGGCTGTCAGTGTGGCTCCGCAGTGAATCCCTCTGTATCCTGTTTGCAGGGGCTGCTTGAAATGCTGTGGGATTCCTGAGCTGAGGTGCCTGGCCAGAATCCTGTCCTGCTGTCTGCTGTGTGAGAGCGCCTTACCCCACCAGGCAGGGGGCCATGCTGAACATGCTGGGTTTTTAACTAGGCATCATGAGTCAGACACTTTACTGTTAAAAGTGCAGGGTTTGGGCTATTTAATTATTTGTTAGCCGTAAGAATCTGAGGACTCACGAACCGTCTCTTTTGAGGAATGCAGTGATTTCATCAGATAAATGTTTAAAGCAGGGCTAAGATAGCAGCCAACCACAGCAGAAAAATATTTTTTCCTTTGAGATAACCTCTTAAATATATACATATTTAAAACCATTTTATCTTTTCTGTCTGATTCTAAGCACCCCTTCTGTCAGCAGCAGACAGAATTAAAAAGAGAAAACCCCCAGTGGATGCCTTTATTTTTTTTTGTGAAATGTGTCAGGTGATAAGCAAAATGTAACTGAGTATTTATTCTACTTTTCATGTGCCCTGCAAACTGTGGAAGGCAGCAAGAGATAGATAGAGCAGCAACAGCCTGATAAGCCTTGCTTTTCCCTTTTTGCTGGCTTTCTGTTTACTTTACTTCCTTTGAGGGAACACTGGGCTAGAGACCAAATGTCTTTACTCATCTGGGAAATTTTAGAGCTGCTGGGAATAGACTGGTGTGAAAAGCAACTCCTTGATTACAAGATTTGTAGGTAAATGTTACCCTTGCAATAATCACCATTTCCCCTCCATCTCCTCCACAGCACATTCTGTTCTAGCAGTCCTTAACAAACAATAATAGCAAAAATAAGGCATATTTTTTTTACACTGGTTATTTTCTCTCTCCTTACTGAAAAGGACACATAATGGAATGAATCTGGCTTCCCATCTGTTGCTAGGTGCAATTCAAAGTGGCAGTTTTGACCTATAAAGATTTGGCTGTTTTGCGTCATGCTTACCCTAGAGACAGCCTCTCCCCTTTAATTTCTCTGTGTCTCCATTTTCCATCTGTGAAAAATCAGGATAACACTACTTTTCTACTTCACAGGGATTTTACAAGGACACATTTATTAACAGGCACAAAGCATAGGCTCTGCATTAGACATCACGCAAATATCTATGTCTAAAAACTTGCTGCCACCCTGAGTCCCAGAGAACCCGAATTGATTGACCTTCATTCTGTGAGAGAAGGTGATTTGTTGTCCTAGGATGTATTATGGATGTTCAGCTCTGAATCTTGCCATTTTAAAACACGTTCATAATAGGATACTTGCAAGTCATCCAGCTGAATTTGGTGTTTCCCATTAAATAGTTTGGGACATCCCATGGGTACAAAATTGCCCTACCATTAACCTATCATTAAGTGTGTTTACGTGTTGCACTTGTGGAGGCCAGTGGGAACCCAAGTAAGGGCCAGTGGGAACCACAAACAATTGGACTGGAGGAGGTGTGTGTGAGATACCTATTTGGGAATGGTTTCCTCAGAGCATGTATCTCCAGAGCTGTGGTTGCCTGTTGTATTAGAAGGGAAGTAGTTCTTCAGTTAGCTCCATAAATCAGTAGTTCTCGGGTACATTTTTGCAGTCACATGCAGGTCAGGTTTAAGCAGTTCAACATGCCTGTTTGAGAGAAGACATCTCCAGGGCATGTTGGTTGATCAAAGCGGTATTTTAGACTTGTACTAAATTATGGACTTAGTTCTGCAAGAGTTCAGGGGATGGGCAGGGGTGTTCTGAGGAGCTGTGGCTGTACAGCAGCAATCCTTCAGTACAGACTCCGGGTATTTCATACCTCTCCTATTTCCAATGAGATTGTTGGAATGACAAAATTCAAGCTCAGCAGTGATAGTAGTTCTATGACTGAACAGCAGACAGGGCAGCAGCATTCCTTGTGGATGATTAAAAGACATGGTCCATCAGCTAGATGGATTGACTTGCTCATTGATGTGGGCTCTGTGCCTACCAGCTCTTTATAACCCTTAGTAAAATCTTTGGAGTCTTATTTCCAGGCTGTGCTAAGCATGGCTGGCGCATATGATGTTAGCCCCCAGTGGGGATATTGGTAGCTATTCCCAGTCTCACAGCGACAGAAAAGATGCAGGCTGTGCCAAGGTAGCACATGGGAAACTGTTAGAAGGTCTATTAAAGATCATTTCAGTGTTTTAGGTTTTTCACCATATTACATCCAAATATTCTATTTTTTTCATAATATTATCTTTGTAACTGTAATGAAAATTGACCTTGTTTAATAAGAAACTGTTCTATTAAAACTCCATTGCGTTATGCGGGTATGCATACACAGGCTTTGCAGAAGATGCAAAGTCTTTTGCAGAGAGCTCTACCAGCTTGAAAATAAGAAAATTGGAGCTCCCACTTTACCTCTCTAACTTCCATTAATTCTATTCTTTGTGGTTATAATAAATGTAGGATTTTATCCTTTTCAGGTTTAGCTACCTTTTAAGAATCTGGTGGAGAGAATTTAGAATAAATAGATAAAAGGAAACTGCAGCAGAGCTTTCTTCAACCTGTGTTTAGGAACATGTTACCGTAACTGCAAATAAGTGGTTAATTACAATTTAGCTTAAAATGTATTCACTTTAGTTAACTAAACAAAACAGAAGCCCCTTCATTTGAACATCAATGATGTTGAAGCTGCAGTTTTGAGGTTTGGCAGTGACACAGCTCTTGAGAACTGGAAAGGAGTATCAGGGAAAGATAGAGACAGGGCCTCATCCTGCAAAGCTTTACTGATTTGATAGCTCTTCTTATTTCCTTAGGGCATGTTTGCCTGTAGCACTGCATTCCAGTGGAAAGGCTCTTTAATTTTGCTCAAAGGATGGGGTCAGGAGGAGGTGACATCTCCCTGTGTATGAGGGAGCGGGCAGGTCGAGCTGCGCTGAGCCTCCTCCCGCTCCTCCTGCTGAGGCGAGGGGCAGCACTTCGGCAGGACCATGTGAGCTATCTCACAGCACCTCGTTAGCATGGGATGATGGCTTTATTGGAGGAGCGAGTCATAAAAAAGCTTCCTTTGGTTAAAAATGAGCAGTTTTATTTTAGTGTGATGACAGCCTGATACTGAGGATTGAATTTTCGTGTTGCAGCTAGTTTTGTGTGTATGCAGGCAACGGAAGGGAGCTGTGGACATACAAAGCTAGAAAGCAGCTGCTGCAGGGGGTGAAATCTAAAGAAGGAAAACCTGCTGTGATTTTTTTATTTTTATTTTTTAAACTTCTGAGGTTTTCATGGTCCTGTCAGCTAAGTGAATGCTTCTTTGAGTAGCAAACTGCTTATGTGGAAGTCCTGGCTCTGAATCTCACTTAAAGTGATCATTTGCAGCTATGGGTGAGCTAACTACCAAGGATGAAGGTCTCAGATGGAGTTTTTTACTGCTAGTCGTACAGCAAACATTTAATTAAGGTATTGCACAGTCCTGTATCTTGTCATCATGGAAACACAGTCTACAGAAAGATTCAGCGTTACCTGTTCCAGGGAAAAAATCTACTGTAGAAAAATGTGTCAAAAAACCTCCCACATAATGTAATACCAGTGTTTAAAAATCCACGCTCACCTTTCATGTGAACATCCCAAAGTGTTTTTCAGATGGAGGAACTGGAACCCAGATTAATGACACAGTAGTTCTGACACTCTATTACAATATATTCATTTCATCTTTCTTTTGTATGTTGTTACCTAGGAAGGCCAAGCCTGGTTTTGTTAACAGGTCACACCAGAGAAGTGCCCCACCCTGCCCTGCTCTCCTGGTCTCCAGGTGCTACTGCCATGTGAATAATGCATGTCAGCAGCCACCTGCTGGGACAGGGGCACAGCCAACAGAACCCAGGCTCCTGGGCAAGTTTACCTGGCCACTAGACTAGACTGCCTCCCTAGTGTTGGTTTTCATCACTGATATTATACTGAAGTCCAAGAAAAATGCCACAGAGAAGGAGCCATGTATTTGCTGGAAACACGGTCAGCATGATTGTTAAGTTTAGAAGCCTAGTACATGCATAGCTCACGCCAAAATACACGTGAATATCTGCTGTCTGTCACGAGCTAACATGCCTGTCACTGGATAACCTCAGGTGTGCAGCTGGACGATTATCGCAGTTCTTCAATACGAGGAGGACAGGTCTCTCTCCCTGCCAGGGCAGCGGGGACGGATGGAGCGGGGCGGGGACCCGAGCCGACCTCCGAGCAGTGGCTCGCTGTGTGCGGGCCGGCGGCCAGCAGAGGGCGCGGGGAGATGCCAGTCGGGTTCGGCGCTTTCCCGGAGCCCAAAGGAACCGCGCCGATCCCAAAGGAACCGCGCCGATCCCAAAGGAACCGCGCCGATCGTGGGACTCGATGCCAACAATGTGTTGCTTTTCCTGCCACGGTGCTTCACCCACCGAGCGCTTCGGGCTGCTTCAGCTACCAGCAGGCAGATTTAGTTCTTCAGCACGTTCTGGAGACCTCGTGCTTCGGGTCAGGAGGTCTTAATCTAACTCCGTTGGCAAGCAGAGCGATAATGCTTGTGATAGAGGATTTTCTGCTGAAATAGCAAATAATATATGTGGATAATGAGTTGGGATATGCATGCATCTGTAATTCGGGTATCCATATGTAATATCCATATTAGGTGGGGAAGGGGAAAAAGTGTTTCAGATCTTCTATGTTTGTCCACCATGACTGGAAATGAACCTAACTGGAAATACTCTATTTCTGTCCTCATTGATTAAGGTTTTAGGTGCGGCTCTTCTCTGTCCCTCCTTGCCTGGATGGTGCGATGTACAACTAACATACAGATATACTACCTGCAAGGGAGGAACTAATTTAAAAAGGAACTAATTTAAAAGAGGTGTTTTAGTGTTGTGGGCAGATCAGTAAATAAATGGATCAACTGTATGGACTCAAATTCTCATGTGAGATGCTGTGACCCTGGGGCTCTGGCCCATTCTCTATCTATATCTACCTCTGTATTTAATATATTTTTTCATGTGATGACTCCATTTAGCTCCCATTCTTTGTAAAATAACTAACACAGTAGTGCCCAGGTTATTATCATGTCATATCATACCCAGAGGCCCTCGGTATTATCATGTCATGAATAACAGTAATGTAATTTCCATCTTCAAAGTGTGGCCTGACCTCATCATGTTCTTCTATAAATATCGATCTTTTAAATGGTGTTCATTGTTACTCCTCATAAAAACTGCAGGAGGACCATCAGCTTGCCATGAAGAATATTGAATCATAGGGCAAACAGATCAGTTATGACCATTTTGGGGTGTTTTGGTGCCTTTGTATTCTTCAGGTTAAAGAGCCATTTATTCTTAGTGCTGTTGACCTGATTTTAATCCTAGCTAATGTCTTGCAGCCATTGAATGGAATATATTGAGTAGAATAATAAATTCAGTCTTACAGAATGATGCTGTAAGAGCAGTTTAAAAAAGGTCAAAGATGGAATTTATTTTCTCTGTGTTGTTGAAACTCCTGTGTTTGAGTGTTTAGAAACTTGATGTCCTTTCTAGCAAGTGAATAAATCAGAGAGAAGCTAGAGTCTTATATTGGCAGTCCCTGAGTAGTTTCTCTTTGGAGGTAAATCAGTGAGAGGTAAAAGGTGTTGAATGTCTTCAGCTATTTGTGGATATAGAACAGCTCAGAGTAGGATAGAATAGAATCTATCCATGAATTAAGCCACCATAAATGATTTTCAGTCAACGGTTTCTGCATGTACTATAATAATAATAAGGAACAGCGATGGCCATATCAGAGGTCATAAGGAAAAGCTGAAGTGTGTTAAATGTTCACATCTGTCAATCCTGTTCTTTTTAGGAGGGATGGAAAATAGCTGAAGAAATCATGATGCCTGCCCCAAATTACTCTATACATGCTATGGAAAATCTCTAGGGATGGTATTTGATTCTGAACACACTATCTTTTCTCATCAGTCATCAAATTGGCATTGCACACTGTTATCAACCTATTACCCAGGTTTCTGTGAAACCCACAGAATCTTCTCAACAAGATAAAGCTCTGGGTGCAAATCTCTGTGGCTCACAACAAACACTTCTTGAACAAAGCAAAATTCATACTCTGTTTTTTTTCTGATGATCTGAGCCCTATATATTTAATACACAAATATATCAGAGGCTGCAATCAAAATGAGGGTAATAGAGAGCCTAAAGACATGAAAATATTTCTTGAAGCCTGCTCATGAAAGTGAGGATTTTGTAGATTGCTCCCTGGAACAGTAAGATCCACTTACATGTAAGCACTTACATGTGATTCCTGTAACTTGACAGGGCACGTGAAGCTGCTCTTACAGGAGAAGGGAAAAGGCTTTCTAGCTGATTCAGTACAATTTCTTAAAAGGATAATTGGTGATTATAATAATTTTTTGACAAATGCTTTTGACTGTACGAAAGTACTTAATTTTTAAACAAAATGCTGATGACTGATGATAAGTATTTTTATTATTTTGGGGACTGTAAAGACTATAGGCTTAATACTACCTGTCAGATTTCCATTGACTGTGGTGGTATAGGACCAGAAAATGTTTCTCTGTTGAAGGGGTAAACCACTTTTGCTTTTTCTCTAGTGCTTATGATGTTTAACTTACTAGACGTATGTTTTTTTTTTTTGGTTTGTAGATGTATATTGTATATCCTGTGCTGTTTTTTGATCAAACTAAATAGACTTTTAGTTTGATCTGCTCTTCTTTTGAAGTGAAAGAGGAAGCTTATTTTAAATACGGTATTTTTAATGGAATCTTAAAAAAAAAGTATCAAAAAAGAAGTATCAGAAATACTTGACTTAGACAAATTTTTAGAAAACATTTGTTCTTTATTTTGTAAATATTATGTCTGCATTTCAAAATTATGGCACTCATCTCTTTTGAATAGAGACATAGACAACATAGACACAGGGAAACACAGACAAGGAAGACAGAGAAATTATTCCATGTATTCATTAAGTTTTTACACTGAAGTATATGATTCTTCTGGTGTTCAGTTTTCTACAGATGGTTTAGATCACATATTAATGTACATTGGAGGCACATGTATGGAAACCCTCAACATTTGGAAACAAAATAAACTTTCTTATAATCTGTACAGAGGTTTTAAAAAAGCACCAAATTCTCTTCCTTGCTGTTCAGCAGAAAGGGCTGTTTGCAACAGGACAACAGCATTTCTAGCAGAACTTTGCCAGATGTGTAGTAATGCTTTTGTTTCAGTTTGGGAAGGTTTTAAAAATGGCTTTTCTAATGCAAGAAATTTTGATATGCAGTAAATAATTTAAAAGATTCTGGATTAGGATGAATGCCTTTAATAAATGTATTTTAAATTAAATAGAATTAAAATATTATATTTTTTTCTGCCTAGCTCCAAGTTGCCCATCAAGTCATACTTCTGGTTAGCTCCGGATTCTTCCTTATGTAAAGTCACAGGGGTCAGCAGAGTTAATATATGCAAGCGTTTTTGCCCAATGTCGTTTTTGGTAACTTAATTTATGCTTAATTGCTCCAGATAATTACAAAGAGTACTTTAGTGGTAGTTTATGAGAAATAATCTCAGTGAACCATTGCTAACACCATGGCTCCACACATGAAACATTGCATCACAGTCTGCTAGTTCTGGTACCAATTTCGGTGTTAAATAAATGAAAGGTGACATGGGTAGCTCAGTCTGTGAAAAAGAGAAATTTCCCCCATACCACATGAAGATTTCTTGCTCCTTATGTAATTTCCCTGCCCTTAGTGTAACAGGATTCTGTATAAGCCATCTCTGCAGCTGAAGAGGACCCTGTCAGTTAGGCTGGTGTATTCCTGCTTGGTATCTCTGGGCTATGGATGGGTTATAATAATGACACAGTGCTGGGTACTGGTGTTATGATTGTACTGGAGAATCTGCTGCTTACAGGTAGCATTTGTCCAGTGCTTGTGTTCCAGGGGGCTGTGTGTTTTAACTTGGGAAACAGCATCTGTTACAAAAGATTAGGCTGGCTTAAATTGATACTGCAACTCAGAACACTAAGGAGAATGACACCAGCAGCGGCTGTGGAGTAACTCATACGTACTTCATAGTTATCTAGAAATATGTCTGCCTGTCAGTATAGAAACCTGCAGTAGATTTGTATTCTCTATTCTTCAGCTAGTCACAATATTTTCCTTTATCTCTCTGTATTGCATGAAGATTTCTGACGTTTCTTTCAAGCTGTTTCCTTAAATATTTGATTTCGTTAGTGTCATGTAAATACTAGCAATCTAGGGCAAGATTCTGGTCTGCTTTCATTTGCCAAGATGTGGACTAACTGCTCAGCTGAACTACTCTAGACTTTTGTGGCAAGGGAGGTCACAGTCTGATCCCTACCAGAAAGTGTGAATTCTAGTCTCCCACTTGATTCGTGTGCATTGTTCTCATTATCCTTAATGGATATTGCAGACATATATTAGGAGAATAGGCCCTGTTAGGAACTGTCTAAGGACTGAAATGAAAATGATAATCACTTTGTCTTGCATGAGGTATTGTATTTATTCTATGGGATTTTAATGGCTATTTTAGTGTTTAAATTATCTGGTGCATTAGAGAATGGTTTAGATAGGCTTTGGTTGATTGACAGTGGTGGGTATGTTTTAGAAAATTGTTATACACATTGGGACTTCAATTTTGCTGGGAATTATATTATTTTTGGAGAAGTAAATTGCAGTCTCTCCCAGGAGACAGAAATAATGTGCTGCTTATTTGATTTTTAGCAATAATTAAAAGAATGTGTTAAATTAGGCCCAGGTATTGTCATGAAACAGGACAAACCTACTTGTGTGGGGGAGTTCAGAATCCTTGACAAAGCCGTGACTTTTTAGTAGTAAAATAAACTATGTACCTTGTGGTTTGCGTCCTAGAAATCATCCTTCTCTATGTATATCATCACATAAGAAGGCCAAGTAGTCTGGCAGAGAGACAAAGCAACAGACTGTTCACAGAGATGGAGGGTGGATGCCCTCCAAATGGGAATTAAACTAATTGAAGTGGACTGGAGCTATTGCCTTGCCTTACACTTAGCTGACACAGAAGACTGTAATTTTGAATGCTGTTGATCCTTTAATTTCCATCCCTTGCCATTCAGATCAGACAAGGCTGTGACTGAAGCAGTAAGTACCTGCGTAAGGGCTTTGAGGAAGGATTCACTGCCAGCTGCACGGTGCAGAGATCTGCAGGTTACATCTCACTTCTCAGATAACCAGGTTTTGTGGTAGGGCTGTAGGAGAGAACAAGGCTAAAAGAAAAATCATTTGGTTTGTTTGTTATTTGGACTTCAGAGCTTCCTACTTGCAGCCCCTATTTAGTTAAGGGGGTTTTTTCTCCCCTAGAGTAGAGAAATAAGTAACATTAGTTACAGCTGATGGGAAGCAAATTGAGTGCAGTGGAGTGGGTGATCTTTATTGAGAACTAGGTGGCAATGTCACATATCACCCCGTGTGCCGAACCTGCAAGCGTAAAGATCCTCTTCCCTTCCTAACCAGAGCAGGGGGGGTCATGCTAGATGGATGGAGCCAGTGTGTGAGGACTTGGAGAGTTCTTTTATGCTATAATTGAGAAGAATCTTAGATAAACTGGTAATCTCCAAGGGACAGCAAAGAAAGTTTTATCAGCCAGTTGACAGCTTTGTTAAGAGAAAGAAAAAGACTTAAGTGTGAGTACTATCAGTGCAGAGTAAGTTGTTTCTAAATAGGGCTGTGTGTGTCTGTGTGCACATCCTGAAATGCTCTAAGCACAAGGTGTTCATCTGAAGCACAGGTATGGGATTTGGAATAGCATTCACATAATTTCCTAAATTCCAGCAAAGACAAACCTACCGTATCAGGGATCTATGGAATTAAGACATAAATTAGTTTCTGTTGTACAGCATTGTCTGCAGATGCTCTTTGTATGGTGAAATGCTCTGCAGTTTAACCATGCCACTTCTTAATGAGGTCATCCAGTGCTTTGAGACCACTGGATGGAAGGAGCACCAAGAATGATTCTGAATTTTTTTCCATTTTTGTCCTGGGCCTTAGCACAGAAGGCTTTTATTTAACTTTAATTACAAATCACTTATCTATTCTTTAAACCTTTAAGTGACAATGTGTACTCATAACTTAGGATGTTAAAATTCAGCTGTGGTAGGAACCTACAGTCTCTGGGGTCTCACATTATATTTCTCAGTATTTGTGAAGTATAAGAAAAAGTTAGCAATGTGGTACTCAATTTCTGAGGAATTAAGGACCATCAGCTTAGGCAAACTCTGAATGCAGCTGTCAACCAAACACAGGGAGAATGCAAAACTTGCACTGTTGCATCAAAAGAACTGTGTGACTCCTATAGTCTCTACTGCTAGGAAGTACTTGATTTTTCCAAACACAGCGATAAAAAGTGGCTAGTAATATGTAACTGCCAAATAAATATAAATTTCAGCATTACTGAGGCTTATCATATGCAAACTGAAAAAAGTAAGTGGTATTATGTCCAAAACATTATTTATAACATCAGTTTGTGTATTGATTGGGTATTCTCTCAACCATTGTTTTTATTGACTTTATGTTCATAGCTGTTCATCATAGTACTTATTCCTTCCCTCGTTCCTTTTCTTTTTCATACTTAAAGGCAAAATTGTCATTTCATCTCAATAACAATAGGACTTGATGGTTTTCACACTCAAAAAAATAAAAAAGCTGGAGAGGTTCCCCAAATCTTCCACATTCTCAATTTGTATTTTTCTCTATCACTTTTCCGAGATTCCTGTGCTTTCATCTTGATGACCACTTCCTTGGCAAATCAAAAAGTCTCCTTGCTGTCAGAGAAACTCCTTATTTCTTCTATTCTTTGGAACAATTTTTTCACATTTCTTCAGCTCATCAATTCATGTTATTGATGGTCCTCTGTGCTTCACATTTTGTCTAAGAGTTTATCTTTCTCCCGTGTCTCTGTATCTTCATTTCTGTGTCATTCTGCTCTGTCTTGGTATTGCAGTCATTAATTATATATTTTGAAGGTTAAGAAAAAAGAAAAAAAAAGGGTACATTTTCTTTGAAAAAATGAAAGTAAGATGAAATTGTATAATATTTGCTCTGTTCCATTAATTCCCGAGGCTGCTCTCTCCCTGCAAAAATGTTCTGGAAATGTTCCCTATCAGTTTCCAGCTCTGTCATGCAAAGTCGCATCTTGACGTTGGTTTATCTGTGTTGTTTATGGCTGTGTAGAAAAGGAGGATGAGCAGCATTATTTTTCTACTGTTTCTGCTAGACCAAATGAGAATCATTCCTTCTCAAAACCACAGGCAAATATTATGCAGCTATTTGCTGTGTAGCACATGTACGGAAAAACCATCAAAGGAAAATATCTTGATCGTGAAATATTGATACCATTTTTCTAGAGCTGAAACTGTAAGACAGAATCACAGAATCATTTAGTTTGGAAAAAACCTCTGAGATCATAGAGTCCAACCTTTGACTGATCACCACCTTGCCAACTGTGTGCCATGTCTAGTTGCTTCTCAAACACCCCCAGGGACAGGGACAGTGACTCCACCACCTCCCTGTGCAGTCCATTCCAATGTTTAGCAACCCTTTCCATGAAGAAATTCCTCCTGATGTCCACTCCTGGCAGAGCTTGAGGCTATGCCCTCTTGTCCTGTTAGTAGCTGCCTGGGAGAAGAGACCAATCCTCACCTGGTTACAGCCTCCTTTCAGGTAGTTGTAAAGAGCAGGAAGGTCTCCCCTGGGCCTCTTTTTCTCCAGACTAAACACCCCCAGCTCCCTCAGCTATGCCTTGCAGGACTTAGGTTTCAGACCCTTCACCAGCTCCGTTGCCCTTCTCTGGACTCACCCCAGCACCTCAATGTCTTTCTTGTAGTGAGAGGCCCAGAACTGGACACAGCTTTTGAGGTGTGGCCTCACCACTGCAGAGTACGAGGGTAGAATGACTTCCCTGGTCCTGCTGGACACACTGTTCCAGATCCAAGCCAGAATGTCACTGGCCTTCCTGGCCACCTGAGCACACAGTGGCTCATGTTCAGCTGCTGTCAGCCAGCACACCTGGGTCCTTTTGCACCAGGCTGCTTCCCAGCCACTCTGCCCCAGCCTATAGCACTCCCTGGGGTTGTTGTGACCCAAGGGCAGGACCCAACACTTGGCCTTGTTGATCCTCCTGCCATTGGCCTCAGCCCATCAATCCAGCCTGTCCAGATCCCTCTGCAGAGCCTTCCTATCCTCCAGCAGATCAACACTCCTGCCCAGCTTGGTGCAGTCCACAATTTGCTGAGGGTACACTCAATCCCCTCATCCAGTCCATCAGTAAAGATCTTGAACAGGACTGAGCCCAAGAGTGATCCCTGGGGAACACAACTAGTGATAGGATGCTCACTGGATGTTTTGCCAAAAGAGCAAATATAGAGCTGAAGAGGAATGTGAGCTGGAATAAACCCTGTTGACAAAAACATGTTTTTACCATATTGAGAAATGTTTTGTACAGTATAACAGTAATGGCCAAAGTGGCCAAAGAGACCAGGGTGTGCCCCAAGCACACCTGAGCCTGCTGTTAGCACCCTCACCTGTCCTAACTGCTCTGTAAACAAGAGCATTACTCGTCTGTCGCCTCAAATGGCTTTGTGTTAAGGAGCTGTGCCGTCCAGGGCAGGCTGCATTTCAGAGAGTCTTGGCACAGAGGAGCTGTCTGGTCTTGGGGAGTGATGTTTTCCTCTGCTTTTGAGTGTATCATATGTTTTTCACAAATGAATTTCTCAGTCTGAATGTGATGCCATGGCACGTGGATCAACAGTGTTCCTCAGTGGCAAGGTGTACTGAATGCCAAATGTCTTTGGCCGTCTGTTAGTCTAAGGCAACTTAGCTGAGCCAAGAAGCCTGCACCACCACTTTCATTAGGGGTAATTATCCTTGAGCAGCTGGGATAGGAGCTGGAGCCTGAATGGTAATTAGCTGCCATTGCTAGGAGATGCATTTTCAGGTTTCTGTACCATTTTAGTCTCTGTTTAAAGAACAGACAGGGAATTGTGATAAATCCTCAGTCCTTGCTGTTGGAGAAGAGCTGCCTGCCTACAGATCAGCTTAAATTAGGATGTTCTTTGCATGTCCATCCATGTGGTCTTGCTGCAGCGAGAAATCATCTTGCACTTGGATGGTTTGGGTCTTTGCAGCAGCATGAATATTTTTCTATATGTTTTCTCAACAGATGTGTTGCTTTATCGTCATTTTTTATGTTGTCATAAAATAACAACTACTGCAAATGTCTTTCAGTCTTGTTATAGAGGCAGAGGAACGTATGCATGTCACCTGTGAACAGAATTAACAGACTGGTAGAACCAAACACAAACCTCAGTCCAATATACAATTGATGTGTTTCTATCCATCAGTATTATCAAAACGTACATTTTCAGTAGATGTTTTGTACTAGACTTAAACAGAAGAATATATTTTTAAAACATTTTCTTCCCCACAGCCATATTTTGTATTATGTTTTGGTATCAGTAAATGGCATTGGCTTGACAAGTAGTATATCCTTCCTGCAACATCTTTTCATTATATGGGAGAATTTTTAGAGAGATGGAAAAAAATTTTTAAAGGTTTTATCATGCAGAACAAATCTGCTCAGCACTTGATGACCCCTGCTTTGTTCTTGGATACTAACAGATAACAGTCATCACTATCTATTAATGTTCGTCTTAAAAACTTTTTTTCAAGTATTGGTTAATGAACTTTTNTTTAATTTAAAAATAAAAAGAGGGGCATGATGGAAAACTGAAGTAAAGATGTTAGGCAATACGTACTTGTCCCATATTGTATTTCTATGTAGGCCTTCTTGTTAGATTGGAAGGAAAGAAAGCAATCAAAGGATTGCTTCTGTGCTTTGCTAAGGATCCCTGAAGAATTGTGTCAGTGAGAACAAGGGCATTCAGCACGACAGTGCTAGATGCTGGGTCTGGTACGGTTTGTCCTGAATGTACAGGTGCATTTTCTGGTTGCCAAATTAGATTTTCCATGACTGGCATTTTTAGTGTACTGTGTAATTATTGATTTCTGTTCACATTGCATATAAGAATAAACAATAACAATCTCTATTACAGATTTGTCCATATACCCTTAGAAATACCTTTTATCCTGCAACTTCAAACATTTGAGTTAAGGTTTTTCTGCTTTCTGTGGGAAATCTATGGCGAGGTTCACTTCCTCCTCCAGTTATAGCAGAATTTCAATATACGGTATTTATGTACAGTATTGAGAATCATTGATGCATTGCATCGGTGGGAGTGGAGAGGACTTCAGCAGAGCCTCGAGTGTTTGAGGGGATAGACACAGGTTTGATTTTTTCTGTATGCCTTGAGGTGTGTTTTTCAACTTTCTGAAAGCCTTTGTGGAAGTCTGCTGATCTCTGGAGGGGAGGCTGCGCTTGTCTATCTGTTAATCAGTAGCAGCAGTTTTCATTGCCAGGTACATTTCTTCCTTTGATATTTTTGCTCTGCAAACCACAAAGTCCAGCAGTTCACGTTCTGCTGTAAATGTGCTTTGTTAGTGCTGGTAGTGCTTTGCCTGCTGCCTTTTTGTATAGAAAAGAATGTGGTACGAAGGCTTGGTTATAGTGAAGCCTGAGAGAAGAGCTCAGAGGATAGAGCAGAGATGTCCTGACTTTAAAAAAATGATCCATTTATGAATAACAAAATCTCTCCAAATACCTTCCCTTGCAGCAAATCTTCTCCCTTCCTTCTTCCCTTTTTTGGCTCGTCTTTGTGTCCAGCAGCTTATTGCTTGTAGGTTGTGTGAAGTTACAACTTAATAATTGAAATTTCCCTTTTTGTCGGCTACATATAGGCTCCCTGGTGCCTTGTTAAGTGCTCTGTTACCAGCGAATGTTCTTAATTATGTTCTGGAAGATGTTGTTCAAGTCACAAGTCATTTACTCAAGGTTTGGGCCCAGCAGGTTATACATTTTCAAATTAATTTATGTTGCTAAACAGAAACAACTTAGGTCTCCTGAATGCTGATAACTTTCACTTTCTACTGAATTCTTTGGGAGAAGTGATTATTTTCTGCATTTTAAAATCAGGCTAATTGCTGGTTAAATGACAGGATAGGCTGATTCTAGTCTCCCACTTTAGAATATGCTGAATATGATTTTGCTAGAGAGAGGCATCTATAAAGTCCCTGATTTACATATTTAGAAGGGACATTAATTATGTGCTAATGAAAACAGTCACTTATAAAGTTCTAGAAACAACTTCTGATCACAGATGACTAAGCATGAAGATTTGTTGTTCCCTATCTTACCAGTTTTACATAAAGTAAAACAGTAAAGCTGTCTTAAGAGTCTCTATCATTCTTTTGTGCATGCAGATCAGTACTATACCAAATGCTCTAAGCCTTGTAGATATTGAAGGTATTTCTAGGTAAATTTTTTCTTTAGATCATTTTGTCTAAGGACATATCTGTTTTTATGGATCTTCACTTATATGTATTTTTTTTCCCTTTCATTGGAAGTCATAGAATCTTTCTAATTTCTTTGATGTCATTATCATCATCAGCTTTGTCCTCTGCCCTTATTAATTAATGAATGACAGCCACTAGAAACCCAGACTCAGAAAAAAATGATGCAGGACTGTGTGTAGCATGAAGGGCAGGGCTGCACTGCTGATAGACAAGGAGCTTTGCAACAGCAGACTTGTATCTGGCCAAAACTAGATGCTGACAAAAAATAGGGGAAAGTGTTCCCCTGCCTCCCACACCCAGTTGTAAATAAATCAATAAATAATGCTAGCAAACAAGTAAACTAAAGGCCTCTGAACAGATATAGATCTCCTTTAGCCAAGCTTAAATAATTTAATGAATTTTTAGTGAGAAGAGCATGACCATGTCCTGCTGACCTATAATGAAATGTAAGGTTGGGAATTTGTCATGAGCATGGGCTCAGTTTATGATGAAGACATGCATCAATTATGATTATGCCTGACTTTCCATAATCATAATTTCAACAGGTTTTGTTAGCAGAAGCACAGCTTGTATTAAATGTTGTCATGGGTTTATGTAGCAAACTTCAGGCTGGGCATGTTCTTATTTTTGTACCTGGGATTGGGGATTCCTGTTACTGTATCTTGAAGTACATGCAGGTTTGTTTTTTATTCACTCTTGCTGTTGATAACCTGTTCACCTTTGGGAGAACATGTTAGCTGTTTTAATCTGAGCTAGTAATGGTGAATATCAATACTTTTTAGTGCTATACTTCAGTTTCCATTTGTGACTTTGTTAGTATAGAACTTCTGACTTCCAGCAAAGTGATCTTAATCATAGGAAGCATTGAGTTTGCAGAAAAACTGTCAGCCATAGAATTTAATTTTATAAATAGCTGTAATGCTATACTTGTTAAGATTACTTTGGGAAAATACCACTTCAACACACATCCTCATCCACCCACAGTAAAAAAGATTACGGGGTTTTTTTAGCTAGGTAAAGCCAAAAAATTACTGTCAAATACTATTCGGGTTGTTCTGTCTGGGTTTATGAAGTAAAATCTATCTATATGTAAGTGAATTTATTATAAAAATTTGGATTTTCATCAGTGAATCTTGCTCAAAATACTGTATGTGTAGGGGAGGGATGGGAGACATCAGACCCTGCAAAGTGTACAAGAGATACAGCCCCTGAGTGACCTCTCCTGCAAACAAGTGGGAGAGCTGAGAGGCATCTGACAGGAAGGCTGTATGTGGATGGGGTGCTTAGTCACTGGGAGGTGGGTGGCACTAAAAATGGATTTGTGAGACTGGATGTGTGTATTGAGATCAGACAGGTTGTGTGGGTATTTGACAGCTGGTGGTGGAAATGCAGGGGCTCCTACTGGAACAAAAATAAATAATGGGGATTTGGGCTACTTTGGACAGAAAATAAGTGCTTAGAAAAAAAGGTACTGGGTGCTTAAAGGAGTGTAAGGTACATCTGGATTTGGAAGAACATGAGACTGCCAAGTCAGCAGTAGGCCCTTGACCTGATGGTTGTTCTGCCACATCCCTGTGGTCTCTGCTAGTACAAGGCAGCTGGAGGGGAGGTCTCTGACTGCCCTTTCTCCAGCGGCGGCTGTGGCTTGAAGCTCTGGCTGTGCACTTGCTATGTTCAGCAGGACTTGAGCTGTGGGTCAGAATGGGTCTGAGGTATGGTGAGGATCTCTCTTCTGGTGAGTAGACAGCCCACCAGATTCCCCCAGGTAAATGGGCCAGAAAGACAGGGGTCCTGCTTCAGTACCTATAGGCACTTGGATACATGGTTAAAATGGAAAAATACCTCAGCAGAGCTGGCAGGAAAGGCAAAAGCTGCAGACATTCTGGATATGGTGGTTAAAGCAGTTATCCAAGTGGCAACTGATTGCTTGATCCTTGTAATAGGGACTTCAGCCTCTTAATTTTTAACATGTGGGACACTCTTTTTAGTTCCCTTTCCTCTGAGAATAGAGAGGTAATGCGCCTCAGTCAGGTTCTTCTGCCCTGCCTTCCTCCCAGGTTAATACAGATAACAACTTCTTTCCAAGCCACTGCTGAAATCTGTTTTATAAATAGTTCCCGAAATTTTTCCTCTCATCTGAAGTTCTGTTTGCTTCTGAGCAGCCTGCCATAATGTAGCTATCCCTGTGTGCCAGATGCCTTCCTCAGTTGTTTTGTCCCCAAGAATTCCCCCTCTTCCCTGTTGCTGGGGATGTGAGGTTGTGCCTCTGCCTTTCCTAAGTGACCTAGATGAAAAGGGACAGAGTTGACAAGAGTTATGGTAGCTTCCTCTGCATCATATTCATGCTATTTGCCTGCTGATCTACACATGGTTTCCTCTTTTGCCAGACTTTTTTGTCACTTCAATGAGACATATTCATACATTGATATCAAAGGGTTTATTGGAACTCAAGAAGCAGCAGTTGCTGCTATGTATGAGCAGTAATTAACGTTCTTTAATTCCTCATCCATAACAATGCAACATCAAAGACCATGAAGATAAAGGAGCAGTAGCATCTAATGGTGCAGAGACTGTTTTCACCAGTTCATATATCTGCATTTTTAAGTTAGCATTTGAGAGCAAAACTAGAAGTTTTATTATTTTTATTACTTAGAGGAATCCAATTACTTTAGCCCATCACACCTGCAGAAGGTGTGTATATCTGCCCACTTGTACGAGGAAGAGCAAAGAGATCATGGTTAGATTGCAAAAAGCTTCTTGAAGACTTCCATGAGTTGAGGCTGTGGGTTTATTCTGCCAGTTCTTCAGATACCCTACTGCTGTGAATGAAACGAGCTGGGGAGTTACCATAATTTCCTCCCTGTGTCCCTGTGTGATGGTTCATCTTCCTTTCAGAGAATCCAGAGACAGTTTTTGATGTATGAAATCCGCCATGTTTTTAATCACTAAGAATAATCTAACTACCTTCACAGAACAACAACAACACACACTTGGTAACCATTACCTGAATAACTGGAGATACTGAGATCTGCACTGTATCTGCACGGTGTGCTCCCCCAAAAAACCCTCTACTGTGTTATGGAAACTTCCCTGGACTGTGGTGACCTTACTGAGAACGCAGTCCAGCAAAACCTGCAAACTAAAGCAAAATTGTTAACTAGATCAGTAGACTGAACTGCTATTGAACTACTCCAGGCTCAGCAGCATTACTTTCCTTTGGCAGATCTATTGATGAGCCAACACTAATTCCTCAGGCTGTTTATGCTTCATGTTGTCAGAAGACCATCTAATGCTTTTCACTCCCTTCTGGAGGCTGAGAGAATACTAAATGGCACTTTTCTTTCCAAGTTAGTATTACACTGAAAGACATGTATTCAGCTGGTTTCAGCTGCTCTCCTTGTGTTGCAATCTCCCCAGCTGTCCTTACTGATCACTTGCACTAGTTTCCCTTACTCAGCCTTTATCTTTGTCCACCTGGCATCAAAAATTCGTAGAAACAGCAGTGTCAGCTGGAGCATTTTAGCTTAAAATTGTGCTTCCGGGTTTATTGCAGCAATATCCTGAGGGACATGACCTAATTAGGCTACATGGAGCTTGTGGGAACCACCAAAGAAAGCAATCAATCACTTAGTAAGTAAGCTAAAAAGTCTGAGAATGAAAGGTGACTGCTTTGGAGGGACATCTAGTGGGACCACCTTCAACATCACCCAAAAGTAAGTTTGCTCTGTTAATATGCTATGAAGTCTTATGATGTTGTCATCAAGGGGTGAACTTTGTTTTTAGTACAGCAATATTAGAAATACTGCTTTTTCAGTATGTGTGTATATACAGTGAGCAGGGACTTCTAATTCCATTGCGAGTACATTTTTCTTCATTGAAAAGGCTGGTGATTAATCATGACTATTCTTTAATTTTTGGATAAGTAAAGGAAAAAAAATCTCTATTCATAGTTCAGGAGTTTTGCCTCCTGCATAGATTTGCTTCAGGGCCTTGTATCAGACCACACTGTGGTTCTGCAGCATCTCAGAATGCTCTGCATCTCCCTGTGTGTATATACCAGATACCAACAGGTATCAGGGCAGCATCTTGTGTAGGCTGCTGTACTAATTGCTGCTGGTTGCTCTTCTGTATCAGCCTGGTTCCCTGGCACGACTTGATTCTGCAGTTCAGTTTCTGGTGTTCTTTGACTTCATATTATTGTTGTATGTCAGCTGGTTGGGGACTTGCCTTGTAAATGATCTTTCTCATCCAATCCTCATGATACCAGTGACTAATTTGCATATGGATCTTTGCAATTTTTTTTATCCACTTCCCTAGCAGTTGTTCCTTGAATTGTTACATCTGGTGAGAAGTAGTTGCCCTGAGGCTAAGAATTAGAGCTGATATCTTTAGGAAAACCCCAGATTTGGCATCTGCTTTATAGGTCTGCACACAGTGTGGTCTGTAGGTTTGTGCAGTGGGTTTGCATTGCTCACCAGTGCATTAGGAAGCTCCCTTAGGAATTGTTTGCAAACTGACTTTCCACAGACGATGTCTTCTGTTTTACATCTGGGCACAGAACGCTGGCTGGGATACCCTTGCCAGGCCTGGCACAGCTGGCTTCACTTCACTTGAGCTGTCTCTTAAGACACTGGCACGAGGAAAACTGCATGAACGTATTTGCAGTGCATACAAATAAGCATTCAGAATTACTCCTCCTGTCTGCCTTCTGGGTTGCCATCCCTTTCAGTGTTTCAGAAAGCCAATCATTAATGCCTTCTCCTCTCCTGGAAGAGCTGTAAGCTTGCACAGCTATCTCCAAGAGCCACTGAGAAACCACAAGCAAGAGGTTTTGGTATTGCTGTTGAAAATTCTGATAGACACAGTGCAGCTTTTTCTACAGCATTTTCATATGCAGAAAATAACAGCTCCAAAATTCAAGTGCAGAGATGCTTGCTTTGATCAATATGATAAGTGAGTTTACTCTCATGTGAAAATGCTTTTACCATCTAAATCTGTTGGCAGCACTTTTGATTATTTTGAAAGATCAGAATTTTTGAACACAAAAATCTACAATTTCAGCAGACATAGTTAGCATGCAACTATTTGTCATCTACTGTAATAGATAACTACTGCCTTGTTATCCAGCTTTAATGCTAAGACGCAGATCTGGAAGGTTTTTTGGCTGTGTAGTTATGGTTTTACTTGGCAAATGCAGCTGGCTTGGCTTGCTGTTCTATTTCACCCAGAAATGATGCAGCAGATGATACTGGTTGTCACAGCCAATATGACAGCGAAAAGGTAAAGAATTTCAGAATCTAAAAGGAGTAAGAAGGAAGAAGAATAATTTTTATGTAATTTTGCTGTTTACTTAAAAACATGATCTGTCTGTATTGCAAAGGTGAAAAGGCAAAGGGCCAAATCATCCTGGTGCTCATGGTAGTACAATTCTGTGGTAGAATAACAGTATTTCCTCGTTATATGAGGAGGTCACAACCCACTTGCATCCTTATTATACTCTGTATAACTATACAGAGCTGGAAATGCTGCACTCTAGGTTCAGCAATGAGCAAAATATATAAGCCAGGAAAGGCAAGGACAGAAATCTGTGTTGGTGGTAATTGCATCATTAGCAGTAATCCCAATTGCCCAGGCCAGTTCTTGTGTCAGGCAGATGAGATGTGTAAAGCAGTTTTGTAACAAGAGACACATCACCTTTTACACTCCTAAAAACAAACTAGCCATGGATGGAGTGTTGCAGGGTAAAATTGCACCATATGCTCACGGGTTGTACTGAACCCCAGTGTAGAAAACCAGAAAATCAGAAGGGTTTCTGCACCTCAGCTAAAGCAAAGTAGGTGTTTGGAGAGAAGGCTGATGCAGGTAACAAAATCACTGCCATATTCTGTCAGGCGCCATCCTAATGTGGCTTGGTGCCAAGCCTGAGTGAGCTTCCTGGCCCCATGTCCCCACACGTAACTGTGGCTCCTGCTGCTTAAGGACCCAGCTTGTCTGCACAGCCTGCCAGCATCTCCTCACTGCAGCAGTGCGCAGGGGCTGGCAGACAGAGGCTTGCCACAAAACAATTTAGCCTTGAAAAGCTTCATCCTGCCTGCAGTAAGTGAGCTTTGGAGAGCAGAAGGTCTCACTGGTTCAGGATGCATTGCCAGTGCACATGGCCTTGGACTTAGCTTAACTTTCCTGTTTGTGAGGAAAGCATCCTGCAAACCTCATCTATTCAGAGAAAATAAAAACACAAATGTGAGCATGGTTTCAACAATGCACATCTTGATGCAATCCCTCTTCTAAGCTCAGAAGCTGGTCCCACTTTGTGGGGTTAGCACTGGGGGAAATGTGGGCAGTAGGAATTAGCAGAGGCACAAACCACACCAGTTGCATAGAAACTCTCTTCTTGACGTAGTTTGCCGACATCTTCCCAAGGGGACCTGGCTCATATGTTGAGAAAAACACATTGTTGTCCATACCCAGTGATTTACAGTCTCTTGAAATGTTCTCTTTAAACAGATTTTTCATGCAAGCAGAGGCCAGTGACTTGAAGATGTCACAAGGTATGGGAGCACGGGACAGGGATCCAAAGAGCCTGCTTTTTTACAGACACAAAGGAGGTGTTCAGGATTTTTTATTTTTGGTTGCTTGGTTGTTTTTTTGTTTTTTTTTTTAAGCTCATCACATGCTATAGGTCCTAAATATATTTTTTTTTCCTTAGAACAATAGACTTAAACACATTTCTTAGTATGGCATTGCCCGGAGCTCTTAGATACTTTCACAGCATAATTAGGTAGTTAAGAGACTTTTAAAGCATATGTAGAATTGAAAGGTTTTTTTTTTCTTTTTACTTGTAAGGCTTTATATATATATGTGTGCGTGTGTATATATAAGTATATACACACACAGGGGAAGGATCACTTAAAATTTCTGATTGCATTTTATTGATGTGGAACTGTAATATTTGCAAGAACTTAGATGAAATGGGAAGCAGAGATGAGAGCTTTGAAAGGTTTTTTTGAAGTCTAAAGAGAACTGCTGTTCTTTTTCACTGGTTGGCTGAACAGTGTTTCCTTCAGATGCAATGAGACCTCCTCCTACTGTTGATTTTATTTTAGATGCTGAGTGCTCTCAGCATCTACACAGGGGATGGAGATCTTGACCCCTTTGAATGAGAAGTATTGAAATCATACAAACAGCTCGTGCACATTGATCACGCCTATCATCCCAATTGGCCATGATCAAATCCTTTTCCCAGGAGAGACAGCTTTTCCTGCTGGCCTTCAGTGCTTCTCATTTCAGCTGTGAATTAAGATGCTCTGATGGGAATATCTTTAATGCAAGTTCCTGTCAAGTCCTTATCAACAGGAATCAAGGTTATTGGCATCCACTGCCTTTGAGATAGGAAACAAATCTCATGATCTAGAACTCAAAGAAAATGTTTCTTGGTTTTCTCTTGAGAGCACTAATCCCTATTTTTAATTTGGAGGCAAAACTTTAACAGGAGGATTTTATTAGGCCTCATGTTCCATGAAGTAAAAGAGCAATTTGCACAGCAGTAGCTTTTGTTTGAAATGGGCATAAATGTGGAATAGAGATCCATGTAGAGATCCATTTCAATTGCATTAAACATCTTTTATGAAAATGTTGCTGACGTGCTGTGTTGCTGGTGTTGTGGTTTTTCTGTGGTTTGTTTTTATTGGTATTTTGGTTGTTGTTGTGTGGTTTTTGGGTGTTTCTGTTTTGTTTTTAATGCACCTATTCTCAAAAAAAAACCCCAAATCTGATATAGTACATATTAGGGCTATTTATTCCCTGTTGCTGGCTTCACATTTTTATTTAAATCCGTAGAGCTTTCATATTCTGAGTGTATCTGGAGAAATCCCCATGCAGATTTTTTTCTTATATGGAGGACCCACACCTCCTGAGGATTTTCATGGGCAAAGAAGTTCAGTTGCTGGAAATGAAAGATAGCCTTTACAAGGACAAACCAGAGTAGCTTTGTCATCGTACAGCAGAGGCAAACTCTCTATTTTGGTTTGGGTTAGTCTCGATCTGCAGGTTGGAAGGGTTGACGTGAACTTCTCAGAGACCGTGCTGTAAATAAATATCCTGCTAAGGCTAGCCTTGTTTTCCCCAGTTCCCCTTCTACATGCAGCTGTAGTGGATTCTTAACTTTGCAGCTTGCAGTCTTTCTGCCAAGCTTCTTGCATAGGTGGTGAGCTTTCAGCTGTGAAATTCTGAATGAGGGGCATTGCAGAGACACAAAATCCTAAGCTGATTTCCCCTCATTTTTCTCCTCATGAAAAAAAGGGATGAAAGTCTTATCTCGTATTTCTAATGAGTTGTCCAGATTCTGCGTCAACCACTACACCTTGCAATACAGAGTAAGCAGCTGGGACTGATTTTACTGTAATAGGACATATCTGTGCTTCCAGGGGAAAGGAGAATCTTGAATTTACTTAAATCCCTTAGCAGCTCTACACAAGTAATTCTAGACCTAGCACGTCCCATGTAGATCTGATAGCTGAACCATGTATCAGAGAAATGCAATTAAATGTAATAAAATGTAGATTTGAATCACAGTTTGGCCTGAATGTAACCCTGAAGTAAGTGCCTTATATTAATATTTACAATAGATATCAATCATTGCAATTAGTAATAAAACTAATGAGACAGAAGCAAAATAGTAACCTTATTAAAATTCTCATTTCAGTAATGTAATGCGACTCAGACATTTGAAGTGAAAATGGATGTACCCTGATAAAATTGTTATTGCTTGATTGGTCACTAAGGTTTGGAGTTACCTATAGTGAAAATGCAGAGTTCTGTTAAAGTAAATGGAAGTCATCCCTGGAAATGTTCAAGGTCAGTCTGGATGGAGCTCTGGGCTACCTGGTGTAGTGGAAGGGGAGTTGGAATGAGATGATCTTTAAGATCCCTTCCAACCCAAACCAGTCTGTGAGTCTGTGATCAGGAGAAAGAATAGCTGGGAGGTCTGGTCTTGTAGCAGGCTGCTGCTGGAACAACTTTGATTATCATTTATCTCTGGGGTTATGTGTCTTGCAAGTTAAATACCATTTTGCATAACTTAAAGTTCTTTGGGATTAGGGATATTTATGGCAACCATAAAACACGTGATCATGCTATCAGATATATTCATAGCATCAGGTGTGGTAAATACATAGTGATCAAAATACTGAGTTTTCAGTTACTTATCCTGTTTTTATAATCAAAACAGCACTATAAAATTGAAGTACCTAATTTCTTACTGCTCTTATGCATATTCTGCTAACACAGACAGTAAAAGGACAAATCCTTCTCACCTCATCTTAGCCAAGAAATGCATATTTTAAAATGGATTCTGAGTACTTTCTGCAGCTTTCTGTGTTCTACTGCCAGGGATCCTGGGTTCTGATACTGATTATTATCAAGTTGCAGTCATGTTACTTGATGCTCTAAGAAAATACTGTAAGCAAGAGAGTAGAAAATTATTTCAGCGCTGTCTTGTGCTTTGCAAGCCTAACAGTGTGACCTGTCTCATGGCTGCAATTTTTGAAAAAACACATTTTCTCACAGATTCTTTCCCAGATTTTGATCTTAGAGAGTCTCTATCTTTTTTTTTCTCTTTGTTTCAGACTTTCTTAATTGCTACAAAACCTAGTTCACAAAAGTCTCATCTGAATGCATCATGCAGAATCTTCTTGGCTGTAGCTGAAATGTCTGTCCTGGTTTTGGGGGGTTTGTTTGTTTATTTTTAAACTCCTACTATAGTAATTAAAGGCTTCCTTCTGTTAGTATTATAAGGGTTGCATACGAAGAAATTAATCAGCTTCTGTCTGTCAGTTGTAAACCTGTCTTTTCTCTTATTAAAACATTTTCTGCAGCAGGAAATGCTGCTGTTGCCTGATCCTGTCAGCTTTCTACCTTTGGTATGCACAGAGAAGTATGGTTGTTAAAATTCTAAGTAAACTGGGATTTTTGAACCACTTCCTTTTCCTCTTTACTATGAAGAATCTCCATTATTCCTTGATTTTTGGTGAGATTCTCCCTCCACCTCCCCATTCTGGTGTTTAGAGTCATAGAGAATTACTTTTTTTCCTTCAGTTTTGCACTTTCCTTGGCTGGTCAAAATTCTGAGAAGGCCTGGTGAATGCTGCTTTTTCATGTCACATCTGGGCACAATATTTGATTTTGAGATTAGTCTTCTCAAAGGGTGTTTTGTTTTGTTCAGACCATTAGCATGCTGGAATAATTGCTTATGGAATGAGGAAGAAGCCTGTCATCAGTCTTTGGGCGCTCCTGTCTCATTTTGCCAACTGGATCCATAGATGTTTCTTATTCTCCATGTGGATATGTAGGTGGTGGCTTCCCTGGGCCCGTGAGTGCAGTGAACAAGAGCTGCTGTGCCTTTGGTGCTTTTTTCATACCCAGCATGGAAAGGCTGGCTTGGCATTTCAGCAGAAGTTGCTGTGTCTGAAAAAGGGCATTTTTTTGACCAAGCAAAGACTGAGTGATACAAAGTTATTTCTGCATATGTGAAATGAATTTCCTTTCCATGCCGCCTCAGTCCATGGGTTAGGCCCTCTGGCTCTAGGGTCCTCTAGTATTGTTAAATCTGCTGTATATACACTTTATATGGGCTTATCTAGACTTGGAAGTTCTTTGGGGCAGGGGTCTCTTGGGCTTGGTGTTTGTGCAGCATCTAGCACTGTGGGTTTAATAAGAGATCTGCTGTGCAGTATCCTCATAAAATCTAATGGTCTGATGAAGCTTAAACCAAGTTTGTACCACACTTTAGTATGTTCACTGTCTTCTCAGGAAATCTTTGCCTTTATAGTTTCAGATAAAAGCAGAATATACAGAACAACTACAGAGGAGACACAGGTCTCCATACTACTCACCAGACTGACTGGTGACTGTCGTCCCTGGCATTCCTATTTATTTTTGCATGCTCTCAGAATGCTTTCATCCTTTCCCAGAAATCTGAAAATCAGTTATTTCCCTTCTTTTTTGTCACATCACTTCTGAACTCCCAGCACATTGTTAGAGGCTCATCATTGTTTTCTTGGGTTCAGGGCCATTTTCCTTGCCCTTGATGGGACTTTCATCACTAACTGGGAATTTGACTGACAGGAGAAATTGTAATCATTTTCTTGTCTCTCTTGCCAGTGGTTTTGAAGAGAAATTCCCAACACATTGCGGAAGGCTCATACGTGTATATACTTCTGCCACATGCAAAGGGGCATTTTCCTTGATCCGTAGTGTGGGGAGATTTCTTCAGTCCTTAGTGTTCGATTTGTCAGTACACCAGGAAAGCCAAGACCCTTGTGCCTGACCAGTCTGTTGGTGTCCCATTGTGGAGCCCTTTCACTGAGCAGTGCTGCTGGATCAGAGTGGGGTTTGACTGACTTAGGGACACTCCAACAGCATAAGGGAGAGCCCTCAGTGGGTCTAACACCTTGTTTGACTGTTACCCACTGCTGGTGACTACTGGTGCCCATCAAGGACTCACACCAACAGTTTATGGAATAACACTTTATAAATATAAAATTGACACAGGTTAGGTTTTGAGGATTGCCGGTGATAGTATCTGGCTGCAAAAACATATTCAAAGCAATACACAGACAAACTCTAATCGCCAGTAAAAACATTCAGCGTGTACATAATAGGGTTCTTACCCAATAGAAGTCCCTATGAGGGAGAAGAAATTCAGCCCATCGACTGATCCCAGATCATGGAGTCTTCCCTGACTTTTTCCCATTCTTGACTAAGTTTTATACTATTTCTTTGTTTAGGTGGAGCTTGAGTGCCTCTAGTCATACATACCTTTGTTACTGATTTGTGTAAAGTTCTCTCACTTTGCTGCTACAGTCAATAGTTAATAAAATACAGAGTGCATACTCAGTGAGAGGTGGTTTGTACCTCAGAGGTGGGTAAGTTAGGGGTGGATGTGTGTGTTAGTATTACAGTTAGGTTTTAACGAACCGAGTTCATCTGAGGAGAGCAATTTCACCAGAGTTGCTGGCTCAGCAGCAGGACATCTTCCCCTCATCTCCCCTGGCTGACAGGTGCTATGTGGTTTATCAGCTGCAAAGCACCACTGTGTTCCCCTCCCTGTGACAATTTCAGCAGAGCCTGGCAGTGGTGCTTCGGCTCTACTCCACCCTCTGGTCATCCCCCTTAGCAGGTGCTACGGTTGCAGGTTCTGTGTATGGGGAAGCATCACGGCACAGGTTCTGAGCTGCCAACCCCATTCCATCCAGGGAGCAACAGCTGCATTTTATCCTGTAATTTCTGTAGTGTTGTAACTTTTGTCAGCATGTGAATGTAACTTCCAGTTTCCTCTAATTTTACCCAAAGCCATCTTTTCTCAATCTCCTACTGGAGTTCCATATAAATTTGGTCTGATTACTGCAAGCTTTTGTTTCCCGATAGCTTCTGCAAGCCATTCCCTCATGGGAGATGTTTTGGCACTTAAAATTTTATTTACATCTGGATATTGTGCCTGCAGACTTAACAAAGTAAGATTCTGACTGATTAGAAGTAGTCTTTTTGTATTCATGTTAAAGAATTCACCATCTGTGATCTGTAATCAGACTTCTTACTAATTAGATGTAACAAAACTGCATAATGCCGAGTTGGAGGAAAAATTTATTAGAAATACAATGTAAGATATGACTGATTTTTTTTTTTTAAAGTGCTTAACTGTAAATAAAATGTTCCTCTAATGTCCCAAACATCCACAGTTTCCCACCCCTGTAGGCTTAAAAAATTCCTTTCAGCCATTCATGGTACTATGTTGGTTGCTATAGTGATACCAATTTCCTGTCTCAAATCATTGTACTTCAGAGGTACATGAGGCCTTTTAATCTTCTTTCCCCATTCCCCCCGTTTCACTCTTTGATTTTACAGATGCTCTTACTCAAGGACTGGAATTCCTATACTGTTGGTCTGTTTTTTCCACTATGTGATGGAAACCAGAATAAATATGTGCCTTTCCCCCATAGGACTAATGAAGATTCCTGCTGCCTTATTGGTACCCTCACTGAACATTGCTCTGTATCAAAGCATTACAAAAGTTATATTTGGTTTTGTTATGGATCACTAAGCTAGAGAAGCACAGGCTGTTCACCTTGACCAAATCAAGAACAGCTGCACCCAACCAAATGGAATTTAAACACTTAGGAAAAGCAGCTTGTCAGCCACAGTGCTACTGAAAACCAGTATGAGAAGTCCAGTTGGGCCAAGCCTCCATAATGTGACTTAATGGGGACTGAACCCTGACTGAGACATTTTGCTGTTCCTGTGATACATGTAATAGAAAGAAATAAGAGTATTAGCTCATCAATATTCCCTTTAAATACCTATGACAAAGTTTGCGTGATGGTTGAATTTTATGTAAGGTTTAAGGTCTTTTTGGGGGATTGTCACTGTGCTGCTCTATATTGCTTCCCCCTTCTTATTGTACATCCCTGTGAGGGCTGCTCGGATCAGAGATGGGTGCACATTTGGTGTGTTAGTCTTTTGATGCAACATTCTTGTTGATTATGTGGTCTAAGTCCCTCTGAATTTTCTTCTATATTGCTTCTGCCATGGCCACCATAACATCGATCGTCAGCATATGCAGAATTTGGTATGTTTTGTGAGATGCGTAGCCCCAAGCAGCCTCAGTTCAAAGGTCTGTGTTGCTAAATGCTTATCTGTTCAGGAGTCACTTGTACAGATGAAGGATGCTGTCTCTGATATAGATCATATCCTGAAAAATCTGTGGGATCAGGTAGACTGCTAGAGTTTCTAAGCAGCAGGAAAAAAAGAAAAGCATTACTGAATAGATTCCAGGTGGGATTACTGGATATCCAAATGGGCAAAAACTGTGTGGGGAAGGTGTGTTTACAAAACATTCCGGAAAGTCAGGAAGAGATCCATGTGGCTGGGAAGCAAGTGATGTGTTTGTATTTTAGGAGGTAATACATGCTAAAACTGAAGGAGAAAGAGGAGGTGAAGAAGATGGATGTGTGTGGATCCTAGGACGAATTACGATCCCACAGAATTATACATGAATTAAACAGGTTGGCAATGGTGATTGCATAACTAAGAAGAAATGTGAACTGTGCTCTTTATTAATGTCTTTCTCATTTATATATATGGTATTCTAGCCCATTTTCTTTCTAATTTAGGCTCTCTTCTGATTTTTGTCCCTTGAGTGGCTCTCTAGTATGGTGGATTTATGCTGTTTGTTCAGCAACATTCCTACTCTTCTGAATTCTGTCCCATGTGCATTTAATATAATCTTCGTTTGCATTTCCACTTGCCTGCTTGTTTAGCTTTTTCTCCCAGGCCATTAGTTCAGTTCTATTTTCTTGTGGGGAAAAAATTTTCTTGCTGTGGTAGAAGTAATTAAGTCTCGTATGCTAAAACCATCTTCTCCAGGATACTCCAGATTTACTCTATTATCATTCCCTTGAAATCCATATATAATGTTTTGGATTGGTGATAGAAAAAACCTGGCTTCTCCTGCTCCTTTTCCTTATGATAGAAGTTTCTGTGGCTGAACTGGTTGGCAGCAGGTAGGTCTCAAAGCAGTACCTGCACCACACCATTAACAGCTATTTCCTGTGGCTCCAGAAGCTTAGCCTGTGGTGTTGTCTTCTTTTTATTTGTGCTCTACAGTTCTCAGTTAGCAGCTGCTTGCATCACTATCTGTTTTCAGCTGCCTGTGTGTGGGCATAAAACCCATACAAGGATCACTGTCCTGTGGTTGTAATAGCAGAAAATAGATGTATTTTCATCTCTCAAAAGATCTTTAGATGTTTTCAAAGAGAAGTGAACTGTGATTGTGCAGGGTGAATAGGGTCTTGTGCTTTTTAACTTCTATATGGTGACACAAGGGACAACTGCATTTCTTTCTTCTTTTTCTGTTCTTTTTATTGATCCTGGGATTTCAAGCCTTGTTTGGCTCAGGGGAATCCACAGGATTTATCTTTTCTCTCTCTTTTTGTACTTATTTGACTTTTTGCCAATGATTGGTTTAAAAGTATTTCTATTAGCTTTTTAACATTAATTGAATGATCGTGCTCTCTCCACCTCAGCTGCCAGTGTGGGCTGTAACCACCTCTCTCAAACTGGAAGAATATTGTAAAAGAAGGTAGAAAGAGCAGGTCAACCAGGGTCTGAAAATTTGTAATCTTTTTATTTTTTCTTGCTTTTTAAGTTTGAGCTGTGAATAACAAAACTGGGTTCAAAATTAATGTAGAATGAATATATCCCTAGTTGCAGGAAAGTTACCACGTCAGGTCCAAAGTCAAGCCAGGAGATCCAAGTCATGGTTCAGGAACATCAGGGGCTGGGATGGGGGACAGGCACACCTGTGACATGGCTCAGGCCAGGACCCTGTGGCAGAGCTGACATAAAGATGGCAGGCTCTGCACGACGGAGTGCAGGGGTTGGGGTGCAAGGTGAGACTGACCAGGGCAAATAAAGCCAACTGGTGCTTTCAGGACTCTGACAAATGCAACTTGCTGAAAGCATATACTGGGAGAATCTCATGGCCAAAGTTGCTGTGACAAACTGAAAGTGCCCAGTAGAGCTGAAAGGTGGATGATGCTGACTGTGTTGAGAATGAGCATGAGAATCTCATGATGAGTGAATGCTGGCTTTCAAATGGAGGAATTATGCGGAAACATGTGGAGGAGATAATATCATTGCAACATCAGGCTGGATGAAGCCCCCAGAGACTGTGATTCCAGTCCATGCTCTTTTATAATAAGACTTCTTGTACAGTAGAGGAAGAGGGAAGACGACAATTATATTTCTTAGAACAGATGAAAAAGATGATAATTATAACTGATTTACTCTGAAAATAATCAGTGGACTTACATGACACCCTGCAAAAGTCTATCTTTCAAAAATCTTTTTGTGCTTTTGATCTGTGAAAGGATCTGCAGGGGATACTCAGGTCATGCTCATATCAAAATACCTGGTTTCAGACAAAAATCAAGTACTTAAAATAATAAATAATTCAGGTTGTGGTAGTATCATTTCCATAAAAGATATGGATGCAAAAAGAGATGACAGTGGAGAACCAAGGTCAAAAATCAGTCTCTTAATATTATCTGACTAATATTTGGTTTCCCAAGGCATTTGTCTTTTAAGTAGAAGACTCTTGTGGTAGGGGTATTTTCTACACAATGCACTTGGCCTTCTGCCAACAGATGAGTGCTCCAGATTGATACTAATGAAAGAAATATTAATGCACCGTAGCATGTCAATTATCTTGAAAAGGTCTCCAGCAACCATTTATCACTTAAATTTCACATCTTATAGCTTGGGACCAAATTGTGTTACATGTTAGAATAGTTCTGCCAAATTTGATCCATCATTAACTTTCATTTGTTGATAATTTGAACATGAATTTTTATTTAAGTTATGCATCTTTGTCAACTTGATGGAAACACCCAGAATTATCATGTTGTCATAGATGAGTGATGCTGTTTCCCAGTTGAGATTTGACTGTATTCTGAAAGGACTTTAAGTGTTTAACCCCTTGGCAAAAATCCTGAGGCCAGGGACTTTTTGTATATTTGAGGGGGAGGGGGTAGGGAGGGAAGGAAAAAGAAAAACAAGAGAAAAGGAGAAAAATAATTTTATGACTTAAATTGGATTCTCAGTTGCTGAATCATGTCCTGAACTTACAGTTTTGGTTTGGTTTTTTTTGGTTTTTTTTTTTTAACTTATCAGAATGGTTGCTTTCATTGCTAAGGTTACCAGGCTTCCAAGCAAAACAGAATAGTTATAAAGCAGAAAGGTAACACCAGGGTAAACATTATTTTTCTAGATGGGTTTCAGTGGATTGGGTGATGTATCTCAGGTGCAAGAAAGCAAATGAACCCATTGTAGAAGATGTGATGCAGTTATGAGTTTAAGCAATAAGGAATATAAACATCAGTAGTCTCTGACTTAAGATGAAGGCAACAACCTAGAGGATCAACACTGAAGTGTCTCTCCCCATTACACTGCGGGAAATCCTTTGGCTGAAGGAGAATGTTGGACCTGTGCAGTATGAGATGTTTTGGTTTTTTTTTTTTTATGGGATAGCATGTGGTAGGCTGTGGACATTTGTTTATTTCTGTGCAATACAGAGCACTGCAAAGCTCATCAACTTCTTTTGCCTGTACCAGGCATATTTCATCTGCTGGCTTTTTAAAAAAAAACACTGAGCAGGTTAGATTTGTGATGTTTTATTAAAGCTCTCAAAATTCTTGGTAGCATGCAGAATTCTGGCCAGAGAAATCTTGGAGGAGGTTATATAGCAGTTTTAATTACTGTTTAGTAATACTTCTGTAATGTGCTCAGATACTCCTTTCAGGAGTGTGGCCTCTGTTGAATAAACAGAATGGAAATCAAAGAAAAAGTGCTTAAGCAGCCAGTAAATAATTTAACAAGCTCAGGTGACACCATCAGATTATGTAAATTAAAATCAGCAAGAAAGGGATGACAGAGGGTTAAACACAGACTTTAGCTGTATGCAGCACCTTGGAAAAGGAAGCAAAGCCTTGGCATTGGGAAGAAACATGTTTTTATTTCTGGAATTGCTGTGTCTGATCATTATTGTCGCCTGTGTCTAAAAGGATAATAGAAATGAATTCTTCATGCAAAGCTCAGGATTGCTGCATGTGTTGTATTTGTGCCTGTGCTCGATCTAATTTTCTCTTCTGAGAATCTGTAGCAGTGTAAAGGCCTCAGGTGGCCTTTCTCATCACTTGGTGTAGTGATTAGATCCTTGCATTGTAAGTCAAGAGATCATAGTTGTAGTCATTTCTCTATTATCCAGGGTATTGGGAGGTTGGTGTAGGCTTTGGATAATGTGTGTCATCCAGAATATGCTTGGAGTGCAGTTTAACGACCCTTGAATCACTGTTCTGAGCCCCCAGGATTTTGGAAAGGCTAATTAGCTCAAGTTGTGAACATGAAATACCGCTGCTCTGCTTCTAGACAAAACCTAGGCAAGAAGCCGCAAAAATGAGTTGTTGCTGCACCTGAGCTAATAAACCTTAGTGTGCTCTGTGTGGAACTGCATCCATAAGCCAGGACAGTTAATTGGCAGCTTAAATAATCTGACCATGTCTGGGCACAAGTGACAGAGTTGCCAGCATTTTGCACCTTTGTCATATTGACCCGACTTTACAGTGACCAGCATCTGGTTGTCACTGTGTGAATTGTTCTGAGCTCTCTGAAGCAGCCCTTGTGTGTAAGGGTTGGGTTTTGCTTCAGTGTGTAAAGTGCTGGTGTCTGTCAAAAGCCATTGTGCTATGTAGAGAGTGGAGAAGTTATGTTTCTCAAGCACCAGACTGAATGAAAACCTGACTGTTTGTGTGGGGGTTATGGTGATGTCTCTTTAGGGAACTGTGGTACTTCATGGGGAGGTTCTTTTCTGCTTCCCTTAGCTTCTAAAGCAGAGGGCAGTGTTGTCAGGACAGGCTGGGTTCAGAGGGAGCACTGCTGAGACAGGCTCAGTTATGGGGCTCTCACAAATGCACCAATGTCAGGTCCCCTACATCACCGGGTGCTAACATCCCTGAGCGCTTACTACATCTGTTTTTAATTTTATGTTGCTTTAAGAGCACCATGATTCCTTAGTGGTACATGAAGAAAATCACCCCAATTTGCTTGTTTTGCAGCAAGTTGAATAGTGCTCTGGCAGTGAGAACACTTCTTTGTCTAACAGTAAGTCAAAGATATCTGATACATGTCTTTCTTAGTATAAGAAAAGCTTTCAAATTTTCTTAATAATCTGTTATTTTCTGGTTTGTGTCTACATTATTCTAGAGCTTCTCTTACGATTTTTTGATGTATTTTGTACATATTTGGTACATCTTTTTGGGTCTCTTGATGTTTATAGTTTATTACTTCTTAGTGTTAGTATCTCATCTACTTAATCACTTCATCTCATCTACATAATAGCATTTAGAGTTGTGCTTCTTGTTTAGGTCCGTTGGGAAAAAAAACAAACGTGGGCCATCAGAAGAACAACAACACACCAACCCTGGTAAAAACATTTCTCCCCCCTCATTGAAAGAATTAAAAAGAGAAAAAATAAGCATTAGACTGTGTATTAGAGGTCTCTGCAACAGTGTATATTGTATAAAGAATGGAGATGCTTCTTTAGTTCATGTATGTCTCTGAAACGGAGGATTTGAGTCTGGCAGTCACAAGAAACAGCCTGAGGATTTTTTTCTAGTGATGATGCATATATTTAATTTAAAATTGGTAGGGAAGATTTTGGTGAAGCTTATTTAATTGCTAGCAAAAAACTGCGTAGTCCTAATGTGAAAAACTCCATAGTAGGAGTAAGACTGTCTTTACATTAACAAGCTACTTAGCTCATCACTGCATTAAGTGAGGTGACTCGGTCACCCTCATTCTTGCTGTACCATGGAAACCAGGTGGATGCAGAAAGTTGTTGTTGGATGACAAGTCATGGGCAGTCACCTTAGCAGTGAGACGTAGGGGAATTGTTGTGGAATTGATTTTATGCAAAATACTCTGTAAAAAGGAATAACTTAAATTTCAGTTGTTATAAACTTTCTGCTTGTTGCTAACGTCAATAGATTTTGCAATGGAATTGGTCCTCAGGGAAAGCAAGAGCGACAGCAATCATCATTACACCAAACTTTAGCTTCCTATATTCCCCATGGATGTTCTGCTCTCTCCTGTTACACACATTCATGGTTCGCATAAGTTTGTTATTGACTCAGTGTTGCTTTTCCTGCCTAGGAGGCTTTTAGTAAAAAGAAATTTAAATGTTGGCGGTCTTTGTTATCAGCTTGTAACACCATTAAATTGGATTCAGTAATGAGGTCCCAGACTTGACAGTGTCTCAGTGTTTCCCACTGAATGGCAAATGACCTGGATGGCTTCTGAAACACGTCTGCCTCTTGTAGCACTGCGTGATTCAGACTGCTCTGGTCAGAATTACACCTGTACACCTCTGCTCAGCCGAGGATGGCTGGGGAGCAAATTCACCCACATATGGGGCTCTGGGTTGTGTATCAGTTGCTGTGAGGCTGTTTCTCTGTCCCTGTGTCCACTTCAGGTAAGCGAAATCTGACTGCTGGAGCTGCAGAGCAGTGAATGGGCTCTGACAGCCTTCGGATCCTCGTGACAGAGGTTGTCTTGTTGCATGGTTGTGGGGGAAGGTTTTCCTGCTGGCTCTGGACACGGCTGTGTGTGCTGTCTTCCCTTTGGTCCCTGGGCTGTGCCATCCCACAGGCAGGAAGGTGCTGGCTCTCATGCTGTTCCTCTGTCCTTCCCAGGAAACTCTTGCTTCTCCCAGGCTGGTGTGAATCAGAAATAAAAGTCCAGCTCTGTGATTGTTAATCCCAGACCAGGCGCTCCTTTATCATCCAGCAGACCAAGTGTGATCTGGAGCACTGCTGTCAAATTAGCCAGGCAGCACAGCGTGAAATCCGTGCTGGCTCTGTGCCTGATGCTGGGAGACAGATGTTACCTGATCCATAGGGGTGATTGAAGTGGTGCAGGCGGATAATACCTGAAGCCAACATAAAGCTTGACAATAGCAAATTAACTTTTCAGCATTTGCTTGTCAGATTTGAACTGTCAGGCTGAGTTAATACTGAAGCAGTGCTTTGGTGTTTTTTTAGGAGCCCGAGGGGTAGCTCTGCAGTAGTGTCAAACAACAGCCTAACTCCGATTCAACAGCTATTTATGTAAAGCCGCTGGTGAAATGTTGAAAGAAAATGAGTGGTTGTATATCTTCAACTGCTTTGGAAACCTTACTGTGAGAGAGGTTTGAACGCAGTGAGCGCCGCAGCTCTTCCTAACCAGCACTCAGATTCTTCTCATCTTAATTTTAGATGTAAAATAAGCAGTCTGAGCCTGGCTACCCATGTGCAGCCTATATGCAGTGACACTAAATGAAACCAACTGCAGATGAAGCACTGCTTAGGCATAGTGCTGAACACTTTTTCTTTCTAAGCTCTAAGTTTTTAAGGAAATTTTACTATTATTTTGGATTCTGCCTATATTTATTTTCCACAGCAGGAGAAAGGGATTACAGTAAAATGAGTTTTTCCTTCACATTAGCAGCAACATGATTTGCTGTTTTAAAGGCGATGTTTGTAGTCTAGCCGTGTGTTAGATATATAATATAGGTTTTTATATCTTTCTGTGAAAGAAAAGAATGCTTTGAAATAAGTCTTTCCACCAAAAGAAAAAAATATCAGAATTGCGTAATATACTGATCTATGAGGAAAATTTGGCTGTAAATTCATGCAACTTATTTGTGCAATTTTAAGAGCTGTTTAATAGTTTACAACTAGTTAATACTCCCACTTTAAAATCCCGATCAGCTGCAATGAACCATCATTTCAACAGATGATAATTTTGCAGTCTGAAGAAGAAGTTGCTGAAAATCTTCTCTGTGAGATAGATGTTCTTAGCAGGATCTTACTGGTGCAGATAATTTGTGTAAATTTGAAGACTTAGTCTTTGCAAAATTAGTTCATTTTCCAGGGTGAAACTACACTGACTATAAGAGCATTGTCTTAAGGAAATAAATTGGTCTTGAAGGATGAGTAGAGGAAGGCTTCCTTTTTATGGTGCTGTGTACTATTGCAAAGTTATCTTAAGGGGAGAATTCTTGCTTTAACATATCTGGAATTATCCTATTGGAAATAGGCTATTTTTAACTTTTTTCTAGTGTGACTTACAGTACCTTGTAGTTACCAGTTGTTACAGCGGTAGAATAAATCATATTATTTGAGATTATTTTAACATATAATCTGTAGGTATCCTGAACGACTTTTTAAAGGTTTTGTTTTCAAGCCACCAGCACTTTCTGTTTAAAGTGAAATGAATTGGTTCAGAAAAGGAAATACATCTTTAACATGGTATAGGGTTTTTTATATATTCATGTAGGATCTAATGATTCCAATGTATCACAATGGACTGTATAAGTGATCACATTCATGTAACAGGAGATATTCATATAACATTTACTGAATCTGTAGAGAATGAAAAAAATAAGAATCGGACCAGACAAGTTTGATTTTGTGGGAAGAATTTTATCCTAACTGCAAGTCTTATCTTTCACATTGACACATTCTTAAAAGCAGAAATTCATTGGTCATGAATATACAGTCATCCTTGTGGCATGAGAATTAGGTGCTGAGGTGAAGTGTTTGGTTTTGTTGTTGGTTTTTATTTAATTTTTTTAAAATACAAGCCCATGACACCACTGATATTTACAGAACAATATCACAGCTTATCCAATTACATGTTAGTACTATAAATAGATTTGAAATATTAGGGGCTTCCAAGGTGCTACAAGTACATAGGAGATCATCATAAAAATTCTTGTGTGTTGTACAAAACAAATCTTACTCCAGCACCAACAGAATGGCACTATTCTTTATTACAGTAAAATTCAGTCACATTCAAAGAATTGACTCTTACAGGAGAAATATCAGAATTAAAAAATAAACTAATAAAACCCCCACTTCTTGCAATGCATTTTTTCTTTAATTCTAAATTGCAGCTGATCAATGACATTCTCTATCCCTTTGTATGAATGGAATAAAAGTTGGTTTGGAACAAATTGCTGCTTTCTAGGTCAGCAACACAGTTGTCCTTTAGAAAATGAGTGTTAGGAGTTGAGGCCTAATTTGATGAATACTTGGTATGTGCCTGGGTGCATTGCTGAATCATGGTTTCTGTGCTGGAAGTACAGGCTTGGCTCCTCCTAATAGAGTCCCCTTTGGGCTGTCTCAGAGTGGCGGCTGGCAGGGATTCAGGTTCTGGGAATCCTGCACACTTAGAGCTTTTTTAGTTGAGGGAACGTCTTGTGCAGTAGGGAGCTTGTGAACTTGTCCCTTCTGTGGGACAACTAATACATTAAACTCATCTTGTTCAATAGAAGCCTGTGTTTCTGTGCTTCCTAAGGTCATGATTTCTGTCCCTTTTGAGCACCCTGCACAGGGTGGTGGGGAAGGGTCATTTTAAGTTTATGATGAGTATTTGAGAAAGTCACCATTCAGGCTTGGAAAATGTTGCTCACACAACTGAACAAGTCCATGCTTGTTGCAGTGAGCTGTGGCCACTTTCTGCAGCTGCACTGCGCCTAATTTTTTTCCTTAAGCTATGGGTCTTTTTGCTCTGAAAGGTTCTGGGTTCTTTTCTCTGTGTTTGTGTGCAGTTTAACAAGAAAAAATACTTTTGCAGTGGCTTTTTAATTTTTTTTTTTTTTTATTAGCAGCATTGATTAAGACAGCAATTCATGACAATTTGGCCACTAGCCTCCATTGTGGTTTTCACAATACACCATTATTTTCTTTCTTCTTCATAGTGGGCTACTAGCCCAGAACCCTTCCACTCTGCTGCAGAAACAGGATGGGTCAATAGAAATCTCTGGGCTCAAAAAAAAAAGACTCATCTGCTCATGTACATCTTTTTAAAAAGAAGTTTGTGTAATCATTTTGTTACGAATGTCAGGTAGAGATTCAGTCTTGTCTTTGCAGTCTGTTAAATTTTTCACTGAAACAAATGTGTTCAAAAGAGTTAAATGTTATCTTAGAGGCAAGCGAGTGCTCAGGGCAGATCCTGCTCCCTCAGAGCAGCCCCGCTGCCCGTTCCGGCTGCTGCACCTCATTGCAGGAGGAGATGTGAAAGACATGCTTTGCAGCTCCAGCCCTGGTCGCTCTGGGAAACCAGGCACCCTAGCTAAAAATAGGCTCTAAGTTAGAAGCTTTGCTTGTGAATGCATGGCCATGAGAGGCTGATTTGGGTAATAAGTGATTTCCATGGACTGGGAACCAGGGCTAGCTGGGAAGAGACAGGCAGGAGAGTTGACAAAATGTAGTAGTTTTAATCCTAGCTTTGGCTATCTACAGAGTGCTTGATGTTTCGTCTTTAATTTTGCTAACCACTGTGTATTTCCCTAAGATCTCGGTGAACATCAGCGTTTCATCCCGCTGAATGCTTTACTTATATGAGAAAATGTGTTTGTCTTGGAGACTGTAAAGTTTTAGCAAATCAAGGACTGTGTGAGGAAAACAAAGAATTATTGTATCTATTCTCTGGTCATGGGGAGTTAGAGTGAAGGAGATTTCCTTGAGGCTGGAAATTCACCATCAGAGGAACTTGATCTGAATTGTCTGTGTTCAGGATGTGAGCCTCCAGACTAGTTTCCCTCTTCCCCCTATTCGTGTTTGGCTTGGCTTCACCCCTCCCTCTGCAAAGCTCTCTGTAACCCCACTTCTTTTCAGTTGTGCAGCTGAACTGAACTTGTCCTGCTGCCAGCGGTGATTCCTCTGCTGCGGGGTGAAGCTGTATGCTTCAGTGTTCCATTTGCTGGTGTAAATGGCTCGTTTTATCAGCTGGGGAAGATTTTCAGCTAGCTAGTTTGTGGTACAAGGAGGAAAATAAAAATGGGGGTTGGGAAATGCAATAGATAAAGTCTTAAGTGGTCACAATTTAAATCTTAAATTGCCAGTTGCATGACTGGCTAGAAAAAGGAAATGTGAGCAGAAAAAGAAGGCAGTAAACATGATGATTAAGTGGATCTTACTCAGAGTAAATTATAGCATTCCCAAATGAAAGTCTTCTCCTTTACAGAGAAATCATTAAATGTTAAACTCACACTATTATTTGCGTTTCATTGGGTAGACTTGCATGTGCAGAAATATCCATTTTAATTAGTGTTGAAAAGAAGTCTCGTGTACAGAGCACTGCCTGGTAGGTATTTTTATACTCTCTCTCAGTGAACTCATTTTATATGATGATGATTTCTTCTAATTTTTAATTAACATGTCTAAGTTAGAGTTGGGGAAAATGATCAGCGTTTCATTAACTGCCTCACACTTGGAGATCTATGCAAACCTAATTGATGTGGTTGCTACAGGGTACTTTGTCAAAATGAGCCATCCTGCCACTACCTTTCTCCCCTTGCTTTTCAGTTCTGTGAATTTGAGTGAAAGGCATACTGCAACAACATATAGTTTTACCTCCAAAATGACAGCATATGATGTGGTGTTACATTTCAGTGCAGTGTTTCACCAAGAATATTTTGAAACATTTTATAGACTGTGTATTGGAAGATCTTTTGTGTATCACTGGTATATAGTGCCCCCCCTTTGCAAAGAGTGTATATAACAGTGCTTTGGAAAAGCAGTGAGAGTTTCTTGTTCCTTCTCTGGGGAAAATTATTGGCTCAACTCTGAGCATTGCAATTTAAAATATGCTTGCTAGTGTATAACAAATACTCCTGAATTCACAATGTTTATTATCACAAAATATTAAAGCTTATTTTTGCTATTTATTGATTTATTTAGCCATATATACAAATGAGTTATAGTATCTCACTGGAAAAAAACTTTGAGATGTGTGAAGGCTGCGTGGTCTAGTGGTAAAGGAGGTGTCCTTGGCTCTGGTCCCAGCTCTGCCACCAACCTGTCCAATATCTGGCACCAAATCACAGAATTTCAGAAGGGGTAAGGTTGGAAGAGACCCCAGGGGGATCATCTAATCCAACCTCAACTGAATACAGCTATTGGCATACTAGAGAAAATAATTTTTGTGGAGGAAGAGACTGCTATTAATCATACTCGTTAGGGAGTGAGTATATTCATACTTAGTGTTATTCAATGGGTTTAGCTTATTGTAGCTGTAGTGTTTCTGTTGCCATAATGTGATAATGAGAAAGGACAGGAAAACAGCAAAGGTAAAGAAGAGCTGAAGCCCAGCAATGTACTCTGACCACAAATTATGCCTTAAAACCGAGTTAGAGATTGTAAAGTCCAAGTAGCAATGCTATGTCTGAACTTGCTTTATCTAAGAAAACCAATACTTTTTACTATGTGCTTATTGTAGTGATAACAGCTAGCTGCAACAGCAGAGAGAGAGTTGGTAAGTTATAAATTATTCAATTTTTTTTTTTATTAAGCTGTTATTAAAATGATAGAAAAAATTGTTTTCATTATGAAGTGGTGAAAATGGTTATGATATTAAAATACACTTTGTTTCCTATAAAGTTTTGGACTTAGTAATTTTATCAACTGATCTTTTGTTTTAAAATACGATATTTACATATGATATTAAGGCACATGAGAGTAATTTAAGCCATCCATGTGACATGGAATTGCAGAGTAATTGAGGTTTGGAGGAACATCTGGAGGTCATCTGGCACACCTCCCTGCTCAAAGTAGGGTTCATATCAAAAGTGAGATGAAGCTGTTAAGGTTCTGTCTGGTTCAGGAATAATTTGAGAACACCAAGGTTAGAGATTCTTCAGCCTCACTGCGTGACTTGTCCTAGTACCTAACTACTCTTAGGGTGAAATTATTTTTCTTTTTATATCCCACTGGAATTTACCCTCCAGCTTGTGGTTTTATTTCTCTTGTTCTCAGTCCTTGGGAAGAGTTTGTCTCTCTCTTCTCTTTAGGTAGTGGAAGGTGCTGCCTCAGTCTTCTCTTCACTGGACAAATGGAGCCACCTTACATTTCCTTATCTGACTCATGCTTCAGCTCTCTAACCATGATCCTCTACTGGAGTTGCTCCAGGCTGTCAGTCTTTGTTGCAGCAGGATCCCAAAGATGGACACAGTATTCTAGATGGTGTATGTCGCTATTGTAGGGAATTGCTGAATGATAAATATCAGTGAGAGGATCCCCACGCCTACCTGGATATAAGGGGACATAGTTTATATGCTGAACCTGTCATGAGAAGCTGAATGCAACCAGGAAGCATGAGTTACATAGATTTTTGTCTTTGCACATTGTGTTCCATTTCTGAGGGGAAAGCCCAACCAAAATAGATAGGGAAGAAACCCAATTTGAAAGAAGAGCGTGCTCGGTTATAGTGCTGATGTTAAGTACGAATTCTAAAGCTTCATTTTCCTGGAGAGGTGACAAAGAAGCAAGTTGCGGGGAGATGAGTGAGAGTGTCTTTTGGCTCATTGCTCACTGAAACACTGGAGCCACTTTAGTGCTAAGCATGATGTAATGCAGTGAACAGTTTCCGTTTTTAACTGTTTCCAGTTCTGCAATTAGGAATGTAACCCATTGCATTATGAGAATAAAATTTATTTTTCCTGGTAGGCTTTTCAGTGTTGGGTAAATATGACAGTTGAAACACATGGTGTTTCCTTAAAAGCTGTGAATTCAAATGATGGCTTAGTGTTGAAAAAAGGATATTGGGTGTTTACGATCCAAGGCAGGTCTGTCAGCTACAGAAGTCAGAGCATGTTTTCCACAAGCTGGAATAGTCCGTTTGGGGCAAGTGCCAGGAAAAAGGAAAAATCTCCCTTGGGCAAGCAGTGGGGTCGTAATTCATGATTTTGTGAAAACTCATTAACTTAGTTTCTAGGCATTAGTTCTGAATCCAGTGCTAGTCAGTATTTCCATGTTTTCAATCACCGATATGGTTACTGACATGAATTTGCTGATAAGTTTGTAGATAGCACAAAAATTGCTAAAATAATGAAGGTTGTTGCAAGCGTAATCAGAAATTGTTGATTAGATGAAAATCAAAAATTCACTTTTATACAGACAGATGGAGAGCTGTACATACAAAGGTATAAGGCTTTCAGGATGGAAGGTTGCTTTGGGAATTAGCAACCTTGAAGTCAGTGTAAGGTTTTTGGGGGGTAGCTTCCTCAACGAGTATGTCAACTGAATTGGTATGGGAAAGAGAGCTCAAAAGGTTTGTTCTTGATGCTGATATTCTCCTATATACCTCTTTGTGAACTGAACCTTGCGTTCATTTTTTTCCCTCCTTGTCTCCAGCTGCAGACTTTTTCTTGACAAACTTGCTTGCTCTTCTGCAGAAAATCAGTTGAATTCTGCTGGCAATTAGCCCAAGGAAGCAGAGACTAGTTGGAATAATTATTGCTGGAGGTGGAGGTGTAGGTCTACAAAGCCTAAAGCTAAACAAGAGGAGACAGATTAAAAACAGCTCTTTGGAGTCTGAGAGATGAATAATGTCCAGGCTTAGAAAGTTCTGGAATTCTTGGGGAGAACCTGGTGGAGTGGTTAAAAAAATGCTGATTATTTTTGTATGTATATGCATTCATTTAGTCCCTCCTCTGCATGGCCTGATTTTATTAGGCATACTTGCCAAGTGATCTTTCAGTCTTAGGGAAAGAAGAACAAAATGTTTTAACTTAGTTTTCCAATAGCAGCACTATGCTGGCTTATCCCAGAATCGCTGTTCCTGGAAACCTGTGGTGAGGTTCCTGTAAGCTGTTTGTGGGCTGCCCATAAAGGGTATATCAAGAACGAGTTAGAAAATTAACTTGGCTTTGCCTTTGGTAGCTGCTGCTGCTCAGATCTGGTGTCCTCACCTCAGAAATGTCCTCAGTTCTGGAGAATATATTCTGAAGAAAAGGGGTGAGGGGTAGGGAGAGGACCCCCAAAAAAAAAAGATTCAGATGCTGAAAAACCAGCTTTAGGAGGTGAATTGTAGGGAGACCAGTCATTAATCTTATCAAAGCGAAAAGGTCAAAAAGCAACGTGATTACTGTGTATAAGTACTTATTTATGGAGAATATATTTGTCAGCAGAGGTCTTTTAATGTTCTATAAAAGCACGTGACAAGATCCTACAGCTAAAGATCGAAGGTGGATAAATTTACTCAAGAAATAAGCCATCATTACTTGCTTGGCTGCATAAATAAATACTGGAACTCTTTGCTAGAGGAAGAGGTAGGAGCAATATATTTTTTGAAGTGTAGACAGCTGCATTTTGAGCAATGTGCTTTAAGTATGTTTCTGAGTTACATGGATTCGGGTCTGGGAGTGTAGAGGAGAGGAAAGTGGACAATGAGGACTGGGTGATCCTTTCTAGATTTGGATTTAGCATCTCAGATGCCTTCAGTTTACTTCTTTCACTGGAGGGTCATTTGTTCTTATAATGGCTGCAAATCTAAAGCAACATGATGATTATCTGACACCACAGAATACCAGTCTACAGCAGGTCACGAAGGATCCCTTTTTCTCCTGAACATGTTCTTGGCTTCAGTTGCAGTCTCACCTGCCCACGTGCACCCCTCAACAACCTGATGTTCCTTCGTGTCCCAGCCACAGCCTGGGATGAGACGGTGCCTGAGGTTGTGCACACAAAGATTTAGATCTTTGGCTTACCACCTCTTTATATAGGGAGCCTTTTTAGGAAATGTGATTGTGTTCTGTGCTTTATGAGGGCCATTGCCACTCTTCAGAATTCCTGCCTCATTGCTTTATTGAGAGACCATCTTCTCCTTATGCGTGTGTCATGGCAGTCTCTGGGAGTTTTGTCCCTGTCTTCCTATCCCAATAGAAGAGCAAAATATCAAATTAATGAGTTAGAATAAATCAGAATGTTTCTGACACATAAACCTTCAGGAATAATCGCAGGATCTTACACAAAACACAAACAGTATTAGGGTGAGTTAGACTACAGGTAACATCCTAGGCACTGCAACCTACTACAGTGTAGAGAATCTAAAAGCTAGACTACAAAATGCCTTACAAGCTGTCTGAGATGCCGAAGTACAGAAATAGTTCACTTTGCAGTAAAAAGGAACCACTGTCAGGAAGCAAAAATACTTTTTTAGTTCAGGAAAGAATTACCTTGTCTGCCACCCTAGTAAACACTTACTTTGTAGCCTTTATCCTCGTGGATTCATTATGAATTTAGCCAGAAAACATTTGGCTTTGATTGTTATCTGCCATTACCTGCTATGAGGACTGTTACATTTTGCTGTATCGAACACTATTGGAATTAAGGTTGTAGTTGCAATTTCTTTAAGAAATATCTATTTCCATAGATTTGCAGCTCAATTCTAAGAATTCTGAGTAGGAAACATTTGGCTCCAGGCAGTTATTTAATTTTTTATTTCTGTCGTTTCTCTTTGGTGTTGAAAATAAAATTTTCATCATCTTTGAAACTAAAATAAACAAGCTGTTGTGGAAGCTTGCTGATTTCCACCTTCCCCCCCACCTTTTTACTTTTGTCCATCCTCCTACCTCTCTTCTAGCTGCAGTGGGATAGACCCTTTTCTCTGGTCTATCAATGTGAAATAACCATGAGAGTCACTGCAGAGCTGAACGGTAATTAATAATTAAAGACAGATCCAGAGAAATTTGTCTATAATGCATTGATTTGTGGGGGGAGCAGTATGTAAGTTGCTTTTTCTTTTTTTTTAAGAAAAAGAAAGAATTAGCAACTAGTCTTGGTTTTGGACACAAATCCATTTTACAAAATTCAGATAACACTTGTTATTATCCGTAATGCTGTTTCTGGGCCTGGCGAGTTGGGAACCTCAGTTTGCAGATCTCAGTCTGTTCTTGTATGAGCTAGTCATGCACAGGCACAGACTGTTGGTATTCTTTGCTCTGAGGAAATAAAAAAAATAAAATAAAAAGAAGGGAAGGAGGGACAACCCTAGGTACCAGGGTACTAAAATCAAAACAAAGACTTGCCTGAGCTGTCTTTGAGACTCTGCATATTTCTCTACACTATTTTTCTTAAGGCACTGAGGAGTAAAAATTTCTTAGGGACTGACAGATCTCCAAATAGCTTAACCCACTGAGAAAATAGACACTGCTCTGGTTAAGACAGAAACGAAGAAACTGAACTGCTGATGTGTTTGAGTATCTGTGTCCCCCCTTCCTGGCTGATGCATTTCTCTGGTAGCACATTTACTGCCTTTTTATTTTATTCATGGAGAACTTGCATTATTTCCAGGTATCGGATAATTTCTACTTCTTCACTATAGTTCCCTGACCTTTATATCCATACTCTGGATCTCTTCTTTCTTTTGTTCAAAAATTATTTGATTGTCCTCTGTTGGTACCTTAGTTAATAAGCACAACTGATTAAGAGCTGTGTGTGTTACGTCTCCTTCCTGAGAAATGGACTTCAGGCTGCTTGTGTTGTGATTTGGGGAAGAGAGAGGCTGCAAAAAGTACCATTTCAGGTATTTGCTGTCAATTTGTTGTCACAGAGATTAAAGAATGTGTTTTCACCTTCTTTGGACCAGGGAATATGGAGGGGACTCGATTTCTTTCCCTGCTGATACGGAATCAATGCCCCTGAAATTGTTTAAGTTTCTGTGGGTAGTGCTCTGAGCTGGGCAGTTTGTGAACATAGCTAGAAAATCCCTGGACTGAGTTAAAATCTCCAGCACTGAACTTCAGCGTTTATAATTTCTTTCTTCACATAGCAGTAATAAGGATGCTGTATTAATTAACTAATACAATGATGTGTTATCCTTGCTTATTTTAAGTCTCAGAAAGAAAGCCTGAACCATTTTGTTCTGTATTTTTCCTGTATCACGCACAAACATTTTCATTGGGTTACCATTCATACATCTGACTATTAAAAGTCAAATTTTAGTTGAAATAAAGTTCAGTTTCCTTATTTTTAACACTGTGTTTCCTGAAGAAATGTCACTGGTCTTTTATTGGGAAAAAGATAGTTCACTGAAGAATTGGCAGGGAGGATAGAAGGTTTTTTGATTTATTTATTTATTTTTTCTTAAAACTTGGTCAGTGTTGACATGCTTCTGTCTTCAGGAGGTGGCTGAGATAGCTTGAATGGATGTTTTATTCATTTTACTGTGTCTACAAAATAATCTTTTACAGCTATTTCTTGGCTGTGCTGAAAGCTTCTTTTTCCTTCTACTTGCTTTTGAAAAAGAAAGTCCTGTTGCCCTATCTAAGAAAATGATGGGCTTGGGAAAGGTTGGAATATTATTTCTGTGCTGATGAAAATATATTTCTTGTTCAAAAGTGGGAAAATTAAAGGAATTGAGTGTTGTTTTAAACATCCGGGTGATGCATTTTTCCTGCTGCCTCTAATCTTGTAAAATTCTTGCAAAATACAATACTTAAAAAACCAACAATAAATGTATGTAGTTGATCAGGGATTGACATAATAGGTCTGAGGTAATTTCCAGTAGTTACTTCTGCTTACTTTCTTTGTACTTTGTGAACGAACATTACTTCAAGAAATGTCTATTTAGAGAGACCTTCAGCAGTTTAAGTTCATGCTGTATGATGCAAAAGCTTGCATCGTTAAGGTTAACTCTAGCTATTCTCTTTCAGTAGTCTCATGTCCATTATAACTTGACATTTGAAGTTATAAATTTGTACAATTACATGCATTTTGTGGAAAATACAACATGGTTGTTATTCCTGTGTGCAGAATTTGTGAGACTTGCAAATACTTTTTTTGATTTAATCAAAATTTGTTCCTTTTCTTCACGTCACAAATTTTGATATCTGATTTACTTTTCTGGTGTTTAGAATGGGCTTGATCCAGATTCCCATTGATTTTGACCTTGGATCAGACTCCAAGTGAATGCATGGATATGGAAGGGTGAGGAGGGAGCAACAAAAACATCCGTTTGCTAGACAACATTGAGCTGAAAAGCTGCCATTGGGTTTGGGCTGTAGCTTCTGTGCTCTGCTTATTACTGTCTTTCTGTCATGGCATCAGTTAAACCCCTAACTTGAGAAAAACAATTTGCAAGAATTAAAAGGTTCAGGTTTTTTTCTTTGTTTTGGGATAAGTTAATTTCCATAAGAAAAAGATGTATGTTGACTGGTAAACAGAGAAGACTATTCTCTAAGTTTCAGAAATAACATATAAATAGAGAGAGGCATTTACAATTCAAATATAGAACAAACTCATTAGGAAAAAAAGATTAGAAAATAAATAGCAGTTCCAGAGAGATGCTCAATATAATGGAGGACAACAGTAAATGTCATGTACACTGTACAGAAGTTTTAAGTGTCTGATAGTAGAAAGTTCTGTTGTAAAGTACCTTGGCATGAAGTACATCATAGTCATACCTACCATTCCGAAGAAATGAAATGTGGGGTTTTTTAGTAGTTACAAAATTTAGTCCACTGCACCTTCTGAGATGATGTATATCATTGTACAATTTTCTTCAACTCTTTCCTTACTTTTTCATTTATTCCTTGGTGGAAAGGGAGGTAAGGGAAAAAATGAATTTTTCCACTATTGAAGATGTTCCCTCTTTGGCAGTTTCTGTTACATGTCAGGACATGGGTGGTACAGAAGCACATAACTACTGCAGACCTCCGGGCTCCACAGTGTGGGTGTGTTGCTGTGTGTTGTGGGTAGCAGGGATAGGAAAAGAGTCTTGGGACCCTGATGGCTCTTGGGAGGGTGTGGGAGTTGGGTCTGGGAGCATCATGGGTTGGAAAAGAAGATCCTTGGGGTTGGCATATGGAATTCAGACGTGTCTGTTAATCCTGCTTCTCAGTTTGTTCTCACTTTACATGTTATCTGCTCTGCTTGGACTTCTCCTGCAGCTCATTCAGACAGGGATTCATCCAGTCTTTCTGAGAGGGTCAAGCTGGAAGTGTAGGTCCTCAGTATGATAAATCACTAGGAAACAAAGTACTTCCAAAGGACTGTTCACATCTTGATGGGCAAAACTGATCTCTAGAGGTATCTCTCTCTTTTCCTGTCCCAAAGTTGGGATAAACTAGGGTTGATACAGCTCTGCCTCCATTTCTCAGCTGTAAAATAGACATTATGTTAAGGGGGTGCAAGAAGACTGAAATTACCGCATTTCTACAGAAAAGAGCCACGAGAAGGTGTAAGTGTAGAGATAACTGTTCAGTAGAGTTCTAGGCATGAATTAAAAATACTTTCCTTCCACTTCTTGTGCTGCTTAACTGTTGTACCTATCCTTAAATCCATGAAGACAGAAAAGAGTAGTGCTCACAACATGAAGAAAGAAGTACTTAGCATATTTCTAAAACAATCTGTGAGCACAGGGGAGAGACTAACCATGAAAAACACCAGTCTTTAAGGGGGAGAATTTCACATTAAGAGTTTGTTACCGAAACTGCTTTGCAGCTCTAGCTGCAGCTGATTAAATGCTGACATGTAAAACCTGTCTCCAAAGAATCTGTTGAATACCTAAGTCTTTACTGGAGTAAAATAAAGAAATATAGATCTCATTTATCAGGGCCTACAATCTTTTCCTGCTTGTATCTACTTGATCTGAGGGTCATTTAAAATGTATTAGAAGTTTAAGATTGGAATGCAAGGCTAATTTGAAACCTGGCTCTAAGATGACTGATTATGTTATTATACTTCATACTGGTTAAACTAAAGCATAGTGTCTGTGTGACAAGAGGGATCCAAAATGATGCGGCATTGCCTGGTGAAATAGCTGTTCCTTTTCACAGATAATGCTATATAATTCCACTTAGCTTTTTTATGTCCTCATGGCTCTTAAAGTAATGGACACCTAGGGCCGAGGCTGGGTGAGGAAACACAAAAAGCTGGCAAAAACTCAGTGCTCACAGATTGGAAATCTCCTGGTTTGGCTTCAGACTGAATGTGGAGAACTTTCCAGCACTCCCTCGGTCGCTTCCAATGTTTTCTTTGACGTATTTGGCCCCTGACCAATTTTCCCAACTGCTCCCAAGCCCTTTCTAATAGTCTCCTAACCCACTTGGATGTTCCCTCAGCTCCTTTACGCCCTTTCCATTGGCATGGATATGAAGTTCTGCTGCTTCAGGAATAATGCTGAAGATAAATGTGCTTTCATCCTTCTTCTCAAAGGGATTAATTCCCAGTATTTTACAGTAGCTGAATTCTGTTAATGTCATTTGAGGTGTTCCAAATTTATTCTGAATGGGGCCGCGGGGAGCAGGCAGGCTTGGCATTTGAGTAGGAATGGCTCCCTCTCACATCACGTGAGGGACAGTGGATTGGTACTTCTGAAATTAATTATTTTAGCAAGATGAGTAGAGATGAAAGAGTTAAAATGAAAGGCAGTCATAGAGAGACCAACTTCCACTCGGGAAAAGTGGGTGGTGTTGGGCCTTGTCTGTCACTGTGTGAAACTGAAGAGAGAATGGTCTTTGTTTGGAGAGGCACCTGGGCACCCCTCACCAGGAGGGTGATCGAGCTGGGGGACTAAAGGACTTTTGTTAGACAGCATCTGGAGTATCAGCCCCAGATCTGTTTTGGGTTATTCCTGTTCTACTATGCAACCTGACTTTATTTATTTATTTATTTATTTAATCCCCTTCACTCTCTTTTTTTGTCATTGTCCAAGCCTGATTTTGACTTTGGAATAAGCAAAGTTAAAATATCCCTGACCATGTAAATGCTGATTAATGCAACACTCACACTCCATATCACAAAATGTGTGAAACAAATTTTGCATCTGCTTCTGTTTTGTGTCTGGTCTTCTGACTGAAATATTAATCAGCATCACTCTGTCACTGTAATAGAACGGCCTTGGTCTTTAGGACGTTTGTCCAGGCAGAACTCCTTTCAGGTAGGAGTGTGCCCATGTGCCACTCTGTAGACCATGTTTATCTTTCTCATTCACAGAGAACAAATTCAGGCACCTACAATATTCAGGTAATATAAATTTCAGTGCTAATTCATGATAAAGGAGGATAGTAAACAGTGTGGCTCTTTAACTGGTCTTGATGAAGCATCAAAGTCCTTGCTTCCATGTACAGTCTCTATAAAGATAGGCAATTAGGTCTCATTTGAACACCATTAGCCATTTCAGAGATAATTACATGTTATTTTGAGGTCACTGTAGGTTGATGAAACCTCTGGTAAATATGATGTTATTTGGTACAATGGTATTTAATCCTGTGGTTCTGGTGAAGACAGAGCTGCTGTGAGGGAGGGTAACCGATGTGAACATGTCTGCCAGCAGCCCTGCGTCAAAGGAATGCTCTGCCCAGCTTGTGGTATCCTCCTCTATAGCTATTTCCATATGTCTTGCATAATAATTGCATTTTTGAAATAAAAAGCATAGTTATTTTTATATGTAAATGTTTTTCTTTTTAAAAAAAAGAAAAGCTCTGGCCTTGTGAAAGGATTTAGTGATGCAGATTAGAAGCTCACTTTCAATTTTTTTTATATTTTACTATTGGGCAGTAACACTACGTAAGAGACTGGCAATATTTCACAAACTGCACTTAAAATCTGAATTTTCTTTTCTGGTTGTGAATAGCTGTATAATAATGATGACCAAGGTAAACAGCTTATCCATAATATTGGATTCCTGAAATATTTGGAAGAGACTAAAGATGTTTTACATATGCTGTCTTTCGATGTTAGCTCTGCTTCCTCTTGAATTTTCATGGGAATGAAAAAGAATATTCACATAATAAGTTTGGTTCTGCAGGAAGGATTGTTAATTGAATTTAGAATACATTACTAGGGAAGATAAGTAAAGCTAGTCTGTATTTAAAAAAAGTTACAATTAGGAGACTAGTGAGACTAGGGAAAAATATTCTTGCTTCATGCTTTAGAAATTTATTCTCTTGGCACGTTTGCAAATGTGGTTTTAAGAACTTATCAAATGCTATGTTAAATATTTAAACCTAAAAACTGCTCTGGTTGTGTAGTAAAAGGCAATGACAGAAAACTGGAGATTTTTGTGTCAGAAGTGACATTGTTTTGGGCTGTTTGAAAAAGAACAGGAACTTTAACTGAACAAGTAGTTAAAATTTTAGACAGTTTCCAAAGCTGCAGGTCTGAGTCTAGTAATTCTGTGGCCTTCAAACTGAGTTCCTGTTTGCTTGAGTGACCTCTGCATCTGCAGCATGCCCAAAAATCTTGGGCTTGCATCTAATGGTTCTAGAAAGGAGCAGCAACATGAATGTGTTCAAGTGGCAGCAGCCCAGGTTGGCTGACCAGTTCTACCTATGCTTTGATTTTTGGGGCTGACCATTAACAGTTACGTAACGAGTCTCTGCTCTTGTGTGAGTGGGTCAGGCAGTACCACTTAGAAGCCTGTGCCAATCCAAGTAGCCAACTGCTAAAAACTGCAGTAGCAGCCCAGCTGCACGAGTTGCAAATTACTGAAGGTAGGAAGATATATTTGGGAGGCATCTTTATTTATATGCCTTCTCCATTCTTATAATTTTTGTACTTTTTTGTTTATTGCTGTTCCAAATGGGTCTGTGCTATGGACTTGTGGTATAAACTGATATGGCTCCTTCAGCCATATGGCTATCTTCTTCTCTGTTAAATATGATTGAAATCAGTCAGTTGGATTTAGAATTAAAAGGTAGGGATGAGGAGCCAAAATCATACATATACATTGTCATATATATGGAGTGTCATCACATAAACATAATTTTCTTAGGAGCTTGCATTGAAAATCTTGCATGAGTTGGTGATGGTGATGGTGTTGAAGACTTCTTGTGTTCTGAATTTGAACTGCAGGCTCCTGAAGGCAGTAGGTTGTCTTCTTGTTCTGTTTTTGTACAGAGCTAACAGAATATAATCCTGTTCTGTGCTAGATAGTGGATTAAATATATTTGATATCTTAAAGTTACTCTTCTGTATGAATGTTTTCAGAATCAATGTGTGAAGTACTTTGTTTAAAATGGTTTTGAATCTGGAAGCAATCACAACCACTGCTTTCAAGAGTATGCACTTATTCAGCTCTTGTGGATGGAAATACCTCTTAGAGAACAGGAATTGAGCCATTATTGTGTCTTACTTTGAATTATGAATTAATTCACTGTACGGAATTATTACTAACGTTGAAGACGAGTGCACTCGTATAGTCAGTGACTTCATACACAGTAAGTCCCCTTGTCTCCCAATACAATTTAGTTGGAAGAAATAGAAATCTAATTCTTTAAGTATTTTATATTAAATCATGTATTGCTTTTATGAACTTTATTACCAGAGAGGAGTAGAAGCTTATATAGTGAATTCTTAATAGCTTAAGTAATGGTTTAAATGTTTGCTTTTTCACCTTTCATCATAATGCTGCAACAGAGTAAACCTAAATGCTCTTTTTCTGTTAAGTTTTCCCAGCAAAATCAAATTATGTAGTTATTAATAGTAGTATGGTAGGTTGTCCATATAATAGCCTTGTAGTAATGTACCTTCATATTAATAATCTCCTGAATTTTATTTTTCTCATAAGAGTCTTTGTTTTAAATAAGAAATGTGAAAATTAACATTGCCCTTAGCATGATGATTGAAGAGCCTGCTGCTGCAAAAGTGGAAATGGTTTAAAGGATTGGAGCAGTAGGTGGTTGCCTATAATCTGTTAGGGAGCTTTTTGATTATTAGTTGTCAAAAAAGGTTTGGAGTTACTGGGGGTGGTGGTGACAAATTAATAGGCTGTGCCTAGAACCTCTTCATCTCCCCAAAATAGTTGTGGTGTACAGTGGAAGAGTTAAATAGCTGAAAAGGTGAGTGAGGCTGTGTTCCTGTGCAAAACAGCAGCTTATGTTCCAGTCGTACAGAGTATTAAGTGCCAGTTCAAGTGACTCTCATAAACACTTCTTTGGATTTCAGGGGGTTCATTCACATGAATTAAATTAACCAGATGCTAAAAAGTTTGCGGAAACTTGAATCTGTGGGAGGAGTTTATTTTCCTGGTAGCCCTGGCTGCCCAGAAGTATTTACAACATTCTCTCACTTTCTGAAAACTTGCAATTGTACTTGTAATTGTGCATTTGAAAGTATGAGACGTTTGCTGTTGAGCTTCTGAATAGATGCAAAAACCCCCCAACAACTTAAAATCACAAATTGCAGGGGTCAAATAAAACTTTATCTGTAAGAATCTGCATGTAGATGGAAAAAGAGAGATCTTTGTTAAGAATGGTACATGAAAAAAAGAATCATGGAGAGAGCATGGGGAAAAAATAAAATAGTTTTCCAAAAGTTGATGTTTATTAAAAAGAGAAGGATCTTAGCAAATCCTCCACAGAAAGATAAAATATAAACACCAGGAAAAGTGATTGATCTAGAATTCATTCCTTTTTCCTTTCTTAGCCCTCCTAGCTGACATGGTGATGAAATGAGAGGATTAAAATGGGCTTCTTAAAGCCAAAATTTTATTATGAAATGATTAAAAGCACATTGCGCCTTGTAAAGTGACGTTGTGCTCTTTTCGGTCCAGCCTTGCTGCAAAGCATTTTCAGAGGAGAGCAACAGAAAAGGAGAGGGGATAAACATAGATCATTCGAACTTTCATTATTCATGGGTAATAATATCTGTGGAATTTTCCATTTCTTTTCCTGGTCTGTCATCCACTGAAAACCCAGTGCACCCCTGGAGACAGGTCCATATCCAGAAAGGATTTTGGATCAAAACTGCTTCAACTCCTTTGGTTGGAGAACAGTTTTGAGCTGTGACTGCTGCAACAGTGAAAATTCACACAGGCAGGAACTAAGTTATGGAAGCAGGGGAATGACATGAGAGAATCAAAATTCTATTTGTGCCTCCCTCCTCCCCGCCCCATGCCCCCCC